>JAXCMG010000059.1:6041630-6052910 GCA_034642415.1 Podarcis siculus
ATAATAATAATAATAATAATAATAATAATAATAATAATAATAATAATTTATTATACCAAAATTTTGTATGCCAAGCTATACCCACATGTCTCTTCCAGGTTTTTTTTTCTTTCTTACCCAACCTCAACAAATCAAAAGAACATAACAGTGCTTGCTGACAACCCTCCCTTGTGTCTCCCTATCTTTTCTCTCTCTCCTACACAATCACCATTAACTACCAGCCTTTGACCCTAAAGTCCCAGGGCAGGTTAGAAGAGTTTAAAATTCAACATCAAAAGCAGTTTAAAGGAACCTGCAATCACTAAAATAGGGTGGGTCTCTAAAATACAGACATCTCCGGTGTCAGAGGCTAGGGTAGGGGGGTGCACTGTAAGGTCGTAGCCATGGGGGGATGTCTTTGGTATATTAATCTGTATATTAATACTGTTTGATGTATTACAGTATTTTAATATTTTTTTGGAAGCCATCCAGAGTGGCTGGGTTTGCCCAGCCAGATGGGCGGGGTATAAATAATAAATTATTATTATATTAAGGCAGGGGTAGCTAACCCATTTTTCACCTTGAGGGCCACATTCACTGTTGGCCAAACCTTCGAGGGCCACATGTCAGCAGTGGGCGTGGCCAAAGGGAAAGCGGGTGTCGTCAAAATGGGGGCCTTCGCTGTCTCTCAAATGGGGTGCACGCACAAACACACACAGGTCCACTGCAGAAAGAGACATATTTACCCACACAGAGAGCACTCATGCACACTTAGTCTGCCTCCCCATCACCCCCTCTCAACTACAGGGCACTAGTGGGGCACGGAAATAGGGTTTCAACAGATTTCCCCGCACTGATCTGGTCAGGGAGAAAAAAGTCACCTCCAAGCACATACAACCCACAATTAGATGATTTTTTTTTTTTTAAGGCTCTGATCCAAGACGAAGCCCCATCTACCTTGCACCTTTGCACTCCCTACTTGTAGCAAACTCAGCACAGAAAAAGTGTCTTGCAGCTGGTTGGAGCACTCCGGAAATACAAAAGTGCTCTCACAGCACCAGTAAATTGGGTCTGGGGTAGAGGCTGCCATATTTCAAAAAGTGAAAATACGGACACAAAAGTTGTTGGGCTTTTTGGAGCAAAGTTGATGACATTTTCAAGATTATTATTATTATTATGATAATTCACCAAAATATAGACTTTTCCTGGACAATTCAGCAATTTCCGCCCAGACACTGCTTCCGACTGCCGTATTCCGACAATGTCCAGGAAATTCTGGACTTATGGCAAGCCTAGTCTGGGCTCTGGTGGTCTGCAAGAAATAGCTTGATGAGGCTAAATGTAGCCTACCTTACCATCAATGCCAAGGATTGGTGAAACCATCGTTCTATGGGTGTGTTGTCATTTTCACACACATTCATTCTGTTCCATTCCATTCATCTACTAAAAATGAAACAAACCTCAAATCTGCACCAGCATTTAAATCTACCTAAGTATTCTCTTTCACTTGGTTTTCTCTTAAAATGTGCATTTCAAAACTTAAAGGCAAAGGGACCCCTGACCATTAGGTCCAGTCGTGGCCGACTCTGGGGTTGCGGCGCTCATCTCACTTTATTGGCCGAGGGAACCGGCATACAGCTTCCGGGTCATGCGGCTAGCATGACTAAGCTGCTTCTGGCGAACCAGAGCAGCGCACGGAAACACCGTTTACCTTCCCGCCGGAGCGGTACCTATTTATCTACTTGCACTTTGACGTGCTTTCAAACTGCTAGGTTGGCAGGAACAGGGACTGAGCAACAGGAGCTCACCCCGTCGCGGGGATTCGAACCGCCGACCTTCTGATCGGCAAGTCCTAGGCTCTGTGGTTTAACCCACAGCACCACCCACGTCCCTTATTTCAAAACTTACTCTTCCGCAGAATGATATAACCACCCAGAGCTTTGCTTTGCAGCGTCCAGAAAAGTGGGGAATCTAGGAATTGCGTTTCCGATCCACACGTTAATCTGAAGTGCTCATATTGGAATCTGCAAAGATCAAATTCCCTGAGCATCTGTAACACAGGCATACCCTCAACACGCCCCTACCTTCAGCCAAACATTGGCTGGTTGTATCACAGGGCAAACTTGCTGTTTATCTCCACACCCCCAGCCCCAAATTGCACTGGACTGGGACCTTTAAAGCAGGATCAGTCCCCCACGAGATGTGTACATATTTCCCTCAATATTTCATTTAGGGAAAGGCGGGGGGGGGGGGAGACATGTTAAACACACACACACAACCCAAACAAACCCCTGAAAAGAATTGAATTTAACTGAGCGGAAATTGCTGACCGAAAGCAGTGCGCGAGCGCTGAACGAAAATTCTCCCTGGCTCTCTAATTATCCTTTCCTCCTCGACTCCAGTATCACATGTAACCATGTGTAGAATCATAAAATAATTATGCAGTGTACAAGCTTTTCTGGGAGCATGTACCACTGTTTTCCTAATTCTTTATCGCTCCCATTGATCGTGGCATGTGTGCATTGATCCAAGTCGGCCATCTGGTAAGGAAAGATAAGCGTGGTACTGTCTTTGCACTGCACTGTCACTCAGGGAGGGGGCAGATTTTGGCTGTAGGGAATTACGGGGGCAGGATTAGCCCTCGTCCTATGAGTAAACTGAATTTGAAATGCAATGTTGCAGCTGCATGGGCCATGTTGCTAACTTCTGGGCTTTTGCCCATGCATTGGGAAGATGGGTGGCTGGTGGGCTGGGTTTTCTGTTTTTTTGTTTGTCTCCTTCCTAAGTGTAAGGAGAGGGAGAGACAGTGTGGGGGGGGGCGACCCCTCTCTAGCTATCTCTATCTCTCAAATCTTCAGTAGTCCTAAGCCTGCAAATGGATAGGGAATATCTAATATATATTTTTTTAAAAATTGTATGCACACAAAAACTATTGGATCAAACACAATTTGGATAACAATGAAAAACAGGAATGAGAAACAGGAGGGAGCAAAAAAGAAGGGACCATATTACGGAAGGATCAAGAAAGAAACAGACCCACCGATATTGCAAATATTCTGGTCAATTGCGCAAGTATATAGGACAATGATGGTGGAATCATCGCCTTTTAAATAATAATAATAATAATAATCCTCGTGATCTTTCAACGCACAACTTTACCCGACTTTGTGAGGCTTTCAACTTTCTATTTCCCCGACTCTTCACACTTATTTTCTCAAAGCCGGTCAATTAGACGTCGCCGGTTGTTGTTCTTTTTAATAAAAAAAATAATAATAAATAAATGCGATTGTGCTTTTTGCGAAACAATGAGGCCAGCAGCCAAGGGGACGGTGCCTCCATTGTTCCCCCCTCCCCTTCCTCGCCCCCTGCAAATGCCCGCCTGATCTTCTCAAAGCCGCCCCTCTAAAATTGAACAATTCTGTCAAAAAAGATTAGTTCTATTTTGTCTGCTGCTCGCTGACTATTCATGAATGCAAAGAGAAGGGGGTGGGGGGGGGAGCAGAGTGTCATACTAAGTTGTGAAGGTGGCCGGCTTTTCTGCTATTGACTTCAGGATACGAAACCGAGAGGCCACAAAGGGCCAGCCCTCCGGGAGGGGGGCAAGGAGGTCCTGCCATGTGTTCGAGTTATATCCCTCCTCCAGCTCACCCATTCGATTCCCTTTGTGGCTGCAAGTTTATATTGTCATACAGTGGGGGGGGGAGGTGGAGGGGGGAGCGAAAGAGAAAGAGGCAGAGAGACAGAGGAGCTTCAGGCAACACCAAGCAGAAAAAAAGGGATTAGCATATCACAAGGATCATCCTGCACTGCACCAAAATCTTTTCAGTATGTATAATTAGTGAATACAGTCCCTCTTCAACCACCCCTTCTCTCTCTCCCTCCCCCCCCATTGCCATTTTTTGAGGATTTTTTTATTTTTTTTGCTGGGGGGACCAAGGCAAATTAGCTCCTATCTCTGGCTAGAATATCAGAAAATGGAAAGTTTTTCTGGCTGTTATATTCTTTCTTTCTTTCTCTACAGCTGGCCTAACCCGCGCTCAGAATATTTTCCAGGTTGCGCTCTTGAACGTGCCACGCAAATTCTGCACGCAGAGGCTGGGTTTACTCCAGGAAAAATCAAGGCGAGGAGGGAGGACACCGTGTTTGTTTTTTAAAATTTATCGCGCAGCCACTGCAATGAGTCGAAAAGTTTTCTCTCCTCTTCCTGCACCAGAGAGTTACGCAACAAAGGAGGAGGATAGGAAAGGTTTTTTCAAAAAAATAGGCATTTCTGTTGGGAGCGAATGTGATGCTCTTCAAGTATACCCAAAGCACTGAGTATTCATTTACTTGCTAGAGGCAAACTTGTCACTTACTTCTACCATGTCCTTATCAGTTGATCCGAATTAAATTGTACATTATTTAAGGCACACTCCAGAACACAAGGGTGTGTTTGTTGTTTTAATGTTAGTTAGGTTTTTGTGTTTTAAAGTTAGTTAGGTTTTTTAAAAAGTAGAGACATCACTTTGCTAACAAAGGTCCGTATAGTAAAAGCTATGGTTTTCCCAGTAGTGATGTATGGAAGTGAGAGCTGGACCATAAAGAAGGCTGATCGCCGAAGAATGGATGCTTTTGAATTATGGTGCTGGAGGAGACTCTTGAGAGTCCCATGGACTGCAAGAAGATCCAACCTCTCCATTCTGAAGGAAATCGGCCCTGAGTGCTCACAGGAAGGACAGATCCTGAAGCTGAGGCTCCAAGACTTTGGCCACCTCAGGAGAAGAGAAGACTCCCTGGAAAAGACCCTGATGTTGGGAAAGATGGAGGGCACAAGGAGAAGGGGACAACAGAGAACGAGATGGTTGGACAGTGTTCTCGAAGCTACCAGCATGAGTTTGACCCAACTGAGGGAGGCAGTGGAAGACAGGAGTGCCTGGCCTGCTCTGGTCCATGGTGTCACGAAGAGTCGGACACAACTAAACGACTAAACAACAACAACAACAGGTTTTTGTAGGAGTGGAGCAGAGTCGAAAAGCGCCGTTTGGCAATCTTTTGAGATGAGCTTCTGAAGCGGCCTTCTGCTCTGAAAGAAGCACCCATCCTTTTCCTTACCCTAAAACTGCTTTGTTTCCCCTTTGTGATGTCACAGCAGAAAGCAAGGTTTTATTTATTTAGATGCCACCCTCTTTGCCCACAGTTCTTCGCAAACAGTCGATGTGGCAGGTCTCCGTCCCAAGGGGATTACAGTCCACAACACAGCCAGGGAAGCAACAGCAGGGAGGGAGGAAGCAGAGACAGGGGCAGAATATAGGGTGACTGCCAACTGCATGCCTTTTGGGTTAGCGACAATAGGGACCAGGGGGGTGAGAGAAAAATGAATTTGGAAGAGAGGCTTAATGGAAAGAAGGGAGGTTTTCGCACGGAGGCATCCCGGGGGGTGGTTCCAGGAGCTCAGGGCAGCAAGGACAGCGTGGTTTAAATGAGAAGAGATGATACCCAGCTCTACCTCTCTTTCAAATCAGAACCAGTGAAGGCGGTGAAGGTCCTGTGTGAGTGCCTGGAGGCGGTTGGAGGATGGATGGCTAATGGATTGAGATTGAATCCTGACAAGACAGTACTGTTTTTGGGGTACAGGGGGCGGGCTGGTGTGGAGGACTCCCTGGTCCTGAATGGGGTAACTGTGCCCCTGAAGGACCAGGTGTGCAGCCTGGGAGTCATTCTGGACTCGCAGCTGTCCATGGAGGCACAGGTCAATTCTGTATCCAGGGCATCTGTCTACCAGCTCCATCTTGTATGCGGGATGAGACCCTATCTGCCTGCAGACTGCCTCGCCAGACTTGTGCATGCTCTGGTTATCTCCCGCTTGGACTACTGCAATGCACTCTATGTGGGGCTACCTTTGAAGGTGACCTGGAAACTACAACTAATCCAGAATGCAGCAGCTAGACAGGTGACTGGGGGCGGCCACCGAGACCACATAACACTGGTCTTGAAAGACCTACATTGGCTCTCAGTATGTTTCCGAGCACAATTCAAAGTGTTGGTGTTGACCTTTAAAGCCGTAAACGGCCTCGGCCCAGTATACCTGAAGGAGCATCTCCACCCCCATCGTTCTGCCCGGACACTGAGGTCCAGCTCCGAGGGCCTTCTGGCGGTTCCCTCACTGTGAGAAGTGAGGTTACAGGGAACCAGGCAGAGGGCCTTCTCAGTAGTGGCACCCGCCCTGTGGAACACCCTCCCACTAGATGTCAAAGAGATAAACAACTACCTGACATTCATAATAATAATAATAATAATAAATTTTATTTATATCCCGCCCTCCCCTCAGGGCGGCTAACAACACTAAAATAGTGCAATTTTAAATGTGGTTTTAACTTTAATACAAATGCATCGCCCTCTGTTGCCACTGCCAGACTCCCATCTTGTTCCCAAAATAGATCGTCATTCCTCCCTTGTTCCCAGTCTAGACCTTTATCCATCCCTTATTATCCCCTGGTGGGTGGGCAGGGTGCCATTTTGTGGTTCGCCTCAGTTGCCAAAATATCTTGGGTCAGCCCTGATTTACATCATATCTCACCTTTTCCTCCAAGCAGCTTGTGGCCGTGTACGTGGTTCTCCCCATCCTCATTGAATCACACAACAACAACAACCCTGATAGGTAGGTTAGATTGAAGAAGAAGAAGAAGAAGAAGAGTTTGGATTTGATATCCCGCTTTATCACTACCCGAAGGAGTCTCAAAGCGGCTAAGAATCTCCTTTCCCTTCCTCCCCCACAACAAACACTCTGTGAGGTGAGTGGGGCTGAGAGACTTCAGAGAAGTGTGACTGGCCCAAGGTCACCCAGCAGCTGCATGTGGAGGAGCGGAGACGCGAACCCGGTTCCTCAGATTACGAGTCTACCGCTCTTAACCACTACACCACAACACTGAGAGGCAATGACTGGCCCAAGGTGGGCTTCATGGCCGAGTGAGGATTCGAACCCTGGTCTCTCCGAGGTCCTAGTCTGACACTCTTTAAACGCCGCACTGTGCTGGATCTCAATGCATTATTGGTTGTTTTAATTCCACTTGTTGTTGTTGTCGTTTAGTCGTTTAGTCGTGTCCGCCTCTTCGTGACCCAATGGACCAGAGCACGCCAGGCACTCCTGTCTTCCACTGCCTCCCGCAGTTTGGTCAAACTCATGCTGGTAGCTTTGAGAACAGTGTCCCACCACCTCGTCCTCTGTCGTCCCCTTCTCCTTGCGCCCTCCATCTTTCCCAACATCAGGGTCTTTTCCAGGGAGTCTTCTCTTCTCATGAGGTGGCCAAAGTCTTGGAGTCTCAGCTTCAGGATCTGTCCTCTCAGTGAGCACTCAGGGCTGATTTCCTTCTTCTGCATTTTACCCAACTAATATGCATTTGGGTGAACCTTACTTTATTGGAGAAGCACATTGCAAAATTCGGAGAAGTGCAAATTTTGAAGAATGGCTGCGTTTCGTTACGTTTGTACGGCTGTGAATCAGGCAAGTTTGTTTACAGATCTGAACCAAATTTATCCCCCTTATCCCTAGGCTGTCAGGAGTGCTATCTACTGCTGGCTCCCTGCTGGACCGCAAGTTTTCCTCTGTATGTTTGTGGAGAGTTGGCAGGAGCTGTGTGGTTTGTCTGTCTCCGGGAAATGGAAACGGAGTTGGTGGTAGGTTTCGAAAGAGGCAGGCTGGGGTTAAGCCAGAACCACACTTCAATCTGTACCTCCTGGGCTGATTCAGGGATTGGAACAGAGTTTTCCACTGCATTGCACACCTTTCCAGACATTCCAGCTTGAAAACCATATCAAAATGCATTTTAAGACGCCTGTTTTTGAGATAAAGTATGTTTAGAAATGCATAGAGATAAAGAAATGCATATTTTGAGATAGTGTGTGCATTTAGAAGAGTGTACTTGGGAGGAGAATGTGTTGAGAAATGCATACTTGGAAAGAACATGGGTTTTAGACTACATACTCAAATATCTTTTTAAAAAGATAACCTGCAAATTAATGTAGAGGCAGGGTGGAACAGGCTAAGGAGTGAGTATCTGCAAAAGAGACAGGATGATTTCTCTACCCCCTTTTTTTGCAATCCTTAGGATCATCAGACTTGCTGAGACAGCCTTCCCCATCCTGGTGCCCTCCAGATGTTTGGCACTGCTGGGAGTTGTACTCCACAACATCTGGTAGGCACCAGATTGGAGCACCAAGCTGTCCTAAGCAGTATAGAATCCAAGCTCTACCTCTCTTTCAAATCAGAACCAGTGAAGGCGGTGAAGGTCCTGTGTGAGTGCCTGGAGGCGGTTGGAGGATGGATGGCAGCTAACAGATTGAGGTTGAATCATGACAAGACAGAAGTACTGTTTTTGGGGGACGGGGGCGGGCAGGTGTGGGGGACTCCCTGGTCCTGAATGGGGTAACTGTGCCCCTGAAGGACCAGGTGCGCAGCCTGGGAGTCATTTTGGACTCACAGCTGTCCATGGAGGCCCAGGTTAATTCTGTGTCCAGGGCGGCTGTCTACCAGCTCCATCTGCTATGCAGGATGAGACCCTACCTGCCTGCAGACTGTCTCATCAGAGTGGTGCATGCTCTAGTTATCTCCTGCTTGGACTACTGAAATGCGCTCTACGTGGGGCTACCTTTGAAGGTGACCCGGAAACTGCAATTAATCCAGAATGCGGCAGCTAGACTGGTGACCGGGAGTGGCCACCGGGACCGCATAACACCGGTCCTGAGAGATCTGCATTGGCTCGCAGGACGTTTCCGAGCACAATTCAAATTGTTGGTGCTGACCTTTAAAGCCCTAAACGGCCTCGGTCCTGTTTACCTGAAGGAGCGTCTCCACCCCCATCATTCAGCCCGGACACTGAGGTGCAGTGCTGAGGGCCTTCTGGCGGTTCCCTCACTGCGAGAAGTGAGGTTACAGAGAACCAGGCAGAGGGCCTTCAGCTAGATGGGCGGGGTATAAATAAATTATTATTATTATTATTATTATTATTATTATTATTATTATTAGCTGTTTGACAGCCTGGGGCCCCAATCTGGTGCCTACCAGATGTTTTGAACTACAAAACATCTGGTTTTGTAGCCCTGGCCCTTCCAGGGTTTTCTAAAATAAATCTTCTTTCCGGTGCTGGGCCACTCTTTTGATTTCCCACACTCCCCCAGAGTGGCTCTGTTGTCATTGGCATTCATCTGGCTTGAGAGACAATGGAGTACGCTTCCATGGGTGAAGTCAAACCACGGTTTTTGCAGCACCGAAGTGACCTCCCCTTGGTGCGAGCCTGGGCAGGGTGTATGGAGGTCCTCAGCGCCCCAGACAACAAGACCCCCTTCTCCGCCTCGCTGATGGGGTCCAAAGGAAAGCAGAACAATACGTTTGGCAAAAACTTGGCTGCAGGAGTTGCCTGAAGGAGGAGTACAAGGCCAGCCATCTTAGGGACTCCACACTAACTCCCAAATCCTAAGAATACAGCTGGTAGACTTCACAAAACTACAGCATTCCATGCCATTATCCTCACGCAAGAAGCTGTAGTTCATGGTGGACAACATGTTTTGCATGCAGAATGTCCCTGTTTTGATCTCCTGCATCTCCAACTTCTTTCTGAAACCTTGGAGAGCTGCTGCCAGACCAGGGGTCTTCAGCATTGGGTCCCCAAATGTTGTTGGACTACAAGTCCCACAGTCTTTGAAGATTGGCAAGATGTCTGTAGATGATGGGACTTCCTCTGCCCCAGCTGCAACAAAACATGTCTCTCCTGTATCGGTCTCTACAGCCACAGCAGGCGCTGTAACTCTCCAATGGTTGGACTTCAGCCCCAAAGATCACCAAGGGCTTGACAAACGTCCCATGGGAAGAGGCCTTTTCAGCTGTAGACACAACCTCTGGAATTCCCTTCCCTTCAGCTGGGAGGCTTTTAAACATCACTTTAGAACCTGTTGTGTTTACTCAGGCCTTTTCTGAAGTTTAGCAGGATTCTCCCCTCCAGCTGCTTATTTATTTATTATTTAATTTTTGCATGCCACTTTCCCATAAAAAAAATACGCTCAAAGTGGCTCACAGCAGAAAAACAAAGGCTGCAAATCACCGCCTTGTGACAATAACAACCAAGGCTAAATTGCTTCAAAACGCAGCCCGACAACCCAGCAAATAACAAGGCGGATTAAACAAACATTGCAACACTTTAAATGTCATCATACAGTGTTGGACTGTCAATCATTGAAACGTATCAATTAATGATAAAGACTGTAAACATTCCAATGCAATCTCATCGGTGTTTCTATAACTGACGGATTTTTAAAATTTGTTATAGTCTGGTTTTTAATACAATGATGACTTTTGTAAACTTCTTAGAGGTTCCCCCTGCCCCAAACATGATAAGCAGCATTTTGTATTCAAATAAATTAAAATCATAATCATTATAAATTAAAACCAAAAAAAGGAATCCAATAAGCCGCAATAAACTGGATAGGATCATATATATATATACAGTCATTATACAAAGCCGGCCTATTTGTTCATCTAGTCCAATATTGCCTACTCAGGCTGGCAGAATCATTCCTGTCCTTTCCTGCCTGAGACCTTTTTAGAAGGAGGTGCTGAGGCCTGGACCTTTGTATCTCCTGCATGCAACAGGCAAAGTGGAACAAGTTTGGCACAGCAAATCACAACTTGTGCCAATGTGAGAGGGGAACGGAGAGCCATCTTCAAATATCTCAACAGCTGTCACATGGAAGATGGAGCAAGCTTGTTTTCTCCTGTTCCAGAGAGTAGGGCCCGATCTTCTTCTTCTTTGGTGATCCCTCGTAGCCAAGTAAGATTGTCTTCCATAAAAACGGTTTTAACAGTGAGTCTGTAAGTGACTGTGGAGGCCAATTCTGGATCCACATGTCCTTCCACAGTGGGGATATTGGTTTCCGGGCGGGAGTTGATCACGGTGTGGATTTGCCAAGCGTGCCTTCCTCTTAGCACATTTCTCCCTTGCTTCCTGAGTTCAAGTGTCTTCAAAGTCAGTGTGGTGTAGTGGTTAAGAGCAGTAGACTCTTAACTGGGGAACCGGGTTCGCAGTTAATCTGGGGAACCGGGTTCGCGTCTCCGCTCCTCCACATGCAGCTGCTGGGTGACCTTGGGCTAGTCACACTTCTCTGAAGTCTCTCAGCCCCACTCACCTCACAGAGTGTTTGTTGTGGGGGAGGAAGGGAAAGGAGAATGTTAGCCGCTTTGAGACTCCTTAGGGTAGTGATAAAGCGGGATATCAAATCCAAACTACTCCTCCTCCTCCTCCTCCTCCTCCTCCTCCTCCTCCTCCTCCTCCT
>JAXCMG010000059.1:6052920-6066862 GCA_034642415.1 Podarcis siculus
TCCTCCTCCTCCTCCTCCTCCTCCTCCTCCTCCTCCTCCTCCTCCTCTTCTTCAAAGCCCATGACACCTTTGGTAAAGGCTGTTCTCCAACTGGAGCACTCGCAGGCCAGTGTTTCCCAATTGTTAGTGTTTATACTACATTTTTTAAAAATTTGCCTTGAGACAGTCTTTAAATCTTGAAATAAATAAAAAATTGTCCTGTAGGCCCTTAGAGACCAACTAAGCTTGTTCTGGGTTTGTTCTTTCGTTTGCATGCATACTTATTCAGATACACTGAAAGAGAAGTCAGCAGACCCTTATATATAGTGGGAGGGAGGGGTGGGGTTTTTAAAAACCCTTCCACTATACCAGCCTTTCTCAACCTGTGGGTCCCCAGATGCTGTTGAACTACAACTCCCATCACCCCAAGCTTGCAAGGCCAGAGCTCAGGGATGATGGGAGTTGTAGTCCAACAATATCTGGGGACACACAGGTTGAGAACCGCTGCTACAGTATATGAGAGTTTGGTGACTTCTGTTTCAGTGTATCTGAAGAAGTGTGCATGCAAACGAAAGAACAAACCCAGAACAAACTTAGTTGGTCTCTAAGGTGCTAGTGGACAATTTTTTATTTATTTCGACTGCGTCAGACCAACACAGCTACCTACCTGAATTTTTAAGCCTCTTTTGTTGACCACCAGCACGACGCTTTCCATTTTTAAGTTCGGAAAGCCACTTCTGACCTAAGGAGGGGGTAGTGTTGCGGGCTTCCCCCCCCCGACACTCGTGCGGAGGCTGGCTCCCAGCCCTGTGCGACCAGGGGAATCCTCTGCCACATCATTCCCTGGCCAGCCAATCGGCTGGGGCAGGGGGTGTGGCTTGCCCCATTTAAGGGCAAGCGCGGCAGAGGAGCGTCCTCTTTTGCCGCCGATCAGCTGGGGAATTTCCTACCCACCCACCCATCCTTCAAGGTTCTCTTTTGACCTTGCTATGGACTTCGGTTGGTCGCCGTTGAGGGGCCTGGTAGGAATTTTTCCACTTGGCAAATTGGCACCAGCCACTTGGTTTCTTCGCCTACCTCGTAGCAAATCGTCACAAATTCTACAGTTTGGCGGTTAGGCATTGGTCGGGGTATTGTTATGTAGAGGAGAGGGGCGCAGGAGCACCATCACCTCCCCCAGATGGTGAAGGGTAGTCCGGTAAAGGACTCCGGGGAGCGGGCCCCGTCTGAAGCCTGTGGATGCTAGGGCCCAAGGCAGGCCCCTGAGCGGTGACCCCGCAGGAGTGCCTAGTTGATGTGCATCAGCAGGACTCCCCCTGCTGGTGTTAACCCTTCCCAGCCTCTCAGGCAGACAGACTGAAGCCGGATAGTCGGTTAGGACCAATGCCTAAGCCAATACCGTTCATCACCTGTAACCAATGAAGTTGTGGCCAATTTTAGCCCATTAACCTAAATTATGTTGTCTGGTGTCTTTATTTCTACTGGTGGGAGGGGGGAACTCGCCACGCAATAGAGTTGTTGCTTTGGAAGACGACAATCAGGTATCTGCACAACATGACCAGCGCCCAAACTAATGCCTACCTAAACCGCCACCCGAGCCAAACACACATTCGCATGGACCATGTGACATTCCACCACCCCCCCCGAACAAAACTAATTGCCAACCAGGGCAATATATACATACACAAATTGCAACAGCTCCAACATCCTTCTTCATTTTCCCCCTTGTTTCCCCCCATTGTTCATAAACAAGTGTAGCCTGTAGAAATGTTCATTCCACCCGCCCTCATTAGCATTGCAAGCCGATTGTGTGGGGCTAATATCGAGGCGGCCCGGCGGAAGAGTATATGATCTACAGAAAATGGGCAATTTAATAAGAAAGGGATTGGTGCGACTGGGCCGTTATTTATTTATTTTCTAAATAGCCATTTCACCGGAGAATTATTGCACCGTTTGTGTATAATTTGGCAGGGACGGTTATTTAAATATAAATGGAGAAAGCCCATAACTCAACTCCTTGCCGGGGCTATCTTGTGGCTGCCGCATCTCCATAATTTTTAATAGTGCAATAAACAAAAGATTAAAAAAAACAAAACCCCACCACCCACCATCTCTAAGCCACACAGTAGTCAAAAGAAGATAATTGGGCCTGTATGTGTTTATTGTAATTTGAATGTGCTTCAATTAACTTTGCTTCTTATTTGCTAGTTCTGTTTTTTTAAAAAGGAAACTTAAATTGGATTTTGTTGGTTTTGGTGGATGTGTGAAATTTGTTTTCAGT
The DNA here is from genome assembly GCA_034642415.1 of Podarcis siculus. Classification (NCBI taxonomy): domain Eukaryota; kingdom Metazoa; phylum Chordata; class Lepidosauria; order Squamata; family Lacertidae; genus Podarcis; species Podarcis siculus. The sequence continues at coordinate 6,055,181 of JAXCMG010000059.1, forward strand.
GTTAATAACAATGCGAGGCGGGGGGGGGGGCGGAACACCCTCCCTCTTTTGTTGACTCCATTAATGGTCCAACTTTCCCCAAGAGACGGAGTACATATCTCTGTTTCCCCAACAATCTTGTTTTTCTTCTGAAACCCCCCATGTTCTCAGAAAAGGTGGTATTCAGCCTAGTTCTTGGTCAATAGCATTGCTGATGTATTTGGTGTTTTTTTCTGCTGCAGCATGGCCTGATTCTGCTTAAATTACATTTACTGATTTGTTTTGATTCTATAGCTTAAATCTGTTGTTGTAAATTACCTTGGGGCATTTTATTTTGGGGGAAGAGAGAAGTCCAGAACCATCCAAACTCCTGCCGCACGGATGGAGGTGGAGAAATGAGGTGGAGAAGTCCCATTGCCAGGTCTGCTTGGCTGCACCAGGCTCTACTGATGGAGAGCATCTCCCAAAATGTAGTGGAGAAGGAGGAGAGCTGGGCCGGTCATGGATCCGCTGGATCCTAAGCCAGTCCAGCTACTGGTAGCAGGTCCAAACTGGGCTTCTCTGCTGCATCAGTCTGGAGCTGGTACAGCAGACAAACCGAATTCTCCTTCCAGATGGAGGGAAGTCATAGTACTGCTCTGTTCTGCCTTGCTCAGAGGCCACCTGGAATACTGTGCCCACTCCTTGTCAGTGTGATGGCCTGGGACTCAGGCTCGGACTCGGAACCAGAGGAGTCTCAGCCTGCATCAGATCCTTTGCCTCAGACATCATCTGAACCAAGTCTGGGGCCTGATTCTGAAGAGCCCCAGCCTGCACAGGTTACCCTGCAACTAACACCAGCTGGGCCGAGTCAGGGGCCTGAGCCTGCCCTGGCTCCAGGTGCAGGGACGACCTCGTTGCCTCCAGCTGGGCCATCACTTACAGCTGCTCCACTACCGGTTGGATGAGGGGAGGGAGGCTGAGGCGACCTCTGGGTCTAGTAACCCACTGACATCTCCCAAGCTGCAGAGACTGAGGTCTGAGAGAAGGAGAGACCTGAGTACTCGCAGGAGGAGTGCTCACCTTTGGGCAAAACAAGGAGGTGAGTCGCTGGGGGATCAGGACCGGCCGCTACCCCGACAAAGATAAAAGGCTGACGGACCTCGCCCTAGGTTGAGGGAGCAACATTGCTGTATGCCAGATCCTGCCTGAGATCCTATACCTGTCCTTGCCTGGTATCCTGCCTTGGCCCTGTTGGACTGACTCCCAGTGGAACCTCTGGATTCTGGACCGGTCCTGGACTGCATTTCAAGGGTATCCCCTGGGCCCAGCACAGTCAGTTTAAGAAAGATATTGACAAGCTGGGATGTGTGTGGAGGAGGGCAATCAAGATGATCTGGAAACCAAGCCTTATGAAGAGTGGTTGAGGGAGTTGGGCATGTCCAGCCAGGAGAACAGAAGACTGAAAGGTGATAGGATAGCCATCTTCAGATATCTCAAGGGCTGCCACATGGAAGAGGGAACAAGCTTGTTTTCTCCTGCTCTGGGGGGCAGGATCCGAACCATTGGATTCAAGTTAGAAGAAAGGAGATTCCAACTAAACATTTGGAAAAACTTTCTGAAAGTAAGAGGTTGTCAGTGGTGGAACAGACTCCCATGAGAAGTGGTGGACTCTTGGAAGCAAGATAAAAATTCTGACGAAAGAAGAATGGCAGACAAAATTAATGAACTACGCAGAATTAGATAAAATGACAGGAAGGATTTGAAACCTGCGGGACCAGAGATTCACAGAAGATTGGAGGAAATATACAAACTATCAACTGTAATCAACAAATTATGCTAGTAGGACTACAAGAAGTTTTGTAAGGAGAAATATATGAAATATTGCAATGAAGAGAAATGTAAATTAAGTGAATAGATTGGAAAATTTTCAGATGTGATTGATGGAAGTCAAAAAAAACTGTATAAGATATAAAAGTATGTTTAATTAATGTTGAAAATGATATGTTAAAAAAACTAATAATTTTTTTTAATTTTTTTAATTTTTTTTTTAAAAGAGAAGTGGTGGACTCTCCTTCCTTGGAGGTTTTTAAGCAGAGGTTGGGCGGCCATCTGTCCTGGATGCTTTAGCTGAGTTTCCTGTGCTGCAGGGATTGGATTGGATGACTCTTGGGATCCCTTCCAACTCTAAGATTCTCTCATTCTATGATTTCTTGGGGACAACTGCACGGCAGCCTTCATCATCCACCCCAGGGTGTCCTGTCCTGACCTCGGGCAGAAGGTCCCCAAAGCACGATGGGGTAAGTCCTGCCAGAGCCCCAGAACCTCAGAAATTTCTGATGTCCACCAATCTAGGTGGCTTTAAAAGAGGACCAGACAAATTCCTGGAGGAGAGGACTATTGATGGCAGGTAAAGGTAAAGGGACCCCTGACCATTAGGTCCAGTCGTGGCCGACTCTGGGGTTGCAGCACTCATCTCGCTTTATTGGCCAAGGGAGCCGGGGTACAGCTTCTGGGTCATGTGGCCAGCATGACTAAGCCGCTTCTGGTGAACCAGAGCAGCGCACGGAAACGCTACTTACCTTCCCGCCAGAGTGGTACCTATTTAGCTACTTGCACTTTGACGTGCTTTCAAACTGCTAGGTTGGCAGGAGCAGGGACCGAGCAACGGGAGCTCACCCCATGGTGGGGATTCGAACCGCCGACCTTCTGATTGGCAAGTCCTAGGCTCTTGTGGTTTAACCCACAGCGCCACCCGCGTCCCTATTGAGGGCAGGTAGCCATGGTGATTATGCTCCGCCTCCACAGTTGGAGACAGCAATGCTTCTAAATACCAGTTGCTGGAAACTGCCAGAAGGGAGAGGGCTCTTGTGTTTGAATCCTGCTTGAGGGTTTTCCAGCAAAGGCATCTGGTTGGCCACTGTGAGAACAGGATGCTGGACTAGATGGGCCACTGCCCAGCCTGTTCCAGCAGATTCTTCTTATGTGCTTATGAGGCTCAGAAAAGAACATTTCTCTGATGAAAATAGGGATTTATAGCAGCAGCAGCAGCAGCAGCAGCAGCAGCAACAACTTTATTATTTGTTTTCTCCTGCTCTGAAGAGTAGGACACGAACCAATGGATTCAAGAAAGAAGATTCCAACTAAACATCATGTGTTAGCCGGGGACTTATTGAGTTGTTTCTGTTTTGATTATGTATTTTGTGGTTCTATATTCTGACTTTATCCTGTGACCTGCCCTGAGCCCTGCGGGTATATGGAGGTACAGTCATACTTCGGGTTACAGACGCTTCAGGTTGTGTTTTTTCGGGTTATGGACACGCTGAAACCCGGAAGTACCAGAACGGGTTACTTCCGGGTTTCAGTGCTCACACATGCGCAGAAGCTCTAAAATCACACTTTGCACATGGAACTGGCGGAAATGACTGGCAGAATCCGAGATCTGGGCGAAGAAACAATGGAAGAGGACTGGAAAAAATTTAAGGACTATTTGCAAAAACATTATAAGTTGTATGAATGTTAAGAAATACGCACGATTAGGAAATTTTTGCTCTAGCAACTTGATTAGGTAAACCGAAAATTAAGACAAGGAAAAAAAGAGGTGGTATTATGAATCAACTTTATTATGTTAACTTTAAATGTACAAAGTTTGAGATACGAGATTGTGAATTTGGAAACATAATAACTGAAAGTTACAGTAAGTTAAGAAACAAGGTAACAAATTGCTGAAACTTTTATTGCAAAGAACGCAGAGTCTGGAGGTGTGGGGAAGTCCATTTGGAACATTGGAAAAACTATTGAAAATTAAACTGAAATAACCCTTTTTTTCTTTCTTTTTTATTATTTATTCTGTATTTGTTTCTTGTACTTTCTTATTGCCATTTTGTGTTTATGAACTTAAGAAAAGAAACTCAATAAAAACATTTTAAAAAAAATAAAACCACACTTTGCACATGCACAGAAGTGCTGAATCACAACCCGCACATGCACAGAAGTGGCGCTGCGGGTTGCGAATGCTGTTTGTTGTGAACGTGCCTCCCGCACAGACCACGTTCGCAACCCGAGCGTACACTGTATACAAATTTAATAAACAACAACAACTTTCTGATGGCAAGAGCTGTTCACCAGTGGAACGGACTCCCTCAAGAGTTGGTGGACTCTCCTTCCTTGGAGGTTTTTAAGCAGAGGTTGGCTGACCACCTGTCATTGATTCCTCAGATTCCTGCCTTTTAGGAGGTTGGGCGAGATCCTTGGGACCCTACGATTCTAGGAGCTGTCTGTGAGCAGGGAGGATTGCCCCAGGGGTGGGGTGAGATATGGCAGATGGAAAGATGGTCACGTTTCATAGCCTCTGCTGGAAGGGACCCCCCACACGCACCCTGATTGGGGGTTTACTCATCGTTTAAAGATGGGCTCCTTGAATTTCATGTTGTTTTCTGTCAGCAAAGAGGAATGGTGGACTCTGAGCTGCTAATGTCCCAGAACACTTAGGCCAACAGATTAGGCTTTGGGAAAACATTAAGACAAAAAAAGGTGGGGTGCAAATAGGTTTGGTAGGGGGAAGGTGGTAGCTTTGCTTAGCTGCTGTTTTTCTTCTTCTTCTTTTCCACAGGCCAGATTGTTTCTGAGATAAGAGTTTACTGAAGCCACACTGACAACAAGGGAGAGGTGGTGTGAAAACCACTCAGTCTGAGGTGAAAATGCAGGGTGGGTTAAAAACAAGGGGATAACATTTTCACACGCAGCCTTGAGGAACAATGTCAGAGGAGATTAAACTCCTGGGCTTCCACAATTTGCACACACCCCCACAGGTGTTTTAAGTCACCAATTTGCAATTTGAGCATATATTGACCAGGGGGGAAACAGAAAGGACCTTGTAATTAGTCTAAGGCTATTTCTTGCAAATCCCTTTAAAGAGAGAAGGCAGGTTTTTAAATGCCACCATGCAGATCTGCATGATTTAAATTTGGAAGAAGTCTATTGCGTTGGAGGGGGCTGGACTAGATGACTTTGGGTGCCTTCCAGATCTACAAGTCTATGATTCCATAAGTAAAGGCAAGCATTGGGAGGGATGATTTAGGACACGCCACACTTCAAATGGGTGTAATGTCCATTCAATCCAAAGAACTTCACTAGGAAGAGGGGCTGACTGCTAAAATTCCTCTGGCATAGATAGCTCTGGGAGGGCAATTGCACATTTAACAAATGACACTTCCCAGACTATTTTGGAAGGAGCCATGGCTCTTCAAAATGGTATTATAGTGCTTTAAATGCATAGCATAGACAGGGTCCAATAGTGTCTCTCAAGGATCAGAGTGTTCAGGCAGAGGTATCAGAGGTATACAAGGTAAGGAGTGCTCAGAGGGAAAATATTATTATTATTATTATTATTATTATTATAAGAAATATTAGGACTATTTGCTAGCATGGTCTGTCTCCAGGGCTTCCAGAATTTAAATCTCTCCATGGATGAGAAACTCATGAGTGACATGCCTCTTACTTTAGATGCACATCTAAATAATAATAATAAATTATTATTATTGAGGTTACAGGGAACCAGACAGAGGGCCTTCTCAGTAGTGGCGCCCACCCTGTGGAACACTCTCCTTTCAGATGTGAAGGAAATAAGCAGCTATCTTATCTTTAAAAGACATCTGAAGGCAGCCCTGTTCAGGGAAGTTTTTAATATTTAATGCTGTATTGTTTTTAACACTTAATTGGGAGCTGCCCAGAGTGGCCGGGGAAACTCAGCCAGATGGGCGGGGTATAAATAATAAATTATTATTATTATTATTACATCTATATAAACTTGTGCCCACATCAAGTTGCCATTTGGTACGTATCCTGCCTGCCATCTCTGTTCGCATTCTGGTAAAGTTCTATTTTGAACTGTTGATTCATCTTTGGTTTATTTATAACAAATCGTTGTGACACACACACACACACACACACACACACACACACTACTCCAGCCTACCCGGTGAGGTGGCCTATCATTACAGCCTTGAGGGCTAGACATATGGAGATATTTCAAAACAGAAGCTGAGTCTGAATTCTGGACCCAGTACTGAACTGTGCATTTATTTAGTGCAGATGTAGAGCACACACGCGTCCTTGCTTTGGGGACATTCCCAGAGGGTACCCAGATATAGGATTGTGTGAACCGTGAATCAGGAATCTCCAGTCTCAGCCCATCCTTCCCTGGTGGTCTCAGCCCTCACCCTCCCCTTCCATGGAATTGTCAGGAGCTCAGCCTACACTCGAGTAGGACCCTGGCAGAGACACATGCCTGACTGGCATGTTCTCTCCCTCCTGGTCGATCGTTCGGGAGCTTCAAAAGCTTTCTTCAGCCCGAACATCACAGCGACCAATGCCAACAGACACCGGCACACTTAGGGATCTGCAGAGTCTTCGCATCATTGCACGACAGATCTCAGCAACTCAGCATTTTGGCTAATCTACTTTATTTACATATAAACACACACGGAGCACTGCAACATGGCTCCCTCTCTCTCTAGCATCAGACAGCAAAGAGAAAATGAACAAAGGACAATAGTCCCACTTCACGGAGCACAGTAACACAAACATCCTGTCTCCATCACTTCCCACTCTGTGAAAGGCAAAAATCCCATGACTGCAATCGTGGAGCAGGAATTCTAACAGGAATATCAGTACAGGGTTGTAGGGAGGGCAAGATCACACTTTGAGAGCACAAAGAGAAAGAGTGCGTCATCTCAATGCTAATAAATAAGTGAATGAACGATTTTGGCTACCTGCCATGTGGGTTCCTCCAGAATTGCCCATTAGGACTGTGGACCACTGGGACATCAAATGACCTTGGAAAAGGTTTGGAAAGGGCAGCCAAAAAGAGTTTGGAGAAAGGGAGAGGAGTTAGAGGTGGCATGATAAGAGTTAAGGAATTATTCATGGAATGTAGAAAGTGGATAGAGAATTCCCCCCCCCCTCATAACACTAGAACTCGTGGATGCCCAACAAAATTGAAGGCTGCACAGCTGTAGGCAGTGATACTTCTGAATCCCAGTAGCTGGAAACAATAAGAGGGCAGGAGGCTCTTGTGTTCAGATCCTGCTCCCTGGATTCCCACGGACATCTGGTTGACCCCTGGGAGAAGAGGATGCTGGACTAGGTGGGCCATTGGCCTGTTCTAGCAAGGCTTTTCTTTTGTACGTTTCTCTCAGTACATTTCCAAGCACAATTAAAGGTGTTGGTGCTGATCTTGAATGCCCTAAACGGCCTCGGCCCAGTATACCTGAAGGAGCGTCTCCACCCCCATCGTTCAGCCCGGACACTGAGGTCCAGCTCCGAGGGCCTTCTGGCTGTTCCCTCTCTGCAAGATGTGAGGTTGCAGGGAACCAGGCAGAGGGCCTTCTTGGTGGTGGCGCCCTCCCATCAGATGTCAAGGAAATAAACAACTACCTAACTTTTAGAAGACATCTGAAGGCAGCCCTGTTTAGGGAAGTTTTTAATGTTTGATGTTTTATCGTGTTTCTAATATTCTGTTGGGAGCCACCTAGAGTGGCTGGGGAAACCTAGCCAGATGGGCGGAGTGTAATAATAATAATAATATCAAAAACAATACAGTGTCAGACATTAAAAACTTCCCTAAACAGAGTTGCCTTCAGGTGTCTTTTAAAAGTAAAATAGTTGTATAGATAATGAATTATAATATTATTATTATTTGTGCTTATGAAATGACCCCTCCGCCCTTGCCTGGACTCCGAGGACCAGAAGTGCTGAAATGCGCTCCATCCAGTTGCCTGAAACCCAGCACTCCTCTCCTCTCCAGGAAATGGCAGGCTAGTTGATAAGGTTCCTGTTGGTTGAAACAAAAAGACTTGCATTATCTGCCATATCTCTTGATACCTATTAACGCAATCAGATTTACTTAGCGCACCAGCGGGGGCTGCAATAATCTCTTTCCCGTCTTATTCCCATCTCGCTCCCCTTTTCCTGCTCAACTTGGGCTGCTTTGTTTGCATACCTTCCTCCTCTTGGGATGTGTTTGCGGGGCTTACCTTTGGCTCCTGGAAATGCTAGGATGCTGAGAGATGTTGCCTCCCTCCTCCGTCCAGCCCCCCTCCCCCCTCCAGCTCCATCCCTGATCACATTTGTCTTTGAACGCTCCCCAACTTGACTTTGATTAGCCACGCTAATAAACGAGAGAGATTTCATCCTCTCCCCACCCAGCGCTCTTTATTAATGTCACTCGTTGGAGTTGAAAAGATGTGCACTTAATGCTCTCTTTTCATCTCCGCCAAGAAAGCAACACTAAGCAAACAACAATAATAGTAGCAATAAAAGTATTTAACGATAGCATATAGGATTTGTCGAGATGGTAATCAGGGAAACTGGTAATTGAAGCTTTCTTTTTCTTCCTTTCTCTTTTTGGCGGGGTGGCGGTGGAGAGAAACCCTTTTCTTCTGGAATCCTTCCGCCTGCTTAATAGGATGAAATTAGCTGGAGTGGCTCCGTGTTTGAAGAGGTTATGATCTAATTGGCAGTGCCCCCTGGGTTTGCGGCTGGACCAGGCGATCAGGTGGAGTCGCAGGAGGGCATGGGAACCTCTGAAGTACAAGGCTCAGCTTCCGCCATACTAATTAGCCTAAATTAGCTATGCTGGTTTTTGTGCCGACTTTTGAATTCCCCCGGTAATGCTTTTATCAGGGCCGTGCGGAGAGAAATATTAAGCGGCCAACCAAGTTCACCTGCTTAATGGCAAGGATGCCAGGGGTCGCTCGGCAAGATTTTTCCTTTTCCTTTTTAAGCACCAAACCTAAAGGAACGAGCTTTAGGAAATAACACCTGGGTATCAAGCGTGCCCCGAAAGATAGACTCAGGAGGACCACGCGTTGTGCTCCTCCTCGAGGAATGAAGATGTTTCCTTCGGTCAGTTCCTCATCCCGCTTGGACTACTGCAACACGCTCTACGTGGGGCTACCTTTGAAGGTGACCCGGAAACTGCAATTAATCCAGAATGCGGCAGCTAGACTGGTGACTGGGAGTGGCCGCCCATAACACCAGTTCTGAGAGATCTGCATTGGCTCCCAGTATGTTTCCGAGCATGATTCAAAGTGTTGGTGCTGACCTTTAAAGCCCTATACCGCCTCGGTCCTGTGTACCTGAAGGAGTGTCTCCACCCCCATCGTTCAGCCCGGACACTGAGATCCAGCACCAAGGGCCTTCTGGTGGTTCCCTCATTGCGAGAAGTGAGGTTACAGGGAACCAGACAGAGGGCCTTCTCGGTAGTGGCACCCGCCCTGTGGAACGCCCTCCCATCAGATGTCAAAGAGATAAACAACTACCTGACATTCAGAAGACATCTTAAGCCAGCCCTGTTCAGGGAAGTTTTTAATATGTAATGTACTGTTTTTAACACTTGATTGGGAACCGCCCAGAGTGGCTGGGGAAACTCAGCCAGATGTGCGGGGTATAAATAATAAATTATTATTATTATTATTATTATTATTATTATTATTATTATTATTATCCATTTAAGCACATGGGAAGAGAGCCTTGCTGGCTTGAGCCACTGGTCCACTGGTCCATTGACATCCTTCTCTCACACTGGCCAAGCAGTGAGCTTCCCCTAGAGAGGGCTATTGATGGCTCCTAGCCATGAAGGCAGATGACACAACCTTGATGGCAGAAAGTGAGGAGGAATTAAAGAACCTCTTAATGAGGGTGAAAGAGGAGAGCACAAAATATGGTCTGAAGCTCAACTTCAAAAAAACGAAGATCATGGCCACTGGTCCCATCACCTCCTGGCAAATAGAAGGGGAGGAAATGGAGGAAGTGAGAGATTTTACTTTCCTGGGCTCCATGATCACTGCAGATGGTGACAGCAGCCATGAAATTAAAAGACGCCTGTTTCTTGGGAGAAAGACGACGGCAAACCTAGACAGCATCTTAAAAAGCAGAGACATCACCTTGCCAACAAAGGTCCATATAGTAAAAGCTATGGGTTTCCCTGTAGTGATGTATGGAAGTGAGAGCTGGACCATAAAGAAGGCTGATCGCTGAAGAATTGATGCTTTTGAGTTATGGTGCTGGAGGAGACTCTGGAGAGTCCCATGGACTGCAAGAAGTTCAAACGTATCCATTCTTAAGGAAATCAGCCTTGAGTGCTCACTGGAAAGACAGATCCTGAAGCTGAGGCTCCAATACTTTGGCCACCTCATGAGAAGAGAAAACTCACTGGAAAAGACCCTGATGTTGGGAAAGATGGAGGGCACAAGGAGAAGGGGACGACAGAGGACAAGATGGTTGGACAGTGTTCTCAAAGCTATGAACATGAGTTTGACCAAACTGCGGGAGGCAGTGGAAGACAGGAGTGCCTAGCATGCTCTGGTCCAGGGGGTCACAAAGAGTCGGACATGACTAAATGACTAAACAACAACAACATGATTCTGTTATTGCTTGTATGGCTATGGTTAGTTTGTACATAAGTTTATATGTAATATGTAACTATTATTGCCATTATTATTATTATTATTATTATTAGTGTTCAAATGTGAGCAGAACTTGACTGGACTACCAGCTTCCATGCGTAAATCCATTAAAACTCACTCATTCTCCACCTGCCTTGCCCCGCATGCTTACTCTAATGCAAGTCCCACTGTCTTCCGCAGAGCTCTCTCCCAGGGAAGCTTGCCTCGGTTTGCAGCCTCCGTCTGTTTTGTCACGGAAGAGGCGAGACCCTTTTCAAAGCCAGGCGACTTTCCCTCCTGGAGGGAGGGCCCAGGAGAGGCGCTCTTATTCCTCGCTTGCCTCTCCTCCTCTTCTGTAAGCTATTGACGTTTTTTAATTTTCGCTTCCCATCCCCCGATTAATCAACTTTAACCGTGCAAAGAGATTTGTGGTGCATTCAGAATAATTTTCACAAATCTGTTTTAATTGAAAAATGTGTCTGGGTGGAATAAAAAGAAACAAAGGGGAGAATCTTCTCAGCCCAGAAAGTATCTTCCTTTGAGTTGCCGGCAAGCAAGCAAGCAGGGTTGGGTGTGGATTGGAGAAGTCGATACTCTATTTTGAAATACTGATAAGATGAACAGTTAGACAGTTTTCACATCCTGGTGACCACAAGTGGCCCCAGACAGCCTAGCTAGATAAGATCTCTCCAGGTAAAAGACCATAATTCTTCATAATCATAGTTTAGAAGTCCCGGGCCCTAAGGAAGTCAGATTATCCTCCACCAGGGCCAGGGCCTTCTCAGTGATGGCTCCGACCTGATGGAATGCTCTGTCCCATGAGACCAGGGCCCTGCAGGATTTAACTTCCTTCCGCAGGGCCTGTAAGACAGAGCTATTCCGCCTGGCTTTCAATTTGAACTTAGCCTGATCTTTTATTCCCCTTCCTTCCCTCCTCCTCCCCTTTTTATGAAGATTACCCACTCTGGGATCCCACAGCTAATTCTCCCCTGATCTCCTTGCTGGCCCAAATAGGACTAATTTAACCAGCTAGCCCTGGTGATCATCTAATGTTTATTGGATGGATTTCCCCCCTAAATTGATTTGTGAATTCTGAATTTATTGTTATTCACGTTTTATACTGTATTTTATGCTGTTTCTTGTTGCATCAATTAAGTGTTTTAAATTTGTTGTTAGCCTCCCTGAGCCCGGTTTTCTGAACTGGGAAGGGCGGGGTATAAATAAAAAATTATTATTATTATTATTATTATTATTATTATTATTATTATTATTATTA
>JAXCMG010000059.1:6071922-6100054 GCA_034642415.1 Podarcis siculus
TATTGTATTGTATTGTATTGTATTGTATTGTATTGTATTGTATTGTATTGTATTGTATTGCAATCCATGCAATCCATGTTGGGCTGCCTTTGAAGTTGGCTTGGGAACTTCATCTGGAATATGACTGCAAGAACGTTAACGGGGATGCTCAGTTTCATTAATATTTCTTAGGCTATGTGAATCCTGACCCACAATCTTGGATCTCCAGGTGCATCAGAATAAAATCCACGCAACTGTTAAAAATGAACGTTCCAGAGAAAGTACGATGAAAACAGACTATCAGCAAAGTCAAACAACGGCAGTTCTAATGCCCAAGGCCTGAACAAACAGCCAGGTTTTTCACCTGGCACCTGAAAGCCAGCAGTGTGGGTGCCAACTGAATTTCCAGGGGAGGGCATGCCAGAGCTGGGGTGCAGCCATGGAAAAGATGTCACTGCCAGGCTCCCAGTGGTCGAGTGCATGCCTGGAAGATATCAAGTCACAGGCTTTCCCCCATTCCACCAGCATCTACCGCTACCTAAGAGACACCTTTTCTTACTGGGTGGTCATTTACTTATAAAGAGGAAATGCTCTCCTCTTCTCCAGGCTAAAGATACCCAGATCCTTCGACCATTCCTCATAAGGCTTGGTTTCCAGACCCCTGATCCTCTTGGTTCAGATCCTCCAAATGTCCCTAATTTCCGAGGACAGTCCTGGGTTTACAGAAGCCATCCCAGTTTCTGATTTGATCCCGGAATGTCCCGCTTTTTCTTAGGATGTCCCTATTTTTATCGAAGAAATGTTGGAGGGTGTGAGTTATCCAACCCCCAAGACGTCTTCAGGCAATCCTGTATAGGGAAGTTTTTTTACATTTTTATATATGTTGGAAGCTGCCCAGAGTGGCCGGGGCAACCCAGTAAGATGTGTGGGGTGTAAATAGTAAAATTATCATTATGGAATGGGATGTCCCTATTTTCATCAGAGAAACGGAGGAGGCTGTGTTGATTGCCCTTCTCTGCACACCTTCCAGCTTGTCAATATCCTTCCTAAATTGTGGCAGCCAGAACCTGACACAGGACTCCAGTGGCCAGATACAAATACTCAGAACAAACGCAGCTCTCCCTTCTCATCTAGTCTGGTCTTTAAGAGCCAGATTTCTGGCACTGCTTAAGCCAAACTCCAGCACTTGAATCGGTTTCTTGGGCCAGCGTTATTTCACAGTGCCATCCTATGCACGTCTACTCACAACAAGTTCCCCTTGTGTTCAATGAGTCTTCCTTTTTTATTATTGCATTCATATTCCACCTTTTTCCTCCAATGAGCTCGAGGTGGTGTACACGGTTCCCCCCCTGCTCATTTTGTCCCCACAACAACCCTGTGAGGTAGTCCGGGCTGTGGATCAGTGACTGGCCCAGGTCACCCAGTGAGCTTCATGGTCGAGCAGTGATTTGAACCCTGGTCTCTCCCAGGTCCTAATCTGACCCTCAAACTGCTGTGCCTCACTGGCTCTCTAGATAAGTGGCTGACAACCTGTTGCATCTCTGCTGAAATGAAGCCCTGCAGGGTGTAATGTTCTGTTTTTCCTCTATGTCCCCCGCAAGATGTCTCTTTTTAAAACAAAACAAAAATTAAACAAGCTGTTCTCCACCCCCTGAAGCTCTCCAGCCTCTGAGTTCCCGTCCCCCCCCCCATATGCCCTTCTCGGAGGACCACCAACACCACCTCGTTCGCTGAGAGCAATTCTGATGAGGAGACCAGAACATTACACAGTGTTCTGGATAAGGGCAGGCCATTGATTTGTATAATAGCATTATAATCCCTCTGAATTAGTCTGCTTCCACATTCGTAATGCATTCTAACACCCTGTTCCCATTTTTATCCTTAGTGGCACGGTAATCTTATTTATGCAATTACATTTATCTGAATGACCTGAGGGATGCCCAAAACATTCCAATGACCAGACGCTTTGGATAACCGGGAGTCTTGTTTATGGAGGGCAACAAAGGCACAGGGCTGTGTGTGTGTGTGTGTGTGTGTGTGTGTGTGTGTGTGAATATACCCTAACATCTTTGGGAAATAAAACCACTGGTTACACACTGAGTGACATGGGTTCCTTATCATCTTGGGGAGGACAGGCTGAAGTCAGTGAATGTCTTGTGTGAGTGTCTGGAGGCAGTTGGCGGATGGATAGTGGCTAACAGATTGAGGTTGAATCCTGACAAGACAGAAGTACTGATTTTGGGGGACAGAGGGCAGACAGGTGTGGGAGACTCCCTGGTCCTGAATGGGGTAACTGTGACCCTGAAGGACCAGGTGTGCAGCCTGGGAGTCATTTTGGACTTGCAGCTGTCCATGGAGGCGCAGGTCAATTTTGTGTCCAGGGCAGCAGTCTACCAGCTCCATCTGGTACACAGGCTGAGACCCTACCTGCCCACAGTATTCCATTACTACACCCATGAAAACTTATTTACGCTGCTGAATTTCTCTTAATGCTGCCAGCATTTTCAATCCCCCCCATACATTCAATAAACATTTTCCAATCTTCTTTAACCGTATGTTCTTCTTGTTCTATATGTTAGGTCCGCAAGCTGCACATATTCCATCAGTATAAGTTGCCATTCTCCTTTGGTTGGGACCTCACTCGTTTTCCATTTTTGGGTTAACAAAACACAGGCTGCAGCATGCAGTATCTACGCAGTAATGGTAAATGTAAAGGGACCCCTGATCATTAGGTCCAGTCGTGACCGACTCTGGGGTTGCGGCACTCATCTCGCTTTATTGGCCAAGGGAACGGGCGTACAGCTTCCGGGTCATGTGGCCAGCATGACTAAGCCGCTTCTGGCGAACCAGAACAGAGCACGAAACGCCGTTTACCTTCCCTCTGGAGCGGTACCTATTTATCTGCTTGCTCTTTGACGTGCTTTCGAACTGTTAGGTTGGCAGGAGCAGGGACTGAGCAACGGGAGCTCACTCCATCACAGGGATTCGAACCGCTGACCTTCCGATCGGCAAATCTTAGGCTCTGTGGTTTAACCCACAGCGCCACCCGCGTCCCTTATATCTACGCAGTAGTGGCATACATAAATAACCTTTATTGACACCTGGGGATTTCCGTCTGAATTATCCCCAACAGCAGAGCTGTTGTAACAAGGGAGTCGTCTGCTCCCTGTAACTAGCCCCAGTCGGCAATTTGGCTGCAGCTCTTCAGGAAGGTTGACGTTTCTGAGCCCTTTCCAAAGGCAGCCGAACGTAGAGCATGTTACAGTGATCCAAGCACGATTTGTCACTGTGGCCAAATCAGACATCTCAAGGAATGGGTGCAGCTGGTGGACTCGCTTTAATGGTGTGAATGTGCTCCTGGCTACTGCAGAGACTACGCAGCCATTGTTGTTGTTGTTTAGTCGTTTAGTCATGTCTGACTCTTTGTGACCCCCTGGACCAGAGCACGCCAGGCACTCCTGTCTTCCACTGCCTCCCGCAGTTTGGTCAGACTCATGCTGGTAGCTTCGAGAAGACTGTCCCACCATCTCGTCCTCTGTCGTCCCCTTCTCCTTGTGCCCTCCATCTTTCCCAACATCAGGGTCTTTTCCAGGGAGTCTTCTCTTCTCATGAGGTGGCCAAAGTCTTGGAGCCTCAGCTTCAGGATCTGTCTTTCCAGTGAGCACTCAGGGCTGATTTCCTTCAGAATGGAGAGGTTTGATCTTCTTGCAGTCCATGGGACTCTCAAGAGTCTCCTCCAGCACCATAATTCAAAAGCATCAATTCTTCGGCAACCAGCCTTCTTGATGGTCCAGCTTTCACTTCCATACATCACTACTGGGGAAACCATAGCTTTTACTATACGGACCTTTGTTGGCAAAGTCATGCTCAGGACTGAGTCCCAGAGCAGACCCAAAGGACGAACCTGTGGCTTCAGGGAGAGTGTTGCTGATTCCCTGTTCCCTGTTCCGCCTTGACCAAGAGCACTTCTTCCTCATCTGGTTTAAGTTTCAAGATACCTCTAGGACTGCAAAACGCAAGCATTTCGCAATGTATGCAAACACGTTTGTGTGCATGCGTGCTCGGCGTGGAGGTTTGGTGTAAGTGGCGGCTCGAGCGGCATGAATACGGGGTGGCTGGATTGCTCCCACATGGCTAAACCACTGTGCGTGCCAATAGCAAATCGCTCTGTGCTTTTTTATATATTTTCATATTACATTTGCTGCCCCTGTGGCTAATCCACTCATCACCCCCTCTCTCTGCTTGGTTGGTGATTTGCAAGCAGCAAGCCTTGGTCGATCGCTGTGTGCTTTGTTGACAGTAGCACGTTCCGTAGCTGTAGTTTGCCAGAGGGGCAACTGCGAAATGTGTGGGATTTCTTGGTTTTCCACAACATGGGTGGCTCGGGGGGGGAGGGGAGAGGCGTTGTTATATGACTGTAGCCCACCTAGGACAGCTCCATCATTCCGAAATGGAGTGGGTCGTTGTGCCCCATCATTAAGGCAATTAGCCACTCATAGGGCTTAATTAATCCATAATGTACTAAAGCAACCCCTCACATTTATCCATAATTTAAGCCCTCAATGAGACTCTTCCGTGCATTTATATAATGACTATATACGTGTCCAATCTGAACTTCAGAATAAGACTGGACACCTTCAGCCAAGGATGAATGGAATTTATCAATTCTAGTTTGAGATTTTTCCAAGCTGAAGCTCAGTTTTACCCCATTTCTGTTTGTTTGTTTGTTTGTTTGTTTGTTATAAAACATCCACATGAAAAACTGAAATTTGCATGCGGCATAATGTATCTGTATATATTATTTTCACTAATATGCAAAATAATGCACACTAATGCATAAGCATTTTATACACATTCTTTTGTTTGCAGCACTGCATCGCAAAATTAATGCATTTCAAGAGCTGCTCTGGTTTGCACATGGTTTCGGGAAGTGCAAATTAGGTTTGGATCGACATGTGAAACGAACCAAAGTTCTCTTCCATCCCTCCATTCAGTTCATGCATATTCACGCTGCTGATGATTTATCAGTTGCTTTACTCATAAAAATGACTCAGAGCGACTCACACGAAAACAATGCAAATGCTAAAATCAATTACAATTAACACAGTAAATAAAAACCTAGCAAACAAATAAAAGGCAGGCCCTAGCCTACCAAAAAGGGGCACAATTACATAAAAACCCATTCAACCTGATGCCCAAAAACCCACGTAAAAAGGAGAGCTCCTGAGGAAAGCATTCCACAATCAGGGGGCCACCACAGAAAAGGCCCGTTTACGTGTTGCCACCCTCCACACCTCCTGTAGAGGAGCTCACGGAGAAAGGCCTCAGATTGTACGAGATGTCCCAGAAGTCATGATTTCCAGTGCATTTCCTGCAAAAGCAGCCTTCTTCCTTTGCCTTCAGCAAAGGAGCAGCGTCAGATTGCCCAAGTAGCTACTAGGCGTGGTTCCACTTGCCAGGAGCGCCGACTTGGGCCCCAGGTTATGGGTGCCCAGCACGAACGCAGCATGACGTCAAGATGTCACGCACCCCGTGACCTCAGAACCTGACTTCCGGTTGGGGGGGGGGAGAAGCAGGTGAGTTGGAGAGCGACTCTGAGAGATGGTCAGCCTGTGAGCTTCTTGGCTGTATGGATATTTGACCCCAAGTCTTCCTCATGGCAGTCAAACATGCTAACAACCGCCGCACACAGGCTTTCCCCCCTTTCCAGATCAAGGAGGAAAGCTCTGAAGGGAAGATGCTATAACTGAGCGATTCTTCTTCTTCTTCTTTGGCGATCACTCTTAGCTGAGTAAGGTTGTCTTCCATAAACAAAATATTAACAGTGAATCCATAAGTGACTGTGGAGGCCAATTCTGGATCCACACGTCCTTCCACAGTGCGGACATTGGTTTCCGGGCGGGAGTTGATCACAGTGTGGATTTGCCAAGCGTGCCTTCCTCTTAGCATGTTTCTCCCTTGTGTCCTGAGTTTGAGTGTCTTCAAAGCCCGTGACACCTTTGGTAAAGGCTGTTCTCCAACTGGAGCACTCGCAGGCCAGTGTTTCCCAGTTGTTGGTGTTTATACTACATTTTTAAAAAGATTTGCCTTGAGAGAGTCTTTAAACCTCTTTTGTTGACCACCAGCATTACGCTTTCCATTTTAAAGTTTGGAATAGAGTAGTTGCTTTGGAAGATGATAATCAGGCATCCACACAACATGACCAGTCCAACGAAGCTGATGTTGAAGAATCGTTGCTTCGACACTGGTGATCTTTGCAGAACGCTCCTGTATCTGCAAGAGTTCATTGCAAAGGCTGGGGGAGAACGACTGAGGCTACATGCACACTACACATTGAAAGCCCTATGAGACCACTTTGAACAGCGTTGGCTTCCCCCAAAGAATTCTGGGACCTGTAGTTTTTTAGCAGTGCTGAGAATTGTTAGAGGGCCCCTATTCCTCGGGTTAAACCACAGAGCCTAGGACTTGTCAATCAGAAGGTCGGCGGTTCGAATCCCCGTGAAGTTCCCGTTGCTCGGTCCCAGCTCCT
Source organism: Podarcis siculus (assembly GCA_034642415.1). Taxonomy (NCBI): domain Eukaryota; kingdom Metazoa; phylum Chordata; class Lepidosauria; order Squamata; family Lacertidae; genus Podarcis; species Podarcis siculus. Next base: position 6,078,431 of record JAXCMG010000059.1, read on the forward strand.
GCCAACCTAGCAGTTCAAAAGCACGTCAAAGTGCAAGTAGATAAATAGGTACCGCTCCAGCGGGAAGGTAAACGGTGTTTCCGTGCGCTGCTCTGGTTCGCCAGAAGCGGCTTAGTCATGCTGGCCACATGACCCGGAAGCTGCACGCCGGCTCCCTCGGCCAATAAAGCGAGATGAGTGCTGCAACCCCAGAGTCGGCCACGATTGGACCTAATGGTCAGGGGTCCCTTTACGTTTATTTCTCTCACAGAGCTGCATTTCCCACAGATACCTGGGAAGAGGGGTTGACTGTAAAACCACTCTAAGGACTGTAGCTCTGTGAAGAGAATAGGGGTTTTCCTAGAACCCTCAGCAGCCTTAGAGAAAACTACGGTTCCCAGGATCCTTTGGGGGAAGCCATGACTGTTTAAAGTGGTATCATAGGGCTTTACATGTATAGCGCAGATTGGGTCATAGTTTGAACTGTTGTGGTTGTTTCCAGTGTCTGTGTGTGGACATCGAAGGTGATTCTAACCTGTGTTCGTATTTTAACTTTTGTATGTTTTAATGTACAGTTGTGAATTTTTCTCATCCTTATTGTTTTATCTCTTGGTAAAATTCTTTGAGGTTGTTGTTGTTTTTCACAGTGTGTGGCTTTCGTGAAATAAATAAATTCTGAGCATGACTCGGGTGCACAAGACCAGCTGTGGCACTGGGTCTATGAAGGCTCATTCATACCTATAGCAGCCCTCGATGCGCATGTAGGAGCCAGTCAATTCCTTTTCAAATTGCCATTTACACCAATATAGCATGTCTAAATCTCAAGCCGTCCCCTCCTCCCTTCCCCCTCTTTTTAATTCACTTATTAAATGTACATACTGTAGGACTAAAACTTAGCAAACAAAATCTATGCCCGGGAGCAAATCCTTTGTACAATATTTGAGGGGGAAGAAAGAAATAGTTATCCTGGGTGTCAAATGACAGAGGTGAAAAATAATTAAATTAGCCCCCTCTCTCTCAAATGCATCAATTACTCCGGAGGAAGACTCCCCTGTTTAAATATTAATTTGAAATTTGGCATGCCATTAATCCATAAATATGGGTTGGTGGCGCATTTGTGTGACTTAAATGTGTGCATACCAGAGGTGTATTGACATAGCTGGCTGTAATTACTGCTCAAGGAAATGTTATAGGCTTTAGTCTGTTATGTAAGTTGAGCTGCGGATTGGGAAGACGCCTCCTGGATTGGCCTAATACTGCCAGTCAGTTGCTCCCCTGCGAAAAACTCTCCGAAGGCGTTTCCATCTCCGGAGCTGTTTTGTTCGGATTAAATACCACTTTGGATTCAGTTCGATCACTAAAACAGAATAGATCAGCTCAACACTTGCATACATTTCCAGATGACCCAATAAAGGCTTTTGCTGGCTGTCAAACCGCCCCCTCCCCCAGTTGCATTGGCACAGTTTTAGTCTGAGGGCCTCATTCTCACTGGAAGCACGATCCCCAGGGTACCATCGCGGCTGGCCCCCCTGCACTGCGTGCCCCGCCCCCAGGCCACGCACCAGTCCCGCCTCTGCCCGCTCACTGCCCCCCGGTGCCAGAGCATGAAGCTCCGCCACTGCGCATTCCTTCAAGGAGAACATTATGATGGCCTCGGCCCAATATACCTGAAGGAGCGTCTCCACCCCCATCGTTCAGCCCGGACACTGAGGTCCAGCACCGAGGGCCTTCTGGCAGTTCCCTCACTGTGAGGTTACAGGGTACCAGGTAGAGGGCCTTCTCAGTGGTGGCACCCACTCTATGGAACGCCCTCCCACCAGATGTCAAGGAAATAAACAACTATCTGACTTTTAGAAGACATCTGAAGGCAGCGCTGTATTGGGAAGCTTTTAATGTTTGATCTTTTACTGTGTTTTCAATGTTCTGTTGGGAGCCGCCCAGAATGGCTGGGGAAACCTAGCCAGATGAGTGGGGTATATGGTCTCCTGGGACAGAGCATTCCACCAGGACGGTGCCATCACTGAGAAGGCCCTGCGCTGGTGGAGGATAACAGAACTTTGCCCTCTCTCTTCTCCATGCACTGCTTCCCAAAATCCCTTCTGAGTTTCTCCCCAGTTGGAGAGGGGCAGAGGAGACAGGGGGAAAGTTATGTTCTGCAAGTGTAAATCCTTACACTAATAGAATGAGGGCATTGGACGCCGCACCCCTGCATGCACATCTTCCATCCAAAAAAGCTGAGGGGTGAGGCCTGGTAAGAAAAGTATGTGGCCAAGAAAGAGAGTTCAGAGATCTAGATGAAGAGGTCTACAGGGCTACATTTGGTCCCCAGGAGAGAGGATCCACTCCCTTGACCTGGTGGCTAAGATAGCGAGCTGCTTCGCTTCTCAGCTCTGCCATGAACTCACCAAGTAGGCCTAGAGACACAGGAAGCTGCCTTTATAGAGTCAGACTGTTGCTCCAGCTAGATTGTCTACATCAGGGTTTCCCAAACTATGGTCTTCAGCTGTTTCTGGACTGCAATTCCCATCATCCCTAGCTAGCAGGAGGACAAGTGGTCGGGATGATGGGGACTGTAGTCCAAAAGCAGCTGGGGACCCAAGTTTGGAAAACTCTGGTTGACATTCACTGGCAGCGCCTTCCCAGGTTCCTCTGTTTCTCATTTGTCCACTCATAAGTTCAGTTTTCCATATTTCCAGATCAGTGTGTTTATCTCCTCCTGAAAATTCACAGCAATTCTCTCTCTCTCTCTCTCTCTCTCTCCAATTTTGCCAAATATGCACATTTTAAAAAAACCGACTTCCCCAAATATATATATTTTTTCTTTATTTCACAAAAGTTACATACTGCCTGCCTGTAAACTCCCCCACACATCTCAAAGAGGTTTACAAAAGATAAAACAGTAAAATCAAGAAAATTCACACCGTACTTTAAAACGTACAAAATTCAAAAAACCGAAACCAATTAAAACATACAAAAGTTGCAGTATCAGAACAGATTAAAATTACCACAACTTTCCAAGCATTGTCTAAACGAGACTATTGTTTGCCAAGGTCTTCCAAAGTGCAGGCCCTGCCACACTGAACAAATGAGTTCTTACTAATGCAGAACGAATATTATGTGGCACCTTTAGTCGTTCCAATAATGCATTTTTTAATGTTATTTTCACGAATAAATGCATTTTAATGTGCATTTTACTCCAGAATATGCATTTTTGTACAAGTTACCTGGCTGGAGAACTGCAATGCAAAATTCGGAAAAGTGAATTTATCTCTCATCTCTACCTGGGAATGCCAGAGATTGAACCCAAGGTCTTCTGCACACATTGCAAGGGGTTGGACTAGATGACTCTCGGGATCCTTTCCTACTCTACGATTCTGTGATTCTAAGTCATATCCGCTGCCACTGAGCTGTGGCCCTTCCCTTCACCGTTAGCTAAACCAGTGTTCCCAAAACTTGTGTTGTTGGTTTGAAACCAGTGGTTAAAACAGTGCAGCTTTGAATCAGCGCCACCAGATCCAAAATAGCACCCAGTTGTAAAATAAAAACCTGCACTTTGATCTCAGGAACCATTATGAGAAATTTGGTTGTGGTGTTGAAGGGGTTCAAATGCATAGCAAACAGCAGGAAAAAACAACTTTCCAAAATCAATACAGTGGTACCTCGGGTTAAGAACTTAATTCGTTCTGGAGGTCCATTCTTAACCTGAAACTGTTCTTAACCTGAAGCACCACTTTAGCTAATGGGGCCTCCTGCTGCCGCCGCGCCGCCGGATCACAATTTCTGTTCTCATCCTGAAGCAAAGTTCTTAAAATGAGGTACTATTTCTGGGTTAGCGGAGTCTGTAACCAGAAGCATCTGTAACCTGAAGCATCTGTAACCTGAAGCATCTGTAACCCGAGGTACCACTGTAATAGATATAATTTTGAATGTGTGTATTTGTGTGTGTAGATAGATAAACAATAGATAGACAGACAAAGACAAAGGGACAGAGGTTCCCTTGCTAAAGTCAGAGCTAAAGATGGATCTTAAAGGTAAAGGTACCCTTTAGTCCAAAGGTACCCTGTAGTCCAAAAGCAGCTGGGGTCCAGTCGCAGAAGACTCTGGGGTTGTGCGCTCATCTCGCTCTATAGGCCGATGGAGCTGGCATTTGTCCATAGACAGCTTCCGGGTCATGTGGCCGGCATGACTAAGCCGCTTCTGGCGAACCAGAGCAGTGCACGGAAACGCCGTTTACCTTCCCGCTGGAGCGGTACCTATTTATCTACTTGCACTTTGACGTGCTTTCGAACTGCTAGGTGGGCAGGAGCAGGGACCGAACATGGGTTCGAACCACCAACCTTCTGATTGGCAAGCCCTAGGCTCTGTGGTTTAGACCACAGCGCCACCCGCGTCCCAAAGATAGATCTTAGACGCTGCTATTTTTAATAGAAAAATAGGTGCCAGAACTTTCCATGGATGCCTCCCTTGTTCTGTTATAATGGCAATGGTGCCCACCTGAGAGGTGGCAGAAAAGTTCTGGTGGGAAAAAAAGCCCTGGTCTTAGGTCTGAAAGGGTTGAAGACTAATGTGTTAAACCGATAGATTTTATTTATTTATTCTGACTTTGTCCATGGGCAGTGATGGATGTTGTGATATTTTATTGTTGTTTTGTGTTTGGGTTTGTAGACCTGCCATTTGGCCACATCCTCTTGAGACAAGTCTTTAAAAAAAGACACCAAGGTGCGGCAAAGCGAGATCTGAGAAGGCCTGCTGCTCCAAAACGGAAGACACATCTCCAGGTTTTCATCCTCTAGTATGTTGTTTTGCGCATGTGGGGCAGGTGCTTTGACTTTCCGAAAACGAGATGCCCCGGTTTCTGCGCTTGCAGAACCCTTGCCATCGCTACGGGAAAATACAGAACGGAAAAGTAAAACCCTGCACAACAGCACCCAGATCTTTTCTAGCTGAAACCTTGGTGCTGAAACCTTTCCAACACCATATTCTTCAAAAGTGCTAAAGCCTTCAGAAACCATCCCAGACTCCCTGATTTTCTCACCCGCTCTCCCCCTCAGCTCCAGCAACTTCTCCTTTTGTGTGCCTTTCAAGGTCTTCTGAAGTGAGGCAATCTTTTTATATATTTCTCCCCTCCCTCCCCTCCAGCCTGCATCAAAGTTAGGACTTTGTTAGGGGAGCTTGCGACCAGCATCTGTTCCCTCTTTTTCTCAGGGGCTAAGGAGCCGAGTGCTGTTTGGCTGAAAAAGGCCCGCATTCAGGCTGAGATTGCCTCTCTTTTGCTTCTCTGTCACACTGTCAAGCTCAATCAGAAAGCAATGAAAGTGATACAGAAGGAATACTTTGCTGGCTAGTCTTAGAACAAAGAGAACTCTGGAGCCTAGCACAGATTTCACATCCAATTTAACTCTTTGCAAAAGGATTTTAGGAAATACATAGTCAAGAGTTGGGGAAAAAAATGGAGTTGGGTCTACTATAAAGGCTAAAAGTATTATCCAGGCTTAGATAAGCTACAAAGATAGGTTGATAGTATTTTCGAGCATAAACCACATTAGCCGGTATTACATGTTGAAGCTTTCTTTACTCGTTAAGTTGCAAGGAGATTTGAGGGGAATTTAGCAGCTAAATAAAATGACTCTTTCATGATTCTTAGCCTTAACAGTCATTTTACTTGTACAAGGTGCATGAATAGCAGGGGCTGAAATCACGTTGTTTAACAAATCTGGTATTAGAGGGTTAGTCTCAGTTTACTTATTAAGAATTTAGTTGAGTAAAGGATTTTAGGCTCCAGGTCTTTGTGCTGGTGACAATGAAGCAGGCCACTACTGACATTTTTGGATACATAGATTGGCTCGTCCTGTTTGATCTCTCTTGTTAGGCCTGCAATTAAGCCTCTGCTTAATTAGACTTTGCAGATTGGATATGTACGGGAAAACCTCCGTCGAGGGAACGGTGGTGGTGATTTCTGAGGCTTACACCAATTGTCTGTTTTTTCCAGTTTATATTTACAGGCCGCTTTTTGCAAAAGGGTGAAATATTTTGATGTTTCAGGGAGATGACTTTAAACATTAATGTAACGCACCGATGGGGAGACTGGGAGACAAGTTGGACGTTTGAATGGGGTTTTTTTGCTTTCTCTGTGCGAGTTCCAAACACAAGCTGGTGTTATTGCGGCTTCACTTCACACAGGTTTGCCCTGAAATAAGTCCTGTTGTATGCAGTGGGACTTACTCTAGAGTTAGGAATGCAGCCTTAGTACAACTAAAATCTGTGGCCCATGATCATCTTTAAATCCATGAATTTCAGTGCTATGATAGGGATCATGCCGATTCTCTGATGCTCAGTATAAATGCTCATTTGCACAAATCTAAACAATAGCAATTCCTTAAAGAATCGTTGAGGAATGATGTCTCTTCTCTCTTCTATTTCTGCTTCTTTCTCTCTCGCACTTATGCACGCATAAAACACAGAGCAAATAATGCAACTTTTGGTCGACAATCAGTTCATTCTGTTTAAAAACGTCCAGTACTGTGAAATTTCCGTTATCCTTCTGCTTGCCTCAAAAAAAGAAGAAGGGGGCTTGTGGTTTTGCAACCACAACATTCATCCGGCCGTCCAAAGCTGCTAATATCTTGTAAGCACCCCTTTTCTAACATCCAGCCCTGTCTTCCTAGGACACATTATGGCAGCAGAAGAGAAAACGCCTCTCCGAAAAGTCATCTTCCTTGGAGAGAACGTATCTCTTTAGAAATTCCCCAAGAACAAGAGATGATTACAAGGAAGAAATATGACGGACACTAACATTTCATCTCTGCATACAATTATGGGACAAATTAGAAATGCTATTATGTTAGTGCTTCATAATTAAGTAAGCAATTAAAAACAAAAACAGTTCATTAGCAAATTGTCAGCGCTTTGCAGACAAGTGCCCAGCAAGGTCATGGAAAAGCAGCAGATGACTAAACATTGGGAGGGAGGGAAGGAGGGAGAAAGCCAGGCTAATGTGGTGGCAATTTGCAGTGTTTAGTTATGGTGGGGGAGAGTGGTGCTTTTTCCCAATTAAAAAAATAATAATATTTTTTTCTAGCAAGTTAGCGAGACATCTTCACTAACGCTGCATGGCTGATGGTTCTCTCCCTCTGGCCCCCCCCCACCAAAGTACAGCCTTTTGGTTTTAAGTAGGGGAAGGGAAGAAATTTGACTCAGTTTGCATTAAAAGGCAAATCAACCACATTCGCGCTTGTGGGAAAAAAATGTAGCCATCCTTCAAAAATGTCCCCTTCTCGGAATTTTGCAATGCAGTTCGCCACCCAAGTCGCTTGTGCAAAAATGTAAATGGTAGGATAAAGTGTGGGGGAAATGCAGACATTTCTGAAAATAAAACCCAAAAGATGCTATATTTAGAGGAAACGTCTTTGCACAAATGAGTATCTCAGGCAAAATTGCACCCAAAATGTGGATATCATGAGAAATTACCGCTGTAATGCCGATGAATTTTCCAGAGTGCTTGGAAAATAGTAACAATTGTAATCAAAAATTGATGTGGAAAAGCGAGAGACTTAGGAAAAACTGGTTTGCACGTCCCTCGTTGTGAGGGATAGACATGGCTTCCCCTGAGATGGAAGGAAACTGCTTTTTGCCAGTACTTCAATCGCCAGTTGTGCTTGCTGGCAAATTGTGATTCATGTCCCATGTTGTGCAACATCATCACTGCTAGAGAGTGCAGGGGGGGGAGGCAGATGTAAGAGTTTGGAAGTGCTGGAGGAGGTTTGGTAGCTCTGTACATAAACTTTTATTTGTCTCTGTTGGGATGAGAGCTGAGCCAGCACTGATAGTGTGGGCTTTCTATACAGTTCAGATTTAATAAGGAAAAGCTGGCTGTGGAGGAAGCCTATTGGCTAGCACCTGTGACATCACCGATTCACCTCCTCTCCACTCCAATTCATGAAGTTTTACAACTCTTCTTTAAATGTCTGTGATTTTTATTTTTTTGGTACAATGAAACATGAACAAACCTACATTCTACAGCATGCCTAGGGTACACAAGGAAGAGCAAGACCCAGGATTGATCTAGCATTTTCCTATGTTGCACAAGGCTGTTATGGATGCTACTGAAAGCAAGATACAGCCCTCTTTGCCTCTTGGAAAGCCCAACACCCTGCTTGAGCAAGTGCCTATTGGACTGTATCTGTGACGTCATTGAGTACAAGACACAAATCTCTGCCCCCCCCATACATAGCCTCACCAGCCACATATAGCCCTTTCTTGAAGAAGAAACAAACCCCAAAATAAATATTGAGCTCTTCCCTATCATACCTCCCAACCTCACAGCAATGGATCTCCGTTTTCAAAAATTCTTTCCTACCACAAAATCACAAGTGAAGCATGCTAAGAGGGTGGCTGTTCCAGTTCCTTTGGAGATCACCGTGCCTGCGAGCTCTTTAAGATTGCAAGACTGTATTTTGTTGTGCATGTGTAAGTTGCATTGATTTCAAAGAGGCCTGTTTACTTAAGTAGATACAAGACTGGAGTCCAAGGTGACAGCTTTAATTTCTAGCCAATATATGCAAGAGAGAAATGTCATCTTAATATTGACAAGCTCCGGAGGTAGTCTGCCATAAGAAAGAAAGAAAACAATGTTTGCAGCAGCTTTTCATACAGTTATTGCGTTAGAAATGTTGGGCCATTTTTTTTGCAACATAAACTGAAGTGGGCTCTAAGCCGCAACTTACATCACGATAAGTGCGCTAGTCTTTATGGCGCCACAAGACTCTTTGCTGGCTTAAAAAAGATCTCCACATTATTCCGTCGCTGGACTTCAGATAGGCAGAGACCTAGTTATAAAGGCAAGGCACAGAAGTCATTTCAGTTTATAGCAACAGGATTTCATTCACCCTGTGAGGTGCTCACGATCGATACGTTCCTCAATTGGTTTGATTCTTTTTCTATATAAAAAAATACCCATGTTATATGTAAGCGGTCTCCTGAGCCATTTATTTAGCATTAAAACCCACCGGAGTTCGAAGAGGACTTATTTCCAAGTAAACGTCTTCAGTGACTGATTTGTTATTAAAGCAAAACATAAGCAGATAAACGAACAACTTATATCTTTTTTGGGGGGGGAGAGTTTCCTGTTAACGTCATTCTGAGATTCGCCTTCGGAATAATTTTATCTGCAGCCTCCAAATTCTTGGGTTTTGGGGTTGTTGTTTTTTTGCGTTTTTAAAAACACTCAGCTTTTATTAGGCAACACAACCAAACCCTCTCACCGGCCACCATCTTCTGCCGCAAAACATGTTTTCTCAAAAGGCAAACAGTTTGCTGTTGCTAATGATTTCTCCTGTTGTTTTTAAAAAATGATGCTGACAGAAGCAAACACATTTCACTCTGTGGATGGCAAGTCTGAACAAACACTGTCGTAAACTGTTGAATTGACTTTGAAATGGATTCTGGAGAAAGAAATAGAAGGTGGCGTTGCTTTTTTGTGTGTGTGTGGGAGGGAAAGAAAATGGCAGGATCCATCCAAACTTGGCTGTGGTCCGTCTCCAGTTCGGAACAGATGCCCACCGATTTTGGCGAGGATTTTTGTCCTCCGTCCCCCACCCCCTATCTGTTGCGGTTCACAATCCTAATGAATGTTATGTTTAAATAACATGAATAAAGATAAACTGACAATGAATTCAACTCCGGTTTGAGCAGCAGAATAAAAATGAGCAAGGCGCCTTAATCTCCTGCCACCTAATCTGGGTTGAATTTCCTCTGTATCTGTGTGTGTGTGTGTGTGTGTGTGTTTGTGTAAGAATCCTTTTCTTGAGTCTCCTTGGCCATTGACAAGGTCTTTTGAGATGAATATGAAAAGATAGATTTAAAGGTTAAGGTCCGGGTCAGTTGGTTGCAGATGTTTTGTGAGAGATTGTTCGGTCGAGTTGCAGCTACTTCTCGCGACGAAGGAATTTCCAAGCGCCGCCGCCATGGCCAGTGGGCTGCTGACTGGTGAAACGGGGTTTCGTTTCACAATTGATCCTCGCAAACACAAACACATGAGATGAAGTGTTTGCTCTCTTTAAAAAAAAAAAATGGCAAAAAAGGAGGAGAAAGACGGTTGGGTCCTATTCCAGACACCCATCAATTGTTTCCCTTTTACGGTTCTTAGATTCCTAACCTGTATGCTTCATGGGCTCGGAGCAGGTGACAGACACCTCCCCCCCCCCACCAAAAAAAGGGCAGCTGGGGGGGGCAGGTATCATCAACCAATGGAACTGTATCTATAGAGATTAGCATGTGGGTGGCAGTGTTAGGAGATCTACAAAAAAACTTTTTTTATAGACCATACAAAAGGCAATTCTAATATAATCACCAAAAGTTTTAAGTTCAACATGCAAATATTTTACAACACACATCTCTCCCGAACAAACATCAAAGCAGATGACAAGGCCGATAAAATGTGCAGAATTTCTGTTATTTATTTAAGACATTTATATAGCGCTTGGTTATCCGTCTTTTTTAGCGGCACGCATAAGAGCAAGCCACAGAAAATGGGGCAATAAAGCAATAAAAGTTTCTCAGGGGATGAAAATTACAATATCTATTTTTTAAAAAAACACACACGCACACAAAAGCATACTGAAGGGAATTTCCGGAAGGATCAATACTCTTGTTTCTCAGGGTCAGCATTTAGGGTAGAAGTTGCCAGAAACATTTGTGTAACTCACCCATTTGGATTTCCTATCTAGGCCGATGGATTGTGTAAATGCGTGTGGTGTGTATTTTGTCTACTCAGATTCTGGTGTTGCTGCCGCAAATAGTCCCTTGTGTTGTCCTTCATGGGACACCCCCCCTCCAAAAAAAAAAAATGAACTGTGAAGAAAATATTGTGAGATTTTAATGATTCATTTTCAGGCTCAAAATCTTTCAGATCCACGTTTTGAAATTTATTTATTATGAATGCTCTTTTCTTTTTTCAGTCCTAAATCGTATGTCTTGTGCAGTTCTTGGCCTACTGTTGTTTTGGCCATTGTTCTTAAAGATAAGAAGACAACTGGGCTGCCCTCGAGGCAATCAGTATTTTCATGCTGGTTCCAACTGTGCTTGTACAATTGTTTCTCAACTAGTTCGTTTTTATGACTTTGTATTTTAAAATGATGTTTTTAAAAATGTAAGTCGCCTTGAATCCCAACTCTGGAGGAAGGCCGGAAGTCAATACCATCAGCAAATAAATAAACAAACAATAAGCAAGTTGCCATATACCGAATCGGACCATTGCTCTCTGAGAGCCAGCGTGGTGTAGTGGTTAAGAACGGTGGACTCGTAATCTGGTGAACCGGGTTTGCTTCCCCGCTCCTCCACCTGCAGCTGCTGGTTGACCTTGGGCCAGTCACACTTCTCTGAAGTCTCTCAGCCCCACTCACCTCACAGAGTGCTTGTTGTGGGGGAGGAAGGGAAAGGAGAATGTTAGCCGCTTTGAGACTCCTGAAGGGGAGTGATAAAGCGGGATATCAAATCCAAACTCTTCTTCTTCTCTCTAGGTCAGTATTGTCTGCACTCACTTGCAGTAGCTCTCCAAGGTTTCAAACAAGGGGTCTCTTCCCTAGATATTCCAGCGAATGAACTTGGGACCTTCTGCATGCAAAGTAGATGCTCTACCCACAAGCTAGGGCCTTTCGGTGAGACTCTGGCTGCAAGAACCAAAATCGGGTATATGTAGACATGCTCCAGATTCTACAAAACACTGTTCTTCCCTTGTGATTTGGGACCCTCAAGTGGGTTGCCTGAGCCAACTATCTGGCTATTTAGTAGTTGCAGTGAGTAGAAGATTTTGTTAGGAGCAGGAGTTAGTTAAAAGTCATGTAGCGGAGCAAAGACTTAACCAAGTAACTAGACCACCTGTGGTTCCCTTTCCCTCTTTCCTGTAACATTTCCTTTTTCTTCTTCTTTGGCGATCACTCGTGGCCGAGTAAGATTGTCTTCCATACACACGGTGAGTCCATAAGTGACTGTGGAGGCCAATTCTGGATCCACACATCTGTCCACAGTGGGGACATTCGTTCCTGGGCAGGAGTTGATCACAGTGTGGATTTGCCAAGCATGCCTTCCTCTTAGCACGTTTCTCCCTTGTGTCCTGAGTTCAAGCCTTTTCAAAGCACATGACATCTTTGGTAAAGGCTGTTCTCCAACTGGAACGCTCGCAGGCCAGTGTTTCCCAACTGTTGGTGTTTATACTACATTTTTTAAAGATTTGCCTTGAGAGAGTCTTTAAACCTCTTTTGTTGACCACCAGCATGACGCTTTCCATTTTTAAGTTCGGAATAGAGTAGTTGCATTGGAAGACGATCATCAGGCATCCACACAACATGACCAGTCCAACGAAGTTGATGTTGAAGAACCATTGCTTCAACACGGGTGATTTTTGCTACTTCCAGTACACTGGCATTAGTTCACCTGTCTTCCCAAGTGATGTGTAGAATTCTTTGGACACTGTTGATGGAATCTTTCAAGGAGTTAGTGATGGTGTTTATAAGTGGCCTTGAGAGTCTTTGAATCTCTTTTCTTGGCCAGTAGCATCATGCTTTCCATTTTTAAGTTTGCAATGGAGCAGTTGCTTTGGAAGATGATCATCAGGCCTCAGCACAACATGACCAGTCCAACATTGTCATGATCCTACACTTTGTTGAAGGGAAACTGCCCTATAACATTTACAGCATGGATAAGTAACCCTCAAGATGTTGTTGAACTACAACTCCAGTCACAATAGCTCAGTTGGTTAAAGTGTGCTGCTGATAACACCAAGATTGCGTGTTTGTTCCCCATATAGGACTCCTGCATATTCCTGCACTGCGGCTGGTTGGACTAGACAACCCTCAGGGTCCCTTCCAGCTGTACAATTCTATAATTTTAAGAACATAAGCATAGCCTTCTGGGCCAATGGCCCAGCTAGTCCAGCATCCTATTCTCACAGAGGCTAACCAGATGCCTGTGGGAAGCTAGTGAGCAGGATCCATGCACAAGAGCAACTCTCCCCTCCTGTGGTCTCCAGCAACTGGTATTCAGAATAATAATAATAATAATAATAATAATAATAATAATAATAATAATTTATTTATACCCCACCCATCTGGCTGGGTTTCTCCAGCCACTCTGGGCAGCTTCCAACAGAATATTAAAATACAATAGTCTATTATACGTATAGTTAAAGCCATGGTTTTCCCAGTAGTGATGTATGGAAGTGAGAGCTGGTCCATAAAGAAGGCTGATCGCCGAAGAATTGATGCTTTTGAATTCTGGTGCTGGAGGAGACTCTTGAGAGTCCCATGGACTGCAAGAAGATCAAACCTATCCATTCTTAAAGAAATCAGCTCTGAGTGCTCACTGGAAGGACAGATCCTGAAGCTGAGGCTCCAAGACTTTGCCCACCTCATGAGAAGAGAAGACTCCCTGGAAAAGACCCTGATGTTGGGAAAGATGGAGGGCACAAGGAGAAGGGGACAACAAAGGGCGAGATGGTTGGACAGTGTTCTCGAAGGTACCAGCATGAGTCTGACCAAACTGCGGGAGGCAGTGGAAGACAGGAGTGCCTGGTGTGCTCTGGTCCAGGGGGACACGACTAAACTACTAAACAACAACAACAAAAGTCTATTATACATTAAAAGCTTCCCTAAACAGGGCTGCCTTCAGAAGTCTTCTAAAAGTCTGGTAGTTGTTTTTCTCTTTGACATCTGGTGGGAGGTAGTTCCACAGGGCGGGTGCCACCACCAAGAAGGCCCTCTGTCTGGAGGCCCTCTGACAATGGAGGCAGAATGTAGCCATCACAACTGGCAGCCATTGATAGCCCTCTTCTCCATGTTTCCTAAGTCAGGCTGGATATAAAGGTAGCAGGCAAACATTTTGACGTTTTGACAAATCATCACACGCACACGAAAAGGAGCTCATTTCCCGGAACTGCCAGAAACATTCACGAAAAACTGAGAATCGTTTTGGCCCTCTTCCTAAAAAAAGATACACGCAGCCTAACTGTTGCCTGGAGCCTTCGGTTTGGGCAAAATGTTAGGAATTATAAGAAAATCCTTGCAGAACTTTAGAAGTCTAAGAAGTTCCCAGACAACAACTAGATTGCAATCTTCCTGTGCGCTTTGCTTCAATTATCGCGTCTCTATCAGTCGCTCCTCACATTAACATTCTTGTGAGTTTTATCCTGCATAACATTACCAATATAATGTTACTAATATAAGCCTTTGTGCATTATTCTGACATGATACTTCATTAAAAAGGAAAAAAACAGAGCGGGGGCTTGGGTATAAAGATTATATGTTCTGAAACCCAAAGTGGCTAATCTTGCAAACTTCTTTGAAAGGAGAAGAGGGTGATGATCCTTTTAGATGGCAAAGGCAAAGTCGTGTTTCTCGTGTTTAATCTTCTTCCTGACATGTTTGCTCAAACGTAAGTCTTCCTTGAAGCTCAACTTGCTGCGAAGTTTACTTCAGTGCCCCATATTTATCTGTTGTCCTCACAGCATGTCCTATCAGCAACAACTGCTTGTGGGTGGTGGGTGGGAGAGAGATAACAAACTAAATGATTCTCCACTACCGGTCTATAGTAAACATCAGAAGAAGGGACGTGGGTGGTGCTGTGGGTTAAACCACAGAGCCTAGGACTTGCCGATCAGAAGGTCGGCGGTTCGAATCCCCGCGACGGGGTGAGCTCCCGTTGCTCGGTCCCTGCTCCTGCCCACCTAGCAGTTCGAAAGCACGTCAAAGTGCAAGTAGATAAATAGGTACCTCTCCGGTGGGAAGGTAAACGGCGTTTCCGTGTGCTGCTCTGGTTCGGCAGAAGCAGCTTAGTCATGCTGGCCACATGACCCGGAAGCTGTACGCCGGCTCCCTCGGCCAATAAAGCGAGATGAGTGCCGCAACCCCAGAGTCGTCCGCGACTGGACCTAATGGTCAGGGGTCCCTTTACCTTTAAACATCAGAAGAGATACCCGCTGGATCAGGCCAATGACCCATGAAATCCAGCATCCTGTTCTCGCAGCGGCCGATCAGATGCCTGCGGGAAAACAGCAAGCAGGGTAGTGGCTGTTTCCAATCTGGTGTCCTCCAGACATTTTGAACTACAATTCCCATTGCCCCCATGGGACTACAACTCCCATCGGGCATGCTGGGGAAGGCTGGCTTAATCACACAGCTGGAAGATGATGCTATCCCAATGATAAGTGGTTTCATGGATGGCTTCAAAGCCCTTTGTGGCTTAGGGCCCTCGTATCTATGGGACCGCCTCTCCTGGTCTGCCCCGCAGAGGACCTTAAGGTCCATGAATAACCATAGTTTAGAGGTTCCGGGCCCTAAGGAAGTCAGACTATCCTCCACCAGTGCCAGGGCCTTTTCAGTGACAGCTCCAACCTGGTGGAATGCTCTGTCCCAGGAGACTAGGGCCCTTCAGGATTTAATCTCCTTCCACTGGGACTGTAAGACAGAGCTATTCCGCCTGGCCTTTAATTTGAATTCAGCCTGATCTTTTATTTCCCTTCTCTTCCCTCCCCTTCCTCTCCCCTTTTATGAAGATCAATCGCTCTGAGACCCCACAGCTAATTCTCCCCTGGCCTCCTCGCTGGCCCAAGTAGGACCAATTCAGCCAGCTAGCCCTGGGGATTATCTAACTGGTTTTTGATTTTTATTTTTATTCATGTTTTTATTCTGCATTTTATGATGCTTTTATAATTAGGTGTTTTAAATTTGTTGTTAGCCGCCCTGAGCCCGGTTTTTGAACCGGGAAGGGCGGGGTATAAATAAATAAAAATTATTATTATTATTCAAGACAGTTTCCCATCCATAAACCATACAGATGCAAATCCAGTTACTTTCAGAGATGAAGTTGCAACTGGCAGCTTGTAAACATTCCTCTCTGGCAAAGAGCCATAGTAGAGCATCTGCTTTGCACGCGGAAGCTCCCAGATTCAATCCCCAGTAAGGGATGGAAAGACTCCTGGTCCGAACCCCTCGGAACCTGCTGGCAGTCAGCGTAGACAATACTGCACTAGATGAACTTATGGTCTGATTCAGTAGAAGGCAGCTCTCTACTTTTCCAGGTTCATTGGCTACTTCTATGTTGCTTACCTGTTGTCTTTGTCCATGGAGTTTTCTTGGCAGGGATACTGGAGTGGCTTGCCGGTTCCTCCTCCAGGTGGATCACGTTTGGTCAAAACTCTCCACTATGACCTGTCCATCTTGGGTGACCCTGCACGGCATAGCTCTCTGAGTTATTCAAGCCCCTTCGCCACGGCAAGGCAGTGATCCATGAAGGGGATCACTTTTGACCCAACTGCGGGAGGCAGTGGAAGACAGGAGTGCCTGGCGTGCTCTGGTCCATGGGGTCACGAAGAGTCGGACACGACTAAACGACTAAACAACAACAACAGCAACATGTTGGTTACCAGAGAGAAGGCCCTCAAGATTCCTCCTGCAAACTCTACAACCATCTTCACCAGCCAGGTGTTCTCCAGAGGTAATCCACATCTCACTTAATGGGAGTTGTGATCCAAAACATCTGGATGACACTCAGCTCTGGAATGCTGTGCTAAGGGATTGTGTTATGGACCAAGGAATCCTGGATTCAAATAATGTCTGAGCCAAAAATAATTTTCCAAAAAGAGAGAGATGGTTTGTTTTGCGGTTGCCTCGCCAAGTTCAGCTTCCATGAATTCTGGATGCAGCAGTGGTCCCAGTTTTAGTGTTGTTTAATATTATTTTAATATTGTTGAAAGAAGCAATGGGCTTGAACTCTGTTCCTTCCAGACCAAGCCTCTTGCCCAGAGCTTCTTTCACCCACCAATTATGAACCAATCGAATTTCATTCAGCATTTAGTGAGCTGAAAGAACATCTTGAGAACTTCTTGAGAACAACTGTTGGAGGCGTGGTCACATCTACCTCCTCCACCCTGCAAGAATATTCAGCAAGGAGACCTTCAGTTTTGCCACCTGCAAAAACACAGTGCTTTCAATGTTCATTCCACACTTGCAAATAATTGAGCCTTTGGTGTGACAGCATCTACACTTTGGAACTCCTTGCCGATTGACATTAGGCAGGTGCCTTCATTGCATCGTTCTTAGGTAAAGGTAAAGGGGCCCCTGACCATTAGGTTCAGTCGTGACCGACTCTGGGGTTGCGGCGCTCATCTCGCTTTATTGGCCAAGGGAGCCGGCGTACAGCTTCCGGGTCATGTGGCCAGCATGACTAAGCCGCTTCTGGCGAAACAGAGCAGTGCACGGAAACGCCGTTTACCTTCCTACCGGAGCGGTACCTATTTATCTACTTGCACTTTGACGTGCTTTTGAACTGCTGGGTTGGCAGGAGCAGGGACCGAGCAGCGGGAGCTCACCCCGTCGCGGGGATTCGAACCGCCGACCTTCTGATCGGCAAGTCCTAGGCTCTGTGGTTTAACCCACAGCGCCACCTGCGCCTGCTAAAAAGTTTTCATTTTGGCAAACCCACCCAGGCATGCGCATCCCCTTTAAACTACCCAGAAGTTAGAGGAGCCCAATCTTTTCCCACTTGACGCTCCTATGCATTTGGAAAAGGAAAACCCACATTTGAAGCATGTGCGAGCTTTTTCAAGCTGGTGCTTCATGTTTTGTCCTTGTTCCGTGCCTGAGCAGAATATAAATAAATCTCATGTGAAGCATCTCTACAGCAGGAATGTCAATGATCCTGCTCTGTTGCTTTTGTTCCTTGCCCTGCTGACACATTATCCCCATGGAAGGCTAACATGTGATGTGGTGGCCACCAGCTTAGAAGGTTTTGCAGGGAGGTTAGATATATTCGTGGAGGATAAGGCTGTCAGTTGCCACGGCTCATGTTAGCTATATTCTAGCTCTGGATTTGGAAGTAGGATATGATGTGATGCCATTTGCGGAGGGTGGTAAATGAATTTTCAGACTGCAAGTCCAAAAATAATAATAGCATGGACTAGAACGTGATTACTGCTCCCACACAGATTTTTTCCACCAAACCTTGCAAGCTTGAGCCACCCTCAACTCTTTTTACTGAGATCTTGCATACCTTTCAAATCTGCTGATTAGGAGAGAGAACAAAATCTTGCTTCTCAGAATAGAAGGGCCGTAGCTCAGTGATATGGGACGCGGGTGGCGCTGTGGGTTAAACCACAGAGCCCAGGACTTGCCAATCAGAAGGTCGGCGGTTCAAATCCCCGCAACGGGATGAGCTCCCGTTGCTTGGTCCCTGCTCCTGCCAACCTAGCAGTTCGAAAGCACCTCAAAGTGCAAGTAGATAAATAGGTACCGCTCTGGCGGGAAGGTAAGCAGCGTTTCCATGCGCTGCTCTGGTTCACCAGAAGCGACTTAGTCATGCTGGCCACATGACCCGGAAGCTGTACGCTGGCTCCCTCGGCCAATAAAGTGAGATGAGCGCCGCAACCCCAGAGTCGGCCACGACTGGACCTAATGGTCAGGGGTCCCTTTACCTTTACCTTTACCTTTACCTTTAGCTCAGTGATAGAGCACTGAGGTCTCAGATTCAATCCCCAGCATCTCAAATAAGGGCTGGGAATATGCCTCATAGGAAAATGAGGAAAAGAGCAGCTGCTGGTCAGAGTAATACTGAGCTGCAAGGAGCCATGGTCTGACTCTGTCTAAGGTAGCTTCCAATGTTCCTAGTGGAGAGGAGCACCACCGTGTTGCCATCTTTACATGGAAGAAGCTGCCTTGTCCCAGATTAGGTCACTGGTCCAGCCAGCTCAGTATTGTTCTTGGGTGGTGCTGTGGTCTAAACCCCTGAGCCTCTTGGGCTTGCCAATTGGAAGGTCAGCAGTTCAAATCCCCATGATGGGGTGAGTTCCTGTTGCTTTGTCCCAGCTCCTGCCAACCTAGCAGTTTGAAAGCACGCCAGTTCAAGTAGATGGTGGGAAAGTAAATGGCATTTCTGTGCGCTCTGGTTTCCGTCACAGTGTTCGTTGTGCCAGAAGCGGTTTAGTCCTCCTGGCCACATGACCTGGAAAGCTGTCTGTGGACAAACGCCAGCTCCCTCGGCCTGAAAGCAAGATGAGCACCTCACCCCATAGTCACCTTTGACTGGACTTAACTGTCCAGGGTCCTTTACCTTTACCTTTTACCGGTGTTGAAAAGGCCCTGGCTCTGGTTAAGGCTAATCTGACTTCCTTAGGGCCTGGGACCACTAGGGTGTTGCTATTTATGGACCTTGAGGCTCTCCTTGGGGCATACCGGGAGAGGTGGTCCTGTACGCATGAGGGTCCTAGGCTGAGTCCTAGAAAGAGTGCAACCCTGTCGAGGGCTGGCAATGCACCAATTTCCCGGACCCTTGGAGCCACACACCCAAAGATCTTCCATCTTTCCAGGAGAATCAAGTCAATTTCCTTCTGTCTGCCCATTCAGTCCCCACAGTGGCAAAGACTCCTGCTGTGAAAGGTTGGTTCTCTGCAACCATTTTTTTAAAAAACATGCACACACTATATGTAAAAGGGTACGTAAAATGCTTCACATTAAATGCTATATTACATTCCTGCAAACAGCCACCTTTCTTATTTCTAAAGTGCTTGTTGCCAAAGGCAGCACACTTTTATTTATTTATTAAATTTATGTCCCACTTTTCTCCAGAAGGGGACCAGGGGGGCAAACAAGGAATGAAACAAAAAAACCCCACAAAAAATATTTAACCACCCCGAGATCTATGAATGAAGAGCAGTATATAAATTTTAACAGCAACAACAGCAACAACAAATTTTTGCACTAGACCGCAATCTTAACCGTGTGTACTCAGAAGTAATTCCCAATGAATTGGGTGAGGCTGCCCCCAAGTAAATGGGGTTAGGATTTCAGCCTTAATCTGCTTCCTTTTGTGAATTTTATTAAACAATGGAATGCATCGTGCAAAATGGGGAGAACCATCTGGATTTGACTGCCCACTTTGACCATCCTGAATCTTAAAATACATTTCTTTCACCCTCCCTCAAGTTATTGTTTTTTTAAAAACTTAGAAATAAACAGTATCTACCTTTGCTGGAACATGTACAGAGGACAGTCTCCAAGATGATAAAGGGTCTGGAAACTGAGCCTTATGACAAATGGTTGAGGGAGTTGGGTATGTTTAACCCGGAGAAGAGAAGACTGAGTGGAGAGATGATAGCCGTCTTCAAATCTATTAAGGGCTGCCACATGGAAGATGCTTCGAAGGGTAGGACTCAAACCAATGGCTGCAAATTACAAGAAAGGAGATACTGACTAAGCATCAGGAAGAACTTTCAGACAGGAAGAGCTGCTGGATGGTGGGATGGTCTCTCTTGGGAGGTTGTGGACTGGACTAGATGGACCAATGGTCTGATCCAGCAGCTTCTTCTTATGCTCTTTAATATGGTCCCCAAAGGGCAATCCAAATGATCAAGGGGATGCCAAGAAACAAAGGGCCTCTGCAGATATCCTTTTCAGTGTGCATTCATTGATCCGTAAGACATCTGGTCTGGGGAAAAGATGGGATATAGATGATAATAATCAGTGCTCTGGAGGGTAGGACTTGAACCCATGGCTTCAAGTTACAAGAAAGGAGATTCCGAATCAGCATCAGGAAGAACTTTCTGACAGTAAAGAGCTGTTTGACAGTGTAATGTTCTCCCTCTGGAGCTAGTGGGCTCTCCTTCCTTGGAGGTTTTTAAGCAGAGGTTGGATGGCCATCTGTCAGGGATGCTTTAGCTGAGATTCTTCCATTGCAGGGGGTTGCTCTGGATGTCCCTTGGGGTCCCTTCCAACTCTAAAATTCTATGATTCTGTGATTCTAGAAAATGGTGTGCCAGAACTCACCAAGAACGCCTCCCTCTTTCTCTTAAATGGCAGTGGTTCCCACCTGAGAGGCGCTGGGGAAAAATCCCTGATAACAACAACAACAAAAACATAAATGCTCGTGAAAATATTGGGATGGTTATGCAGGATCCCACTTTCTGGCGGGTCCCTCATTGCGAGAAGCAAAGCTACAGGGAACCAGGCAGAGGGCCTTCTTGGTAGTGGCGCCCGCCCTGTGGAACGTCCTCCCACCAGATGTCAAAGAGATAAATAACTACCTGACATTTAGAAGACATCTGAAGGCAGCCCTGTTCAGGGAAGTTTTTAATGTGTGACATTGTAATGTATTTTTAATCTTTGTTGGAAGCCGCCCGGAGTGGCTGGGGAAACCCAGCCAGATGGGCGGGGTACAAATAAATTATTATTGTTGTTATCATCATCGTCGTCATCATCATCTGTGAAAGCACTGCTTCCTTTCCAATCAGTACCTCTGGAATGTAGGACTCGAACCCATGGCTTCAAGTTCCAATAAAGGAGATTCCGAATCAGATTCAGGAAGGACTCTCTGACAGTAAGAGCTCTTTGACAGTGGAACGGTCTCCCTTGGGAGCTGGAGAATTCTCCTTCCTTGGAGGTATTTAAGTAGAAGTTGGATGGCCATCTGTCATGGATCCTTTGGTTGAGATCCCACAATTCTACCATTCTGTGTATAAATAACAAGTGTATACTCAGTTGTAGAGGGAGTGACTGCAGTCCTAACCCAACTCACCTGGGAATCAGCTTTGCAGATGTCATTTGGGCCTTGAATCAGAAAGAAGAAGAAGAAGAAGAAGAAGAAGAAGAAGAAGAAGAAGAAGAA
>JAXCMG010000059.1:6100064-6110362 GCA_034642415.1 Podarcis siculus
GAAGAAGAAGAAGAAGAAGAAGAAGAAGAAGAAGAAGAAGAAGAAGAGGAGGAGTTTGGATGTGATAGCCCGCTTTATTACTACCCTAAGGAGTCTCAAGGGGACGTGGGTGGCGCTGTGGGTAAAACCTCAGTGCCTAGGACTTGCCAATCGTATGGTCGGCGGTTCGAATCCCCGCGGCAGGGTGAGCTCCCATCTTTCGGTCCCAGCTCCTGCCCACCTAGCAGTTCGAAAGCACCCCCAAGTGCAAGTAGATAAATAGGTACCGCTTTATAGCGGGAAGGTAAACGGTGTTTCCATGTGCTGTGCTGATGCCGGCTCGCCAGAGCAGCTTCATCACGCTGGCCACATGACCTGGAAGTGTCTCCGGACAGCGCTGGCCCCCAGCCTCTTAAGTGAGATGGGCGCACAACCCTAGAGTCAGACACGGCTGGCCCGTACGGGCAGGGGTACCTTTACCTTTTAAGGAGTCTCAAAGCGGCTAACAATCTCCTTTCCCTTCCTCTCCCACAACAAACACTCTGTGAGGTGAGTGAGACTGAGAGACTTCCGAGAAGTGTGACTAGCCCAAGGTCACCCAGCAGCTGCATGTGGAGGAGCAGGGAAGCGAACCCGGTTCCCCAGATTACGCGTCCCCCGCTCTTAACCACTACACCATGCTGGCTGCTGTATCCAGGAGTACCTCCAGGCTATGTACCTCCTTCTGAACAGTGTACCACAACCCCAGGTAGAACAGACAACTGGCCTGTCCTCCATGCAGATCCTTTGCTATCTTGAACTCCATCTTTTGAATAAATGATGTACGACAGGTTTCTACACGCATAGACCCCCCCCCCCTGCTTCTTGTGTCTGTTTTGCTCAACAGCTATGGGCACAGCCACCCTGATTTCGGAATTAGAGGGACTAAATGGAAGCCAGGCCTTCAAGATTCAGATCTCGAAGTTTGCCAGCTGAACCATGATGCCTACCGTAAAGCCCGGTCAAATGTTCATGTGCTTAAGACATGAATGATGGGGTGCAGGCCCTGTTTTCCACTTCCTTTCCCCCTTTCCCCTCATTTCAAACTGAAAGGATGTCTGTTCTAAACTGCACTCAGCTCTAACCCCCCGTCTGACAAACGTCAGCGATAGGGGATATCGGGTCTTGAGCTTTGGGATTTTGGTTGATTAAACAGCTTCCCGGTCTCATCTTTTGTGTCTAAGTGGAATGTCATTTAAAGAAGTCTCTCTCTCATATATATATATATGCTTGGTATACACAACACATTTATTTAATATATTTTTTTAAAAAAAAATTTAATCTATAGCTCAAGTAGTCAACTGCTTGTGGGGGGGGGAGGGAAAACCCGTGTAACTGACAGTTTGTGGGTTTTATGGAAGTGGTGGCATTAAAGGGCATTATTTAAATTTGCTTCTAAATACTTGTTTGATAAGTAGGGATCCGTATGATTTATTCATATCACAATTTACTAAGGCATGTTAGATAGCTGCCTTCTCATTCATACCCTCCTGTCACTCTGTTTTTATATATGTTAGTTTAAAAAGATTTACCCAATGTAAATAAGAACAATTATAGAATTACAGAACGGGATTACTTCTGAGAGAATTGCGTTAGGGGTGGGGGGGGGGGGGGGGGGGGGGACCCGGGGGGGGGGGGAGAGACGGGGAGCGAAATAACCCTACAGTGCATTCTTAGTGGCTATTCTCTTTGACTCCATCATTAAGGGAGGTATTCAAGAATGTCTAGAGGGTGAAGAGAGCAAAAGTGTGTTTTCTTTTCGATATGATAGCCGCATTGAAGATATTCTTCCCCGTACAATGGATTTTACCTAGTATTATCTTTGCAGGAAGCTCCTTTCAGCTGAAAAGCAGGAGTGAATAGGGGTGTCATGACATGGGATTAACAGTACAACCGGATAGTAAATCAAATGTTTGAGATGAGGGGGGGGGGAGGGAATCAGGGCTGGAGGGGAAAGCGAAATGTCTAATGTGACATGCATCACTAGAATGAACTGGCAGCGTTTCATCGAGATGAGCAGACGGGGAGGTGGGGGTGGAAAGAGAAGGAAAAGATAATATATAATTATCCGGCAAGGTTCTTGAGACTTCTACTTTAATGCAACTTTGGGGAGACACGCAGCCCATTTTAACCAGCCAATCTCTCTGTAATGAATCTAATCGCAATGTAAAACATTCTCAAAGACTGTAGGCCGCACTGAGTACTAATTGGGGGGGGGGGAGTCGATCTTGAGAGAGGCGGAGGGAGAGAAGCTTCCGCTCACGGGGAAATCAAATGGCTCTGAGTGACCGTTCTTGTGCAGATGGTCTCAAAAGCCGGTGAGTTCCAAAGAATCTTGGGCAGTGGTGTAGCATAGGAGGGGGGCCCCAAGGCTCCGGGTGCACAATTTTTGAGTTGCCACGAACTGGTACTTCTCTCCGCCCATCAAGGGTTGTGTCGGCTAGCCGGGCTCCCCCCTGGAATGTGCAACCCCACCCCGCCTTGCTCCAGTGCCGAGGACTCAGCTTGTATCCTCCCCACCTGCTGTGTGCTTGCCCTGGGCACCGACAACCACTGCTATGCCACTGATCACGGGAGTGGTTGTTGTTGTTTTTTAATCCAGCATTGTAAATACACCCACAAAAGTTACTAGCCTGCTAAGGAGTGGGGTATGGGGAGCTACTAGCCTTCTACCGAATGGGTTGGTCACAAGCCCTGGGCCACGCTCTATTTGGGGGTGAGGAGTCAGGGTCCTTGGGCAAGGCCAAAGAGGGGCTGTCAGCCTGCCCATGGGTTCGTCCAAGCAATCAGGGAGCTCAAAGGAAAGGTGGCACCTTGGAAGCCAGGCAGAAAATGTGAGATGGAGACTCATCCCATCAGGAGAGGTGCCCAAGTGCAGGCAAAGACTCCTCAGGTATCAAGGTCTCCTCAAGAGTAACACACACAAACACCCTTCTCAAGGAGACATCCTGATGAGAACATCTAATAGGTTGTTGTTGTTTAGTCGTTTAGTCTCTCCAGGGTCCTAGTCTGACACTCTTTAAACGCTGCACTGTGCTGGATCACAATGCATTCTTGACTGTTTTAATTCCACTTGTTGTTGTTTAGTCGCTTAGTCATGTCCGACTCTTCGTGACCCCCTGGATCAGAGCATGCCAGGCACTCCTGTCTTCCACTGCCTCCCGCAGTTTAGTCACACTCATGCTGGTAGCTTCGAGAACACTGTCCCACCATCTCGTCCTCTGTCGCCCCCTTCTCCTTGTGCCCTCCATCTTTCCCAACATCAGGGTCTTTTCCAGGGAGTCTTCTCTTCTCATGAGGTGGCCAAAGTATTGGAGCCTCAGCTTCACGATCTGTCCTTCCAGTGAGCACTCAGGGCTGATTTCCTTCAGAATAGACATGTTTGATCTTCTTGCAGTCCATGGGACTCTCAAGAGTCTCCTCCCACTACCTTGCCGTGGCGATGGGGCTTGAATAACTCAGAGAAGCTATGAACCATGCTGAGCAGGGCACCCAAGATGGATCGGTCATAGTGGAGAGTTTTGACGAAACGTGATCCACCTGGAGGAGGAACCGGCAAGCCACTCCAGTATCCCTGCCAAGAAAACTCCATGGACAAAGACAACAGGCATATCTAATAGAAGTCTTAGCTATTTATTTTATAAAAGTTATACAGATCAAAGTGGTCAAGTGGGCATATATGGAGTAAAGCGATCTCACAGGTAAGTTAGCTCCACATTGTGAGGGTGTGGCTCCAGCAGTTCTGGCAACATCTGGAAGGCGCCAGGTTTGGAAAGACAGCTATAAGCTGTTGCTTTCATTCAAATACTGCGTCTTTGCCTTCGAATCACAGCATTTAAAGGCAGAGTATTATATGGAAGCAATTCATCACGACTCAACGGATATATATAAATAAGCGTGCTGGGAGAAAGCAGTTAAGGGGAACCAGTTCTATGAGTGATGGGTCGATGCAGATGTCACAGGAGTGTGCCATCCAGTAATCACACAGTTCAAAGCTGGAGTTCACTCCTTATCAGTAAAAACATGATCTCCACAGACTTGGCTGAGTGTCAGGCCTAATGAGCAGAGCAGCTCGTGTCCAATGGTCTAAGTCCCTAAGTCCATAAAACTTAGTTGCCAAGACTGAAAGTCCCTTCCTCCACACAGCTATCTAAGTCCCCTCTTCTCCACGCCTTTTCCCAAGCAATAAGAGACTGTGTCTGCATGAAGCCAACCTCTCCTCCGCCCTTTTCATGCCTCTTCTGGTTCTGGGAGAGAAGGCAGAAGAGAGATTGTTGCAGTAGGAGGGGAAGATACTTGTGACTCATCTCTGCGTCTTGGCCTCCCTCCTCTCCTGCTTCAGACTCCAATTCTGTCTGCCAAATTCTCCCAGCTCACTAAGCCCTGTTAGCTCTCCAGCTTCTGACATCTCCTCCTCCTGGTCTGCTCCCTCTTTTCCCTCGGACGATTTGTCGTCGTCCCACTATCACTTTCTGGGCTCTGAGCCTTCCTCCTTTTGGGGGGGGGGTCCCCAACTGGTTTTCTCCACCATTCCTCCACGCCCAACCAGTCCATGACTGCAGAGGTGTAAGAAATAAATGGTATGCAAAATTGCTGTGTGATCCAATGCTATTTCTATTGACCTGCATCAAGAATATATTGAGATGAGATCTGACATTGGGACAGGGGAACCTCAGGCCTGGGGGTTGGGTCACATGCCCTCTATTTGGCCCTCAGGCTACACACCCCTTACTAACTCTGCTCCCCCCCCCAAGTGTTTTACCGGGGTGGAATGTATCCTCCTTTTCTCCCTGGATGGAAGATAGAGAGTTCTTTTGGGATAGAGCTGGATAGCTCAGTTGGTTAGAGCTTGGTGCTGATAATGGCAAGGTTGCAGGTTTGATCCCCGTATGGGACAACTGCATATTTCTGCATTGCTGGGGGTTGGACTAGATGATCCTTAGGGTCCCTTCCAACTCTACAGTTCTATGATTCTATATACAAACTTGCACACATTGCTTCGCCCACTTTTGCACGCATGCCCCGGCCCTTGGAAGCTTACCCAGAAGGGAATGTTGCCCCCTGGTTGAAGAAGGTTCCCACGCCAATTTCAACATGATGGCAGTCGCTCTTACTGATTCTGCAAAATCTGGGGTAGCACTGATCGGTTCCGAAAAATTAACAAACTTTGCTTTTGTTAAAATAGAAAATTGACAACACTGGAACTACTCAAAGCTCATTTATTTTAGTTTAGTTTAAAATAAAAACTTAAAAAATCATACCATGCTTTTTTGAGGAAGTTTCTCCATAAAGCAGCTCACAAACTCCAATCGAAACCAGGATAATAAAAGCATTCATTTATTATATATCGGCAGAGCAAAGTACATTCATCTGCAAATGCGTCTACAAATACGACTCATTTGAAGAGTTTCAAAATACAGGGCCCTTGTGGGTACAGGTCCTTACAGCCATTTCTTTGCCTATTATTCCTTCTTTCACTTTTTGCTTTCTAAGGGGGTCCTTCTTTCTCAAACATGCACCGAACAGTGTGTTTTTTCTGTTTGTTAAGACTGGAGCCTTTGGCAAATGTCTGTCCCCATCAAAAGACCAGCTGCATCTTTTTGCATCAGCTGGTTCTCCTGAGGGTAGCCCCATGCACAGCGCACTGCAACAGCGGAGGCTTGAGGTTGTTGTTGTTGTTTAGTCGTTTAGTCGTGACTCTTTGTGACCCCCTGGACCAGAGCACGCCAGTCACTCCTGTCTTCCACTGCCTCCTGCAGTTTGGTCAAACTCATGCTGGTAGCTTCAAGAACACTGTCCAACCATCTCGTCCTCCGTCGTCCCTTCTCCTTGTGCCCTCCATCTTTCCCAGCATCAGGGTCTTTTCCAGGGAGTCTTCTCTTCTCATGAGGTGGCCAAAGTATTGGAGCCTCAGCTTCACGATCTGTCCTTCCAGTGAGCACTCAGGGCTGATTTCCTTCAGACTGGAGAGGTTTGATCTTCTTGCAGTCCATGGAACTCTCAAGAGTCTCCTCCAGCACCATAATTCAAAAGCATCAGTTCTTCGGCGATCAGCCTTCTTTATGGCCCTGCTCTCACTTCCATACATCACTACTGGGAAAACCATAGCTTTAACTATACAGACCTTTGTTGGCAAGGTGATGTCTCTGCTTTTTAAGATGCTGTCTAGGTTTGTCATTGCTTTCCTCCCAAGAAGCAGGCGTCTTTTAATTTCGTGGCTGCTGTCACCATCTGCAGTGATCATGGAGCCCAAGATAGTGAAATCTCTCACTGCCTCCATTTCTTCCCCTTCTCTTTGCCAGGAGATGATCGGACTAGTGGCCATGATCTTCGTTTTTTTTGATGTTGAGCTTCAGACCATATTTTGCGCTCTCCTCTTTCACCCTCATTAAAAGGTTCTTTAATTCCTCCTCACTTTCTGCCATCAAGGTTGTGTCATCTGCATATCTGAGGTTGTTGATATTTCTTCCGGCAATCCTAATTCCGGTTTGGGATTCATCCAGCCCAGCCTTTCGCATGATGAATTCTGCATATAAGTTAAAAAAGCAAGGAGACAATATACAGCCTTGTCGTACTCCTTTCCCAATGTTGAACCAATCAGTTGTTCCATATCCAGTTCTAACTGTAGCTTCTTGTCCCACATAGAGATTTCTCAGGAGACAGATGAGGTGATCAGGCACTCCCATTACTTTAAGAACTTGCCATAGTTTGCTGTGGTTGACACAGTCAAAGGCTTTTGCATAGTCAATGAAGCAGAAGTAGATGATCACAGTGCATGAATCACTGTGGCCAGACTATCCCTGCCCAATCACAACTGCATATGTATACCGGCTGCAGCTGGTCAAAAGGAATCCTAGACCCTGATGCTTCTTCAGCCTCTGGTGATGGAGATGGATCCAGGCACACCCTCATATTCCAGGCCTGTTCTTTAAGAGAGAATGCATCACCATATCTCCCTCGCTCATAACAGAAGAACTCATGAACGTTTGATGAAGCTGGATGATGGAGATTCAGGACAGATAAAAGAAGGGTGCCAGACACAGCCTTCAATGTGTAGCAAGGGTCTATGAGACTCTGGGCAGGAAGCTGAAGGGCACAGGTGGCTTTTTCATCACAGCTTCCTGTTGAAGGTCGTGGCCCCGGAAGAGAGAGGGAAATACTGGAAGTAAACCACTGGCTGCGCAAGGTGGCGTCATCAGGAGGGCTTCTTGGATCCTTGGACCATGGTCTCCACTTCCTTGAGGAAGGACTTCACCACACCCTGAACCCATCTGTGTGCTGGCCCCATGGGTTACCCGAGAGGCGAGGTCCAAGTCTGGTCCATGGTCAAAGGTGCAACATGGAGGCAGTCCGTAGTAGCTGAAGCTGGGTGCAGGGCAAGGAGCCTGGTGAATTCAGGAACAGGCTTGCAAGCAGGGAGCCAGGGCAGGTCAGGAGCTCAGGCAGGAAAGCCGGACAAGGTTCAGGCAGAAACTAGCAACCAACAATGTTGCTCCCACAACTTGGGACTGGGGCTGGCTGGCTTTTATCTGCCCCAAGGCATAGGGCGGCCCCGATCCTCTGGTGGCTCGCCTCTCCTGGCCTGGAGGCGAGCACTCCTCCTGCGGGAACTTAGTTCCCTCCGCCTCTCTGCCCTGAGCCTCTGCAGCTCAGGAGAGGCTGGAGGGTTCCCGGACCCAGAGGCAACCTCAGCTTCCTCTGACGAGGCTGAGAGTGGAGCACCTGCATGGTATTGTGTTTTTCTGTTGTAAAAAGGTAAAGGTAAAGGACTCCTGACAGTTAAGTCCAGTTGCGGATGACTCTCGGGTTGCAGTGCTCATCTCGCTTTATTGGCCGAGGGAGATGACATTTGTCCGCAGACAGTTTTTCCGGGTCATGTAGCCAGCAGGACTAAGCCGCTTCTGGCGAAACCAGAGCAGAGCACGGAAATGCCGTTTACTTTCCCGCTGGAGAGGTACCTATTTATCTACTTGCACTTTGATGTGCTTTTAGACTGCTAGGTTGACAGGAGCTGGGACCGAGCAACGGGAGCTCACCCCGTCGCGGGGATTCGAACCGCTGACCTTCTGATCGGCAAGCCCTAGGCTCAGTGGTTTACACCACAGCGCCACCCACGTCCCTTTTCTGTTGTAGATGCCTGTATTTTCCATGAAGGTGTTGCTTATAGATATAAGAGAAGATATCCTTATCCTGATTTTGCTTTAACCATTAGTGCTCTCCACACAGAAGGTTCCAGGTCCAATCTTTAGCATCACCAGTTAAAGCTCCCCTGTTTTCTAGATGAACCAAGAGTCCAACTCTGTATAATGCAGCTTTGTATGTTCCACTGATTCGCCAGTGAATTTGTTTTCCAATCTGAGGAGCACAGAACAGCTTTCAGCCTGGGCCGTGCCTTTCCACTATCTGTTTCCGAGCGTTTGTTTGCACAGGGAAAGGGGTTAAACGAAGGCTCGCATGATGTCCCTCTAATATTCCCCTGCAAAGTTAGTACAAAAATGTTCTGTGCCGCCAAAGCCCATTAAATATTCAAACTTTAATATATATTCCTCAGTAACAAATGTACAGTTAGATAACACATAAAGAATTATGAATGACTAATTATATTTTGCATATTTACAGCAAAGACAATTAGCAAATAGCTTTTATATGCAAAATAAATGAAAAAGTAATTAAGATGCACTAACTAGAGCAGCAGTATCAAGTCTGTTGTCTTGTGATTCACTCCTAACAAACACAATAATTATGCATTCATTGTCATATAATTAAAACAGCTCTGTCCTTTAGAAAACTGGTTATTTACTGTATAATAACCTGAAGAGATGCAGAAGTTCCTCATAATAGTGAGAAGGATAATTAAAACATTTCTGCATGGAGTCTGCTTGCGCAGTCGAGTTTATTATCATAAACTTGAAGTAAGAGACCAATTTCCAGTGAGATTCAAATGCCTCCCAAGCAAGCCCTGTGCGTTCTGGAGCACAAAAGTTGTTGACTTCATTGCATGGGTCATCGACAGGCCACCACCAGTGCGTGAACCAGCGTTCGCCAACCTGGTGCTCCCCTGATCTTTTGGACTAGAATACCCAGCAGCCCAGGCCAGCACAGCTAATGGTCAGGGAGGACGGGAGTTGCAGTCCAATAATATGTGGAGGGCACCAGGTTGAAGAAGGCTGGCATGGACAACAAAGCTGCCATTCTACATGCATGTAGGAGACGTTGTGGAGGGGTTGCTCAGGTCAGGATGAGGGATGGGAGGATAGAGATAGATGATCCCAGGAGAACATCCAGCACGAAACATCTTAGTTGCCCAGGGATGGAGGGGACCTAGCAGATACAGAATCCAGTCCTGGAGAGGGACTCATCGGACATTCACCCAGCTGATTCACGGAGGCCCAGCCCACAGCCCCGGTACTATCTTCACAGCCGCCAGAACCTACCCCTTCATCCAATCCTGATGGCAAGCTTCCACCTTCGGAGGAGGCCTTAGATACCAAGTCAGGTTCTGACCCTCCATCACCCAGGTCAGGAGTCAGCAAACTAAGGCCCGCGGGCCGGATCAGGCCCAATTGCCTTCAGGATCTGGCCTGCGGACTCTCCGTGGATCAGCGTGGGGATTCTGTTTGTTCGGGCTGCGCCATTTCCCCCCCTGCGCCATTCCTCCCCCTCACACACACACGGCGGCGGCAGCACCACCTCCCTCCCTCCTCCTGGCTTCTCCCCGCCCTGCCTAGAGGAGGAAGGGGGCTGGGCTGAGCTGGCTGAGCGCCATTTTAAGCAGCCCTGCTCCGGAGCAAGCCCTTTCACGCTGCTCATCTTCCCTCCGCCACCACCCTGGTGCTCCTGTAGGCCAGAGAGTGGAGTGGACAAGCTCACTCTGCCTACCACAAGAAGCTAGAAAAATGCAACCTGTGCTGCTGATATGTCGTACGACCCATGCAACATGTTGTCGACTAATATACACACAATAATTACCCAAATAGTTACACATTCTTTATCAATCTTCTGAGAATGAAATATACTCAGAGTTGAGTGTGGATTTCATGCTCTTTATTCAGCTCATAGTGGTGAGGAGGGAATGAAAGTTCCCCCAAAGTATCTGTTTTATATACATTATTTACACAATGGGCTACACGTGATTGGTTAATTCCAGAATTCTCCTGTAGGCCAATCAGGTTGTGGATTCACTTCCATCTGGAGCTGGATTGGGTGGTTCCTGCAGACCAATCAGACTGCTGCATTGTTCTAGGACCAATCAGACTGCTGCATTCTGAATCCTATTGCTC
>JAXCMG010000059.1:6122780-6158329 GCA_034642415.1 Podarcis siculus
GCTCTACGTGGGGCTACCTTTGAAGGTGACCCGGAAACTACAACTAATCCAGAATGCGGCAGCTAGACTGGTGACTGGGGGTGGCCACCGAGACCATATAACACCGGTCTTGAAAGACCTACATTGGCTCCCAGTACGTTTCCAAGCACAATTCAAAGTGTTGGTGCTGACCTTTAAAGCCCTAAACGGCCTCGGTCTAGTATACCTGAAGGAGTGTCTCCACCCCCATCGTTCTGCCCAGACACTGAGGTCCAGCGCTGAGGGCCTTCTGGCAGTTCCCTCATTGTGAGAAGCAAAGCTACAGGGAACCAGGCAGAGGGCCTTCTCGGTAGTGGCACCCACCCTGTGGAATGTCCTCCCATCAGATGTCAAAGAGATAAACAACTACCTGACATTTAGAAGACAGCTGAAGGCAGCCCTGTTCAGGGAAGTTTTTAATGTGTGACATTTTGATGTATTTTTAATCTTTGTTGGGAGCCGCCCAGAGTGGCTGAGGAAACCCAGCCAGATGGGCGGGGTACAAATAATAAATAATTATTATTATTATTATTATTATTATTATTATTATTATTATTATTACTGTGCTGGGCCTGTTGCTGTTCGACATCTTGGATGAAGGAATTGGGATGGGGGTTGCTCATCCAGTTATGGCCAACTACAGAATAATAATAATAATAATAATAATAATAATAATAATAATAATAATAATTTATTATTTATACCCCGCCACTCTGGGCAGCTCCCAATCAAGTGCTAAAAACAGTAAAGCTTTAAATATTAAATACTTCCCTGAACAGGGCTGATAGCTGCTTATTTCCTTCACATCTGAAAGGAGAGTGTTCCACAGGGTGGGCGCCACTACCGAGAAGGCCCTCTGTCTGAAGACATCCAAGAGCATTTCCAAAGCCATGGAGCACCTTGTTGGCGCCAGTGGCTGAGCAGTTCGTGGGGGAAATGCAGGCCCTACGAGAACTGCTGAAGGAGAAACTTGACGCAGGTAAAGCAAATAGGGACAAATGTCAGGTTCTGCAGGAAGAACCAGCTGCACAAATCTAAGGTTCCATTCTTTGCCTTTCTTAGCTCCCAGCACATGGCCTGTCATGTACTGTATGCAAATCTGTGTTCTCTTCTGCTCTCTGGTGATGCATTTATTCCCTTTGGTGATATGTAAGCTGACGGGACGCGGGTGGCACTGTGGGTAAAACCTCAGTGCCTAGGACTTGCCGATCGCATGGTCGGTGGTTCGAATCCCCGCGGCGGGGTGCGCTCCCGCTGCTCGGTCCCAGCGCCTGCCAACCTAGCAGTTCGAAAGCACCCCCGGGTGCAAGTAGATAAATAGGGGCCGCTTTCTAGCGGGAAGGTAAACGGCGTTTCCGTGTGCGGCTCTGGCTCGCCAGAGCAGCTTCGTCACGCTGGCCACGTGACCCGGAAGTGTCTGCGGACAGCGCTGGCTCCCGGCCTATAGAGTGAGATGAGCGCACAACCCCAGAGTCTGTCAAGACTGGCCCGTACGGGCAGGGGTACCTTTACCTTTACCTTTAAGCTGCCACCCAACTCATGCTGCGTGTCTGTAGTAAGAGTTTTATCGGATTGCAACCCTGGCTAGCTCCCACGGCTCCCAATACAGGGGCCTTGGGAACTGTTCCTTCAGGGGGAGCTAATGTAGAATAGTGGCTGAGCGATTCAGTTTGCAAATCAGGAAATCTCTAGCTCAAATCTTACCTCTGCCAAAAATTCACAAGGTGACCTTTGGGTACTTATTTTCTCCTCAGCCTCTGTCTGCAATAAGGGTAAAGGGACCCCTGACCATTAGCTCCAGTCGTGGACGACTCTGGGGTTGAGGTGCTCATCTCGCTTTATTGGCCGAGGGAGCCAGCGTACAGCTTCCGGGTCATGGGGCCAGCATGACGAACCCGCTTCTGGCGAACCAGAGCAGCACACGGAAACGCCGTTTACCTTCCCGCTGGAGCAGTACCTATTTATCTACTTGCACTTTGTGCTTTTGAACTGCTAGGTTGGCAGGAGCTGGGACCAAGCAACGGGAGCTCACCCTGTTGTGGGGATTCGAACCGCCGACCTTCTGATCAACAAGTCCTAGGCTCTGTGGTTTAACCCACAGCGCCACCCGCATACTAATACAGACCTACCTTGCAGGGCGATTGTAAGGTGATGTAACCCTCTAAATGTGTTATATGAATTAATCTGACTTGAAATTGAGGCAAATAATTTTGTTTGTCCGTAAGCATACTGACCTTATTCCCACCTCCTTATTCCCACAGAGCAGAACATTCTTATCCTTTGTATTTTCCACTTCTATGAAAGGAAATGCACCTAAATGCATGAAAGAAATGCACTTGGTGAAAGAAAATGCTGATTTAAATTCAGTTTGCACGATAAAATACACATTTGAGGATTTTTTTCAATGGCAGGTTGATGTGCGAAAAACAGGACAAAATGGACTTATGAAGTTGGGAATATGCCCTGGAACATAAATAGCCTTCTCGGCCCATCT
Organism: Podarcis siculus; assembly: GCA_034642415.1. Lineage (NCBI taxonomy): Eukaryota > Metazoa > Chordata > Lepidosauria > Squamata > Lacertidae > Podarcis > Podarcis siculus. Next base: position 6,125,293 of record JAXCMG010000059.1, read on the forward strand.
GCACAGTGGTGCCTCGCAAGACGAAATTAATTCGTTCTGCGAGTTTCTTCGTCTTGCGGATTTTTTTGTCTTGTGAAGCACGGCTATTAACGGTACAGTACCTGTACTTAGCGGCTTGCGGGGCAGGCAGTGGGGAGAAGCGCTCTTCTCCCCGCCGCCCGCCTTCAGATGAGGTCCGGGGACAGCGGGAAGGCGCGCTGCGCCTTCCAGCTGTCCCCGGAGCTTGCGGGGCTGGTGGCGAGGAGAAGCGCTCTTCTCCCCACCACCCGCCTTTGTCTTGCGAAGCAAGCCCATAGGGAAATTCGTCTTGCGGAACGACTCAAAAAAACGGAAAACTCTTTCGTCTTGCGAGTTTTTTGTCTTGCGAGGCATTCGTCTTGCGAGGTACCACTGTATTTGAAACCAGCTTGAAATCTGAGAATTCAGGTGCTGTGCTGCTCCTTCTTCACTGGGAAAACCCAGAGGGACCCAGAGGTGGTCTGGTTGTAGAAGCACTTCGCTGGTCTAGATCCTCTGCAGCTGAGAGATCCAGCACGGCGAACGCTCCCGGTTCACGAAACGAGAGTCGTGCGAGGGTGTGCGCCCCAAAGGAAGGTCTGGAAAGGAAAGCACGTTGTCATCGACGAGAGGGAAAGGGGGCGACGGGTGAGGCCTTTCGAGAGAGCCTGGCACAAAGCGGCGGGAAGGCGGATATGTGTTTGTGGATGTGCGTGCGCATGTATGGAAAGTGTCAGGATCAAACAAGCGTTGCCACAAGCCGGGCTTACGATCCCTCCCGCAATAATCCAGGAGCGAACACAGATTCTGAAGAAGTCGCTTCTTCAAACTTTCATGCAACAATTAAGTATTCCATTGTCACGGCTCAATTAAATGGTACGGCCTGAGAAAATTGGGGATTGTAAAGTGAGGACGGAATGCGCTTTGATCCTCCTTCCAGGGTTATTGTTTCATTAATAAATGAACATGTCATTTGTCTCACCAGAGGGAGCCCATGCCCTCCAGGCACTATTCCCTTTTTTGTTCAGGTTTTATAAAGATGAATTTCCAGTGCTCAGAAATACCATGGATTAGAAGTTAAGCCTGACAGCACTTCGGGGAGCTCTGAGCTTAAAGAGCCTCACACAGGTCTCCAAAGCAGTTGTTTACTAATAGAGGGAACTGGAGGCTGTCTGCAGCTGCTGATATCGTATTACCATTTGGAAAGACAGTAGCTGAGATAACAAATCACACAGTTTTAATAATTACTCCTGCTTTCCCTCTTTTTCAGGGGTTTCTTTCGCTCCCTCTCTCTCTCTCTCTCTCTCTTTTTGTTTCCTGCGTGACTGCGGAGGCTGGACTCCATCCAAAAAAACAGATAAAAACAGTATGGAACTTTTATCTTTCCGCGATAATGGCAACACATCATGTTCCGCGGAAAAGTTTCCTGCTGGATTTCTTCTTCCTCTCCCCGCCCTCCCCTCTATTTCCCTCAAGTTTCAATAAAATGTAATTATACTTTATAATTCTGCTCTTTTAATCTTCCCCTTTTTTAAAAAAAAAGAAGAAGAAATAAAAGGAACTTCGCACCCACAACGTTCTTAGGTTTTGGGGGGCTTTTTTGGGTGGTGGTGTGGCAACACTGAATTGTCTCCCCCCATTGACAAAATCCAGAAAACACCCCTTCTTTGGATAGACCTGCCGTCAAAACTCCATGCACAAGCGGAGCTGTTTTGCATTCAAATTAATACCTACTTTAATTTGGATGCAAAATAGCTGCCCCATTATTTAAACACACACACACACACATACACAGAGAGAGAGTTAACTAAGTCATTTGGCAATGAATGGGTACTAAGATATGATATTTCTTCTTGTTGTTGTTTTTAATCCTAAATTGAGCTGACATTAGGATTGGTATATTTTAATATCAATAGATTAGCCCTAAAGAGTGGAAGCCTTATTTAGAAAATCTGCATTTTTAATATGCTCTCCAGAAATCTCTTTTTTTTAAAGAAAAGTGTCCATTTAGACGAACACTGGATTTGACTGGGCTGTTTTTGCTTCTTCCTGGTGTTTCAGAGGAAATCGTGTATTGTTGCAGCAGCAAGCAGGCTCCATTTGCCAGACAATGGCACCGGCTAATTTCTGGCAGTGGAGGAAAGAGATAAATGTCCTATAATTATATCTTCGCCGTGAAACCTGAGGTCTAGGAGCGTCAAGGTAACCTAAACTTTTCCCATAGCTTTCACTGCGCTTCTGATGAGGCCATGTTCCATTGGATAATTAAAGGGGGCTAACACTCTCTCACTCGCTCGCTCTCTCGCTCTCGCTTTCTCTTCTTCTTCTTTTTCAAAAAAAGGAAAAAGAGAGCATTATTTCAGAATAATCTTAATTGGCGAAAGGTTGAGGCCTTTCTAGGAGGGGAGGGAAAAGGTTGAATAGTCTTTTCAAGTCACATGAAAGTTTCTGGGATGAATGTACGGTAATTAGATTAATAAGTAGCTTAATTTATCACAGCTGAGGATTTCAGCAACCACACATTAGAGCAAGGAGGGGAGGGGAGAAGGCTAGGGTGGTGGTTCGAGATTTTTTAAATTTGGGGGGGGAGGGGTGGTGGTGAAAATGTGCGGAAACTTGTTTAACCTTACACACGCAGTGTGTATTTCTTTTTGTGTGTGCGCGCGCACATGCGCAAATTAAGCAGTTGCGGAAGAAATTAGCACACATCCACACGAATAACAGAATGAGGAGGGCCCTGTTCTGGCCCTTTGTGCTCTCTAGTTAGTAAGAGATATTAAGATTTGCCAAAGAAACTTTCCTCTGTGATGTTATTCCATACCCTCTGACATTTCTCTGATGAAAATAGGGATGTCTTATATTATTATTATTATTATTATACCTCGCCCATCTGGCTGGGTTGCCCCAGCCACCCTGGGCAGCTTCCAACATATATAAAAACATCATAAAACATTAAAAATTTAAATTGGACAGGCTGCCTTCAGGTGTCTTCTAAAGGTTGTATAGTTACTTATCTCCTTGGACCAGGGGTCAGATAACTCCATACCCTCCAACATTTCTCTGATGAAAACAGGGCTGTCCTAAGGGAAAGCGGGACATTCTGGGATCAAATCAGAAACTGGGATGACTTCTGTAAATCTGGGAGCGTCCCTGGAAAAGAGGGACACTTGGAGTGTCTGTTATTTTGAGGGGAGGGGGCGCAGGAACTGCTGGGTTAGAAAGGAAGTCCGCGGACTCCTTGTTTTGGGCGCTGAATGTTTCTGTCGCAGAAGATGCGACGGGAAGTTCTGGTTACGTAGAGATCCTTGCTCAGCTCACGAGAGCCATGCAGAACTCTGCCAAGGGCAAAGCAGTCGGGGCCCGCAGGTATCGAATGTTGCCATGCACTGGCTTCTGCGTGCCAATGGAACAGATGCGCAACATCACCGCGATGTGGGGCGTTTCGTGTGCCAAGAGGGCCGGACCAATGGGCAGCAGTCACCCCGCAGCAAGAGGCAGCGCATGTACACCGTTGCAGAACGACAGCCGACCTGTTTACAATGCAGAACAAACAGGGCTTTCTTTTCCATCGCCTTGCGGGGTCTACATCTTTCGATTGTTAACGGGGCACAGCCTTTCTTCAAAACAGGCTGCCTCTTGGCTACGCAGAGCTGGATGGCACGCAGTTTGTGGGCTCATGGTGGCATCGGGAATGTTCCGGTCCCTCCCTCTGCCCGCCTGCCCGCCCCCCAGGTCTGTGTTTTATTGTGTTCTCGGAGGACAATTCTTCCCCAGAATTTTGATCCGCCTGTGCCGTTTTGATGTTGCCATCCTGGAAAGAGAAAGCTTTGTGTCTTGTCATTATTTATCAGCCCGGATGCCTGATCTCATTAAACTAACTCCTTAACTCTTGTGTTCCTATAAATGGGGGGTGGCAGGCAGGGAGATTCCCAGTGCCTCTTCATGAAAGATTTTGGCACTGGTGCAAAGGAAATCCGGCGCTTGTGTCTCGCAGCCCTAGTGCGACGGTAGCTGTCAGGGCTCCGCAGCCGTCGTCATCTTGAGGAGGCCCTAATGAAAACCCAGCAGTCAAGAGAGCCTCTTCCGCTTGTGTCGCCTGGTTCTCTGCAAGTATTGCCTCTTTGAAACGGGATGATAAAGCCAACTCTCGATATTGCTTTCAGCCATCTCCAGCGTGGCATCAGCTCCCTGTCGCCTAGGGGGGAGAGGAGGCGAAAGAACCCAAATCGGAGCACCCAAACACTGTCATGAAAAGGGGAACGACACAGCAAACTGTTGCTTGCTCTTTTCTTAACGAGAAGAAGAAAATATATTATCTGACACTTAAGAGAGGCCTGTTGGAAAGGGAGGCATGGGTGGGGAACTGTAATTATGGCGCAGATAACCCGTCCATAAAGCACGGCTGTGTCTGAGAGGGCGGCTTTGGGAAAGGGAGAGAGAGGATCAAAATGCTGGGAGTGGTTTTTGGATCACGCCGGCAATCGCCAGCTTGATAAGGCTGATAAGTATAACCAGTGGCTTAGGACGATCGATTCCTCTCCATAGGAGATCTCTCGGAAAGCTCACATCTTCTCCTCTGTTTATATGAAAGCGGCGCTTTCAAGATGTTTTATCATCTAGTAGCAAATATGACGTGAATGGACGAAGGGAACCTTTCTTCTTCTTTTAATCTTGAAGGGGAGAGACTGAGGGAAAAATTAAACAGGACAGCATTTAATTATGCCTATCGAACAAGCCCGTAGAGATGAGGAGAAACTTGGGTTCCTCGCGCATGTGCCGGGTTTTTCCGCTTTTTCTTCTGATGAACCCAAGTGTCTGACTCTAATCTGAAATGGATATCTAATTATTGTTTAACATTATTTGTTTAGTTGGCGTTAACGACCTCTAATTTGCCTTTAAATGATTCATTTGGTGTTTAAATAAAGCTCCTTTTACTTAATAATGTTTTCTTTAACCAATCTTTGCTAATGTCAATACGCTCTTTGTTTAACCTTCTTAAAGGAAACATTTTCTCGGCTCCAAGACAATTAGGAATTATTACAGCAGTATTGCGGCGGGGGGAGAGAAAGAGCCATGCAATCAACAAATGGTATTGTGACGATGGGGCTAAAATCAAAATATTCCCTCCAAATCACAAAATCAGGAAGAAGCGGCTCCTCAAATTTGTCTTTGAAGTAACCCCAAGGTGGAACTACGTGTGTGTGACAAAAAAAATCTCTTTGAGCTTTCAGGATCCGTGTTTCCTCTATGAAACCAAGGCATGCATATCTTAGTACATCATGCACAGCGGAGAATCAGTGAGCGCGGGACCAGCCCTACTATTGACCAACCTGAGGCATCTGACAATATTCAGAGCTGTGGGAGGGACGGCAGATTTTGATGGCGGTCCAACGTTTTCTGAAAATGATTACGAGGGTGCACCTAAGATCACAGGGGGTGGTCGTTTTCCCCTGGTGGCTGCTCACTGTCCTAGTAATGTTGCATGGGAGGTGCGGGGGGCCCACCATTTTCCGGCTTGCCTCAGGCGGCAAAATGTCGCGGGCCGGCCAAGAATGAGCAAGAGAGAGTGCTTGACCCCTGCCACCCCGATGATTCTTTCCTGCAAAGAACACCCCTCCCCGTCTAGCTTTTCATTGTGCCCCCTTCAAGCTGGTCTAGGACACTAGAAATTTTTCTGCAGTACGCATCTGGCTCCCGGTGGAGTACAAGGTCAGATTTAAGGTGCTGGTTTTGACCTTTAAAGCCCTTCACGGCTTAGGACCCTTGTACCTATGGGACCGCCTCTCCCGGTATGCCCCATGGAGGACCTCAAGGTCCATAAATAGCAACACCCTAGTGGTCCCGGGCCCTAAGGAAGTCAGATTAGCCTCAACCAGAGTCAGGGCCTTTTCAACACTGGCCCCGGCCTGGTGGAACGCTCTGTCTCATGAGACCAGGGCCCTGCAGGATCTGATTTCTTTCCGCAGGGCCTGTAAGACAAAGTTGTTCCGCCTGGCCTTTGGCTTGGAGTCAATTTGATTCCCTCCCCCTCTTTCTTTTTTCCTTTCTCCTCCTGTGATGAGGCTGCATTTTAAGGTTTCAATGTTTTAATGTTGTATTTTAATCTTGTTTTTAAGTTGTATTCATTCAACTTGTTTTTATTATTGCTTGTTAGCCGCTCTGAGCCCGGCCTTGACTGGGGAGGGCGGAGTATAAATAAAAATTATTATTGATTGCTTTTGAATTATGCTTTTGAATTATGGTGTTGGAGGAGACTCTGGAGAGTCCCATGGACTGCAAGAAGATCAAACCGATCCATTCTGAAGGAAATCAGCCCTGAGTGCTCACTGGAAGGACAGATCCTGAAGCTGAGGCTCCAATACTTTGGCCACCTCATGAGAAGAGAAGACTCCCTGGAAAAGACCCTGATGTTGGGAAAGATGGAGGGCACAAGGAGAAGGGGACGACAGAGGACGAGATGGCTGGACAGTGTTCTCGAAGCTACCAGCATGAGTTTGACCAAACTGCGGGAGGCAGTGGAAGACAGGAGTGCCTGGCGTGCTCTGGTCCAGGGGGTCACAAAGAGTCGGACACGACTAAATGACTAAACAACAACCAGGAGGAGGAGGAAGGAAGCAGTGGGGAGGTCAGGACAGCGCAGGCACAATAGGAGCACTGCTGGCTGCTGCCTTTGGCCCTCGAGATTGAGCCTTCTGCTTGAGCAGAAAGTCTCAAATCCAGCTGAAGAATCTCCAGGTAGGGATGGGAAAGACCCCGCCTGAAACCCGGAGAGCTGCTGCCAGTCAGTGTAGGCAATACAGAGCTATGTGTGGCAGGGATTATAATAGGTTTATTGATTTATCCCTCCTGACCCCCACATCCATGAGTTGAACACAGTTTTTAAAATTCCCATCCTTAACCACAAAATTAAACGTATGGGAATAAGGCTGCAAAACCTTGTTTTCAGCAAGTCCGGCAACGAAGAAAGCTGACTTCTTCCTTCTTAACAAAGAATCAGGCAACAACGTGTGAAGCAAATTTAAACATGAGATTTACTTACTTTATAATCGTGCATTGGTTCACAGCAACAGTAGCAGTAAAGAACTATGCAGGCAAAATACTTTTATTTACAGTATAACCAGCTTCATGAGCAGAAGCAAATGGAGGCATGTCTGCATCCAATGCTGGTCAAAGGAAAAGAGATAGTAACAGGAAGTACTCTATGTTCCTTCCTCTCTAGGAGGGGGAAGGGAAATGACATCACACAGAGCCCTCTCTATCAATTGTATCTCTATGGTCTGAGTATCTGTTTACCAGCAATACAGTTGCGTGGACTTAGCCCCTTCTCATGCTAACTAGCAAGAATATGCATTTGTTAGGTTTGTCTGCTCATCTCGCACAAGATGGACTAATGGTCTGACTCAGTTTATGGAAACTTCCGATGTTCCTAAAATGACATGGCCAAATCATGTGACTACTCTCATCCAATGTGGGGAGAACCTGAATTCACCCCTGGGAGGAAGGACCACATCTCAGCGGTAGAACACCTGCTTTGCATGCAGAAGTTCTAACATTTAATAATAATAATAATAATAATAATAATAATAATAATAATAATAATAAATTTATACCCACCCATCTGGCTGGGTTTCCCCAGCCACTCTGGGCGGCTCCCAACAGAATATTAAAAATATGACAAAACACCAAACATTAAAATCTTCCCTAAAAAGGGCTGCCTCCAGATGTCTTCTGAAAGTCAGGTAGTTGTTTATTTCCTTGACATCTGATGGGAGGGCATTCCACAGGGAGGGCGCCACCACCGAGAAGGCCCTCTGCCTGGTTCCCTGTAACCTCACTTCTCACTGTGAGGGAACCACCAGAAGGCCCTCAGAGCTGGACCTCAGTGTCCAGGCAGAACGATGGGGGTGGAGACGCTCCTTCAATCCTCAGTAGTGTTTATATTTCTAACACTAGAGCTCAATGAAGCTGAGAATCAGAAGATTCAGGAAAGAACAAAGAAAGCGCTTCTTCATGTGCCATGCCAAGTTAAACTCTGGAACTCACTTACATTGCAGGCAGTGATGTCCACCAACCTGGGTGGTTTTAAAAGTGGATTTCACAAATTGATGGAGGAGGTGACTGTTGATGGCTACTTAGCATGAGGGTTATGCTTGACTTCCACAACTGGAGGCAGTAATGGGAAGGGAGAGCGTTCTGGTGCTCATATGCCCTGGGTTCCAACAAGCCAGTGTGAGAACAGGATGCTGGACTAGATGGGCCAATGGCCTGATTCATCAGGCTTGTCTTATGTTCTTATGCTATCCCTAGGAAGGGTTCCCCTTCATGGATCACTGCCTTGCCGTGGCGAAGGGGCTTGAATAACTCAGAGAAGCTATGAGCTATGCCGTGTAGGGCCACCCAAGATGGACAGGTCATAGTGGAGAGTTTTGACCAAACGTGATCCACCTGGAGCAGGAACTGGCAAGCCACTCCAGTATCCCTGCCAAGAAAACTCCATGGACAAAGACAACAGGCATATAAAAGTTATGAGCCCCTCAGGTCGGAAGGCGTCCAACATGCTACTGAGGAAGAGCGGAGGACAAGTACAAGTAGATTCAGAGCTGAGGAAGCGGCTGGGCCAAAGCCGAAAGGTCACTCAGTTGCGGATATGCCTGGAAGTGAAAGGAAAGTCCAATGCTGTAAAGACAGGATGGTTGGACAGTGTTCTCGAAGCTACCAGCACGAGTTTGGCCAAACTGCGGGAGGCAGTGGAGGACAGGAGTGCCTGGCGTGCTCTGGTCCATGGGGTCATGAAGAGTCGGACACGACTAAACGACTAAACAACAACAACAACAACAGGAAGGGTTAGAAATGGTCCCTGTCTGAAACATCATCATATTATTTATACCCCTCCGATCTGGCTGGGTTTCCCCAGCCACTCTGGGTGGCTCCCAACAGAATACTAAAAACATGATAAAAACATCAAACATTAAAAACTTCCCTAAACAGGGCTGCCTTCAGATGTCTTCCGAAAGTCAGATAGTTGTTTATTTCCCAGGAAGAGAAGACAATGAATTTAAGGAAGAATGGAAGGTGTTTAATGCACATATACAGAAGCATTGTACACAGATTAATACATTAGCGGGGTTTTAGGGTTCCTTGTAATTTTGTTATGAATGGACTTAAATGATAAAGTTAACAATGGGCATGCGGTACATTGACAAATAACGGAACCAAGGAAGGGACTAGGGGGAAGTCAATTTGTTGTGGATTATTTTGATTTTGTGTTGTTGTTTCTATTATTAATTTTGGAATTAATAAATTGTTATAAAAAAACCAGATAGTTGTTTATTTCCTTGACATCTGACGAGAGGGCATTCCTCAGGGTGGGCGCCACTACCGAGAAGGCCCTCTGCCTGGTTCCCTGTAACCTCACATCTCGCAGTGAGGGAACTGGTAGAAGGCCCTCGTCTGGGCAGGACGATGGGGGTGGAGACCGTAGAGAGCTGCTGCCAGTCCGTGGAGACAACACTGAGGTAGATGGACCAATGGTCTAGCCATATGTTCCACCCTCCTTGAAATGGCCGCAGGTGCTTGAGCACACAACGCCCGAAATAAATGGAAGATGCTGAAAGTCTGTTGAAGAGTTTGGAGTTGCAAAAGAAAAACCTTAGGATATTAATTGGCCTGGAAAATCTTGAACAAAGGAGCTTCAATTTCAGCTTGATTTGTGTTGCCATTAAGAGTGCAAGGGTACCAACCTGAATAATCAATCACATGGGCTGCATAATCAATCACATGACACAGGGCAATGCCCATCAACTTTGAGGTGGTCCAGCCCCCTTAAATATTTTATGTTTGTTTGTTTGTTTAGTCATTTAGTCGTGTCCGACTCTTCGTGACCCCCTGGACCAGAGCACGCCAGGCACTCCTGTCTTCCACTGCCTCCCTCAGTTTGGTCAAACTCATGCTGGTAGCTTCGAGAACACTGTCCAACCATCTCGTCCTCTGTCGTCCTCTTCTCCTTGTGCCCTCAATCTTTCCCAACATCAGGGTCTTTTCCAGGGAGTCTTCTCTTCTCAGGAGGTGGCCAAAGTATTGGAGCCTCAGCTTCAGGATCTGTCCTTCCAGTGAGCACTCAGGGCTGATTTCCTTCAGAATATTTTATAGGAGAATAGTTTATAGGAGGGGAGGGGAACCCTCAGCACCTAGGAGTTGGCTTCTATAGTCCTGTGAGTTTCCCCAATCTACAACCTTCCCTTCCTGCCTACTTTCAGCAGGATCTGTGCTCATTTTCCTCCATCTCTGTGCGTGTTTTGTGTGTGGCAGCAGCCCACAGGGCGAAAGCTGTGGGTCACACATCTGACTCGATGTTGTTCAGCCTCCTGATGGTGCTTTATGTGCAAAACAAATCCCTTCTCCCCCTCCCTGCCTTGATTTATTGGAAGAGCTTCGGGGGGGAAACCAAACACACACAAAAAACCATCTACTACTAGAAACACATTCTTCCCCCCACAGGGATAAGCGAGAGTTTCGACAAGCAAAGTTGAAGCTAATGTGTTGTATTAGGTCGATCTGCCCATGTGTTTTAGGGGCGAGTGTGACTGACACTTTCTGAGATAAGAGAGCTCGATTGCAATTGCCTTCATTTACAAGAGGCTGGGAAGTTCATAATTAAGGTCAGAAAGGAATACGAGAGAGGAAAATACAGAGAGACTGCGATCCCCCTTAAGCACAGACAGGCCTGTTGACCCAGGCAATTGCATAGGGGACACCGGCTACTGGGTTGGTTTTGCTGAAAGCTCCTGTGTGTCGCCTCTTTACTGCCCTTGAGAATTCCTGTTCTGACCGCATCTACTTATAAAAAATAAGTGCATTGGCTGCACCCACTTTATACCCCTGAGCCAGGGTTTGCCATGGGCCAATGGGGCCCTTGGTAGAATAAAGGAGATTCCGATCAACATCAGGGAAATCTTTCTGGCAGTAAGAGCTGTTTGGCAGTAGAAGGGTCTCCCTCGGGAGGTGGTGAACTCTCCTTCCTTGGAGTCTTTTAAACAGAGGTTGGGCAGCCATCTGTCATGGGTGCCTTAGCTGAGATGCCTGCATTGCAGGGGGGTTGGACTAGATGACCCCTGGGTCCCTTCCAACTCTATGATGCTATGAAAGTCTAGCCATCTCTGATTCATCAGGCCATCAGGCTGCATACACACTATACAGTGGTACTTCGGGTTACATACGCTTCAGGTTACAGACTCCGCTAACCCAGAAATAGTACCTCGGGTTAAGAACTTTGCTTCAGGATGAGAAGAGAAATTGTGCGGTGGCAGCACGGCGTGGCAGCTGTGGGAGGCCCCATTAGCTAAAGTAGTGCTTCAGGTTAAGAACAGTTTCAGGTTAAGAACGGACCTCCAGAACAAATTAAGTTCTTAACCTGAGGTACCACTGTATATCTACTTAAAGGTACCTCTGACCATTAGGTCCAGTCGCGGACGACTCTGGGGTCACGGTGCTCATCTCGCTCTATAGGCCGAGGGAGCTGGCGTTTGTCCGCAGACAGCTTCCGGTTCATGTGGCCAGCATGACTAAGCCGCTACTGGAGAACCAGAGCAGCACACAAAAACGCCGTTTACCTTCCCGCCAGAGTGGTACCTGTTTATCTGCTTGCACTTTGACATGCTTTCAAACTGCTAGGTTGGCAGGAGCAGGGACCGAACAACAGGAGCTCACCCCATTGTGGGGATTCGAACTGCCGACCTTTCGATCGGCAAGCACTAGGCTCTGTGGTTTAGACCACAGCACCACCCACATCCCTTATATATCTACTTACGTTTATGTATATCCCGAGGGGCTCAAAGAGGCATACATGGTTCTCCCCTTCCTACTTCAATCCCCACGACAACCTGTGAGGTAGGCTCAGCTGAGAAAAGGCAGTGACCGGCCCAAGGTCATCATCACAATTTAATATTTATTATTTACACCCCACCCATCTGGCTGGGTTTCCCCAGCCGCCCTGGGAGGCTCCCAACAGAATATTAAAAACACGATAAAACACTCAACACTAAAAACTTCCCTGAGCAGGGCTGCCATCCGATGTCTTCTTAAAGTCAGAGTTGTTTATTTCCTTGACATCGGATGGGAGGGCATTCCAAAGGGCGGGCGCCACCACCGAGAAGGCCCTCTGCCTGGCTCCCTGCAACCTTGCTTCTTGCAGTGAGGGAACCACCAGAAGGCCCTTGGAGCTGGACCTCTATGTCTGAGCATGGGGATTTGAACCCTGGTTTCCCAGGGTCCTAGTCCGACACTCTAACCGCTACACCACCGCTGGGTCTCACTAGCTAAGGCAGGTGGTTAGGCCTTTCCCTGCCCAAGAGAAAATCCTGTTTTTATTCCTCCCCTCACAGCACCTCAACCTGCATCATCCCCTTCCTAGCAAACACCGGACCCACCTCCATGTGTGGCCCCCGCTGCCTATGGAGATTCTCCCCCACCCCAATGCTAATTTTCGCTCTCTGCTGTGGCAATTAGAAATGTGTGCTTAATAGAGTGTCATGTTAATTGTTGCCGAGTTAACCAATTTCTCCCTTTAATTGGTGATTGATTAACCTATTGAAATGTTAAGTGACTCAGTTTCCATCCAGAGCAAAGGGGTGGGGGGGGGGGAGAGACTTCATCTGCAGCCACCGTCAGGCTCTCGCTCTCTCTGGGAGTCTGTTGGTATTTTTTTTTTCCTCCTCAGCCTCCTCCTCCTCCTTCCCACCCTCCCCCAGCTTTCTAATTAGATGAGCCAATTTGACATGCATTTGTCTGCTGGAAAGGTTATCAGCTCTGGAGGTGACCTGCGGAGGCAAGGTTGCACAGAGCATCCTCCCCAGAAAAGGTTTTAAGGGAGATGGTGGCTGTAGTCAGTTGCATTGTGATGGTAATTAACCAGATTTTTGCCTCCCCTCCATGGAAGGAGACGATTCCTTGGCCACATATAGGCACTTTTTAAACCCTCCTTGGCTTCTCAAAAGCGTGCAAGCGATCAATAATCTCTTAAGACGGATCTCTTCGTTCACTTATTATTAATTGAATTTTTATCCCACGTTTTCCTCCAAGAACTCAAGGCAGTTTACGTGGCTCTTCCCCGCTTTGTTTAATCACAACAACAACAACCCAGCGAGGTGGGTAGGGCTGAGAGGGAGTGACTGGTTCAAGGCACTTCATGGCAGAATGAGGATTTGAACCCTGGTCTCCCAGGCCCTGGCCCAACACTCTCCTCCTCCTCCTCCTCCTCCTCCTCCTCCTCTTCTTCTTCTTTGGCAATCACTTGTAGACAATTGTCTTCCATGATCACAGTCTCAACAGTGAGTCCGTAAGTGACTGTGGAGGCCAATTCTGGACCCACACATCCATCCACAGTGGGGACATGGGTTCCCGGGCAGGAGTTGATCATGGTGAGGGTTTGCCAAGCGTGCCTTCCTCTCAGCACGTTTCTCCCTTGCGTCCTGAGTTCGAGTGTCTTCAAAGCCCGTGACACCTTTGCTCAAGGCTGTTCTCCAACTGGAGCGCTCGCAGGCCAGTGTTTCCCATTTGTCAATGTTTATACTACATTTTTTTTAAGATTTGCCTTGAGAGAGTCTTTAAACCTCTTTTGTTGACCACCAGCATTACGCTTTCCATTTTTAAATTGGGAATAGAATAGTTGCTTTGGAAGACGATCATCAGGCATCCGCACAACATGACCAGTCCAATGTAGTTGATGTTGAAGAATCATTGCTTCTACACTGGTGATCTTTGCTTCTTCCAGTACACTGGCGTTAGTTCGCCTGTCTTCCAAAGTGATGTGTAACATTTTCTGGAGACACCGTTGATGGAATCTTTCGAGGAGCTGGAGATGGTGGTCCACATTTCACAAGCATACTGTAAGGTTGGTAGTACAATAGCTTTGTAAACAAGCATTTTGATTTCCCTGTGAATATCCCGGTTCTCAAACACTCTAACCACACTGGCTTTATGGTGGTGGATATACATTTGGTTGCCATGAAGTCAGTGTCTAGCAGAATTTTTAAAATATCGCCCATGCAATGCACCGTCAAACATCTCTAACTGCCAGAAAGTTCTTCCTAATGTTTAATTGAAATCTCCTGTCTTACCATTTGAATTCATTGGTTCAAGCCAGGCCCTACCCTCCAGACAAGCAGAAAAAAAATCTGGCTCCATCTCCCACCTGCTGCTACCACATCCACCAATGGCAGAGAAGCACCATTGCCATCAGCGCCAATTTCAGGCAAGAATTTGCAGATTTGGGGTGAGATATCACACAAAATGGGCGCAACCTTGCCCATAATGCAGCCTGGGACCTACGTACCTACGGGACCGCCTCTACTGGTATGCCCCGCGGAGGACCTTAAGGTCCACAAATGGCAACATTTTGGTGGTCCCAAGTCTCAAGGTGGTTAGATTGGTCTCAACTAAGGCCGGGGCCTTTTCAGTACTGGCCCCAACGTGGTGGAACGCTCTGTCACAAGAGACCAGGGCCCTGCAGGACTTGACATCTTTCCGCAGGGCCTGCAAGACAGAGCTGTTCCGCCTGGCCTTTGGTTTGGACTCAGTCTGACCCTTATGTTTTCCTCCCCTTATGGTTTTGATGAGGCTGCATTTTAAATTGCATTTTAACCTGTATTTTAAATTGGTTTTTTTTCCCCTATTATGTTTTTACTGTAATTTTACTGGTGTTAGCCGCCCTGAGCCCAGCTCTGGCTGGGGAGGGTGGGGTATAAATAAAAATTATTATTATTATTATTATTATTATTATTATTAGTGCCAGCAGTGGTAACGCTTCTTTGCCACTGGCAGAGGCAGCAGGGCCGGTGAGGCATGCCTAATGACTGGGCCGGCTCTGAGACATGTGGTCACCCCAGTCTTGAGTACAGCCTTTCTCACACCCAGGTTGGCAGATGTTCTTGGACTACAGATCCCATCATCTCTGACCACTGGCCATGCTAGCTAGGAATGATGGGAGTTGTAGTCCAACAACATCTAGGAGCCCAGGTTTGAGAACAGCTGCTGTAGTGTCTGTGTCTAGACCCCATAAAACAGGGGACAGATCTACCTCCCTGGGAGTGAGTTCTACATATGGGGGCCCCTGCATAGAAGGCCCTGTCATGAGTTGCTGCTCCACGGCAGACACTGGGGTTGGCCAGCGTTGGAGGGGGCTATCCTGTAAATATAAGCTATACAAAGACTACTCACTTATACAGGAAGGGCACTGGCTCAGTGGCAAGAAGATAAGAGCCTGCTGGATCGGGCAAATAATCTGTCTTCTCACAGATAATCCTAATCTCAATCCCCAACTAGGAGTGGAAGAACGCATCTCTCTGAAACCTTGGAGAGCCTCTGCCAGCCAGTGTAGACAATATTGAGCTATAATAATAATATCCATGCATTCATTCACTTATACATACCCCGCCCATCTGGCTGGGTTTCCCCAGCCACTCTGGGCGGCTCCCAATAGAATATTAAAAACACGATAAAACATCAAACATTAAAAACTTCCCTAAACAGGGCTGCCTTCAGATGTCTTCAAAAAGTCAGATAGTTCTTTATTTCCTAGACATCAGATGGGAGGGCACCACCACCAAGAAGGCCCCCTGCCTGAATTTGCTGCCAAGGAGTGTGGTGGAGTCTCCTTCTTTGGAGGTCTTTAAGCAGAGGCTTGACAACCATATGTCAGGAGGGCTCTGATGGTGTTTCCTGCTTGGCAGGGGGTTGGACTCGATGGCCCTTGTGGTCTCTTCCAACTCTATGATTCTATGGTTCCCTGTAACCTCACTTCTCACAGGGAGGGAACTTCCAGAAGGCCCTCGGCGCTGGACCTCAGTGTCCGGGAAGAATGATGGGGTGGAGATGCTCCTTCAGGTATACTGGACCGAGGCTGTTTAGCGCTTTAAAGGTCAGCACCAACACTTTGAATTGTGCTCGGAAACATACTGGGAGCCAGTGTAGGTCTTTCAGGACCGGTGTTATGTGGTCTCGGCAGCCACTCGCAGTCACCAGTCTAGCTGCCGCATTCTGGATTAGTTGTAGTTTCCGGGTCACCTTCAAAGGTAGCCCCACGTAGAGCAATGGCCTGACTCAGTATAACACATCTTCCCTGTTCCTTGAGCTTTGCAAAAACGTCCAGCTGTCTCCCTGGCATTAGTCCTGTGCTGTCCATTCGGGACTTGCCTGTGTTTTAATAACTGACACCCCCCCCCCAAAAAGGCCCACCGCATCCAATAGAACATAGGCAGGCACGGAAAACACTGGTCGCCGGCGAAGGAAACAATGAGATTACCCGACAACTTTGTGCTTGGCGGTCCCTGCAGAGGATTTCCCAAGTGATGGGGGGCTTGTAATAGTTTTGGCTCATTCATGTGACGCGCAGGGCGTTTGTCCTTTAAAAAGAGGTGTAGATTAGGAGACGTTCAGGGTTAGGCTAATAATTCGGGGCTGAAAATGGCCGCTCGCCATTGTGCCGGCTTGTTCCCAATGCTGCCTGCCTCTTCTCCCCCCCCCCCCCCCCCCCCCCTGGCCCCCGGGGGCAGCTTTGGGCCCGGTTGGTAAACAGCTTAAGGCCAGACGTCTTTTAAAATGACGCCTCGAAATTAAAAAAAAAAGGAAGGTGTGGGGGGATTGCACCTCCCCACAAAACACCCATATCTAAGTGGCGACTGCTTGGCAATCCCCTCACAAAAGCCAGGGACATTATGCAAGGGTATTTACATAGGCCTTAGCGGAGGAGAGGGGGGCAATTAATGATTTGTAGGGGGGGCACACACATATCAGGAAAGTTTGTTCAACCCATTCTCCGGTCAGAGAGCTTTTTGTAAAAAAAATAAAAAATAAAAGTCTATGGAAACTCGTCAAGTAACACACAAATCACTCCAATTCCCCCGACCCACCCCCAAAAGAGAGATTAAGGGCTGGAACTTAGCAAGAAATCCTATGTTTCCTCTCCCCGCCCCCTCCCCGAACTTTCTTTCTTTCTCTCTTTTTTAACACCTTGCACTGAAAGGGCAAAAATTGGTGAAACTTTCTCTTAAAAATAAACATTTGTTATTCTAAATTTAGATTTGAAAGGAACCGGAAACAAGGCGGGGGGGGGGAGGATGCAGAATCTATTTTATACCGCTTTGTTGGACCAGAAAGCCTTCATAAAAGAATCCAACCCCTGGCAGTCCAGCCTGCCGGACACGGGGGGCGGGGGGGGCTGCAAATAAAAGGGGGCTTGCAAGGTCTGACTAGTCTCTTTTAGGACAGACGGCTGAAATTTAAGCTGATTTGTAAGTGTGGGGCAGGGAGGGGGTGTGCTAATTCCCTTTGTTGTTGACCCAACTCTGCCAAAGTTACCCCATAGTCTTGCAAAAGCAGCCGAGGTGGTGTGAAGGATTCTTCCCTAATCTTTGCGGCCTCACTGTGCACGAGAACCATTTTAAACCATGTTAATAATAATTGTGATTGTGCCTTTCCGTGCACTCACCTATCCGGAATTCCTGGTCGCCTAGGGCTACCAAGGGTGTTGATAAATGCAAGGCTGAATTGTAGGCTTCTTGTTAAACAATTGTGTCTTTGGTGGCGGAGCAGATTTCCAAAGTCTTCAAGTTTAATTTCAAGTTTTTGCGACAGGGAGCGCTTTTCCAAATATTCCCTGCACTTCTTCAATTAAGATCATTTTGGAAAATTGAAAATGATAATAAGTTGTGATTGTGCTGAATACTTAATGTTCCACCTCAGGGAATCTTCCTCACAAAAGGTTCAAAGTTATGTGAAGCGTTTCTGAAAGCTAAGAAGCCAGTGTGGTGGTAGTGGTTAAGAGTGGTGGACTCGTAATCTGGTGAACTGGGTTTGATTCCCCGCTCCTCCACATGCAGCTGCTGGGTGACCTTGGGCCAGTCACACTTCTCTGAAATCTCTCAGCCCCACTCACCTCACAGAGTGTTTGTTGTGGGGGAGGAAGGGAAAGGAGATTGTTAGCCGCTTTGAGACTCCTTCGGGTAGTGATAAAGTGGGATATCAAATCCAAACTCTTCTTCTTCCTTTTAACCCAGTCAGGCCAGTGTTCCAGCTAGCTCAGCACTGTCTGCTCTGACTGGCAGCAGCTCTTCAGGGTTTCAGACAGGGTGCATTTTCTTCCCTACCTGGAGATGTTGATGGTTGAACCTATGGCAACTGAACCTAGGTGCTCTGCAACTGAGCCACAGCCTTTTCCCAAAATGGGAGATCTGTTGTGCTGGTCCCAGGGGCTAACCGAGAGGCGAGGTCCAGGTCCAGTCCGAGGTCGAGGGTGCGGTATGGAGGCTGTCCATCAGAGCTGTAGCTGGGTCCAAGGCAGGGAGTTGGGTGAGGTCAGGAACTCTGGCAGGAGAGCAGGACAAGGTGCAGGCAGGAACAGGCTACCAACAATGTTGCTCCCACAACTTGGGACTGGGGCTGGCTGGCTTTTATCTGCCCTGAGGCATAGGGCGGCCCCGGTCCACAGGTGACTCGCCTCTCCTGGCCTGGAGGCGAGCACTCCTCCTGCAGGAACTTAGTTCCCTCCGTCTCTCTTGCCTGAGCCTTTGCAGCTCAGGAGAGGCTGGAGGGTCACCGGACCCAGAGGCAACCTCCGCTTCCTCCGACGGGGCTGAGAGTGGAGCACCTGCAGGCAATGGGTCCTCCATCACCTCAGGAGCCAGAGCAGACTCAGCTGGTGCCTGCACCTGAGGATCCAGCACAGGTGAGGACCCTTCAGGCTCATGCCCCAGCCCCGGCTCAGCTGGTTCTGGAGGTGGGGACTCCTGTGCAGGCTGGGATTCCTCAGGTTCAGCCTCCAAGTCCGAATCCCAGGCCATCACACCTGTGCTCAACAGTCGTATATAAGTAAGAAAAAAACAAACTATTGTAGGCTGTAAGTTTCAGTCTTGTAGACCCACCCTTGGGTTAACCAGGTCCACTGGACCACACCTCTCCGTTCTGACCACTCCTCCTTTGAAAAGAAACAGGTCTGAATGTACCTTTGAACATGGGTATAAGGGTCATTCAGTCTTCAGACTTGAAGCATAGACCATAATTGTTTACTCTGGTTCCTGCGTATTAACATTTAATACTTCAGTGTGCATTTAAGTAATACATCTTTAAAAAAAAAACATTCGTCTCAATGTATGGGCAGATGGGCTCATCCACCTGAGAAGGTAGACCATTTAGGAGAGGGAAAACTCTGATCCTAAACCTCCACTGGCTTGCAAGATATCTTCAGGAGAATAAAAGGCTAAGGAGTCAGTGGAACCTTGGTTCTCGAATGTCTCCGTTGACGAACGATTCAGAACCCGAACGTCGAAAACCCAGAAGTAATTACTTCTGTTTTGAACATGCCTGGGAAGCCGAACGGCTTCCGCTGTGTGTAATGGATTTTGCCAACTGCTCATTGATCCTCAGTTTTCAGAAGTCGAATAGTCTTCCAGAACAGATTATGTTCAAACACCGAGGTTCCACTGTACTCCCTAAGACGGTTGGATGGATCCTGATACACCTCCTTCTGGCAAACCCTGCAGTCAAGATGACACCAAACATATTGCTCTGCTTTCCTTTGGATCACATCAGCAAGGCTGAGAGGGGGTTCTTGTTATCTGGGCATCCCAGGACCCCATACACACTTCCCAGGCCTGTGCCTCAGGGAGGTCGCTTCGGTGTTGATATTGTAGCAGTTCAGCTTCACCCCTGGAGACATACTCCATTGTCTCTCAGGACAGATGGATGCCAACATCAAATGCATTTCCAGATTCGTTTTATTCCAAAATACGCAATTTGCGATGCACTTTTGCACACTGTTTGATCTCAGAATTGTATTGCAAAATTCAGAGGCGTGTGAAGTCCAAAGGAGAATTACCGCTTGAAGCAGACTTTTACTCCAGAAGGTGTAAGTCAGAATTCAGAGGAATGTGAATGACTCGTGCTCCCACAGGTCACATGGTGCCTGGTTCTTCAGGTGACCTTCTCTTGGCTGATTGGGGTACTGAGTAGAGTCAGGACAATTGATGGAAACTGCATCAGGTTAAGCAAGTATTTATTGGGAGCGTTTAACCTTGTAGCCCAGTCCAAGAAGTATAGGCAGGTGCATATCTAGTGACTGGCTGAACTTCTTCCTCTTTGTAGTTTCAGTTTGTGGGGCTGAGATCCAGGTTTGGGGGTTCAGTTGGGGCTGATGGGAGTTGTAATCCAAAACAGCTGGAGAGCCCCAAGTTGGCCAAACCCTGTACTCTACCACAAAGTTCCTGACCTTCTCGTTATTTCTTTTTTCTAACTACCCTCAAGCTGAACCTCAGCACTGCCCTTGCAATGTAAAGATAGGAATTTTGCTTACTTTAAAATCATTATATTTTTCCGAAAACCGTTTCCCCCCCCCCCCAACTGTCACAGTTCCTTCTTCGTCTCTGACTGTGAGGCCAACATCGCCAAGTATTTAAAAGCAAGAAAAGAGCAAAGAGGTTGCTGGATCCAAGGGATAGCAATCATAGTAGTTTGGAGGAAATGCCTATTTTAAAAAGAATGCTCTAGCTGTGGATATCTTTAAAAAGAAAAAAGATGATATTCCCACACCTAGAAGGCAGTTCTGGGCCAGGAACAAAGAACACTAATATTTTGAAATTTACTCCTCTGCTCTATGTCCAACTTCCACACCCACCCAAGTATGAGGAATACATTGAAAGGTGAGCAGTATGAAACACCTTAGCAGCAAGAACCCTTTTAGAAAAAATAAAATAAGGGCAAAGCAGAGAGTACATAATTCTTTCCCACTTCCTTGAGAGGAAGAGGGGAGGGGGGAATTAAACCTCCAGAAATCAATGCCTCATTCAAGGGTATTGATCAGGACTAAATTAATTAGACTTCAAGGCTTATAGTAGTTGATAAGACAACTTGTTTATTTAGTCAATGCGGGAGTTTTCCCTACAGCAGCAAATACCCTCTTCCTTGGAAAAGACATTCGGAACGCAAGATATGTCCGTGTGTCTGTGTGTAAGGGAGAGGGAGGCAGCGCTCCCAAGAACCTAGATTGGGTATAAATGAAGGCAGAAGTCGCCACGATGGCACACACACACACACCAGGTGTATTGGGCTAAAATTATCTACTTCCAAGATTTTTTGCCATTCCACTTGAATTAAAATTGTGCCACCTGACCCTTATGCCTTACCCTATGCTGAGCAGTAAAATGTAGACCGATGATGAATAGCTGCTAGGAGGCCCCTGCCCACTCTCCCCAAATGCATAAGCTGCAGCTCCCCCTCCAAGACAATTATGAGTTATTCTGCTAAGATATCTGTCCTGCCTTTCTCCTGTCATGAAGCCCAAGGGTGCTGCAGACCCTCCAAGTTTGAAAGACTTTGAATTGTGCTCAGAAACACACTGGGAGCCAATGTAGATCTTTCAGAGCCAGCGTTATATGGACCTGGTGGCCGCACCCAGTCACCAGTCTGGCTGCCGCATTCTGGAATAGTTGTAGTTTCCGGGTCACCTTCAAAGGTAGCCCCATGTAGAGTGCATTGCATTAGTCCAAGCAGGAGATAACCAGGACATGCACCACTCTGGCCGGACAGTCTGCAGGCAGGTAGGGTCTCAGCTGGAGTACTAGATGGAGCTGGTAGACAACCACCATGGACAGAGAATTTATCTGTGCCTCCATGGACGGCTGTGAATCCAATATGACTCCCAGACTGCACTCCTGGTTCTTCAGGGACACGGGTTCATTCAGGACCAGGGAGTCCTCCACACCTGCCTGCCCCCTGTTCCCCAGAAACAATACTTCCATCTTTTCAGGATTCAATCTCAATCCGTTAGTCACCATCCACTCTCCCCCAACCACCTCCAGTCACTCACACAGAGGCTCTGGCAGCATCCTAGAGCCCTCCCACCTCCTTCCCCAAGTCGGGAAAGTGCTAACTAAGCTTTGGGAAGGAGGCATAAGGATTTGAGGGCCCAGTCAGAGACCTCTCACCTCCTTCCCAAAGCCTAGTGCCTCACTTACCTGGAAGATGGTGTGAGGGCTTGGGCATCAAATGTTGGACCACCCTCTTCTAGACAGTTGCCTGGTTGCCTCTGTAGCTGATCCACAGAGATGGAATGGCAATTCTGTCAATTTCAGTTTTCCCCAGTCTCTTATTTTTCCATAGTTCAGTTCTTCGCATCAGTGTGTGATTGTGTAAGAAAAAAGTCCTTATGTAATTCATCAGCTTTTAAGTGCAGATTTCTCCTAATCAGTAGCAGCCACTGAGGTGGGACACCATTGTTCTCCTGGCTTCCCAAGGCAGGTCACTGGTGGCAAGAGTGAGGCACTGTGCGGTGCAGCTCAGCCAAGCCAACGCTCCTGCCATGATGTGCCACGGAGGCCCCAGGCTCCCCACACAACACGCCTAACTCTGCCATCACTGCTGCCATTGGAGATTTAACTTCTGTAAATCCTAGAGCGGAGCAGACCCACCTCGCAGCTCCTGCTCACAATATTTTAACCAGGGTTCCTCAAAGACAAAAACAGAAGCAGACGCAGAAGGCACCGGAACCAATTTCAAGCCAAGTGGCCCTGCTAGGAAAGGCCCCTACCCAAGCCCCTGGACGGCAAAGATCCTTGTTGTTGTTTAGTCGTTTAGTCGTGTCCGACTCTTCGTGACCCCAAGGACCAGAGCACGCCAGGCACTCCTGTCCTCCACTGCCTCCTGCAATTTGGTCAAACTCATGTTCGTAGCTTCGAAACACTGTCCCACCATCTTGTCCTCTGTTGTCCCCTTCTCCTTGTGCCCTCCATCTTTCCCAATATCAGGGTCTTTTCCAGGGAGTCTTCTCTTCTCATGAGGTGGCCAAAGTCTTGGAGTCTCAGCTTCAGGATCTGTCCTTCTAGTGAGCACTCAGGGCTGATTTCCTTCAGAATGGAGAGGTTTGATCTTCTTGCAGTCCATGGGACTCTCAAGAGTCTCCTCCAGCACCATAATTCAAAAGCATCAATTCTTCGGCGATCAGCCGTCTTTATGGTCAAGCTCTCACTTCCATGCATCACTACTGGGAAAACCATAGCTTTAACTATACGGACCTTTGTTGGCAAGGTGATGTCTCTGCTTTTTAAGATGCTGTCTAGGTTTGCCGGCAAAGATCCTAGTGAGGGCCATTTCCCCTTGCAGTTAATCCCTTGGGGGCCGCATGCTGGCAACAGGTGGGACACGAGGGCGACTTTTTGCCGCTGGTAGACAAAGAGGATGGGAGCCTGTCGATCAGGCAAAGTGTTGATGCGATGAAGGTATCCCAGAAGGCTTTGGACATGGGGCAGAACTTCCTGCTGGCTGGGATAGGGGGGCCGGGAAGGACAAAAGCCGAACGAGGGTGGCGAGGATCCCACCAACAGTTTCCGAAGGCAACAGTCTGCTATCAGCTGTACTCCAACCCTGTGAGAATGCTAATAAGCCGGTGAAGAGCCTGGCTTCCCCGCCATAATTCTATAGAGGAGCTGAGTACCCCATAGTGTTCACCAAATAAAGACAACTAATTGAGAATTTTTTGCACATTTGGCTGGGGGGGGCGGGGGACTCATTCACACAGCTCGTTGTGGGAGAATGCAGACCCTCGCCCATGACAGGGGGACGGCTGCTCCAAGGACAGGATCCCTGTTAGCTTTATTCCCCCCAGACTTTCAAAGTATGACAAAAATGTCTAATTTAATTTCGAGGGCATTTCTTCTCCCTCCTCCTCAGCAGCACACACTCAGTTGCATTGCCAAGAACCGTTCGGCGTCTCTGCCAGAGAGTCGGTTCGTCTAGTGTTTGTATTAATATCATATTCGTTATTATTATTTTCTTTTTTAAAAAAAAAAAATGCTGACGCTTATTTTTTCTTTATTTTCCTAGAATTAAATGCTTTCTCTCTCCAAACCCCCCACCCCCTTTTGCTGTTATGTTTGGAGGCGAAGTCTGCATTTTTGTGTCTGCAGGTGACACGCTTTGATTGAAACTAAAATTAATAAATCAGCGGAAAAGCACACACCTAGGGTTCACAGCGGGGCCCACAAACACGTTCATAAAAGGAGCTTTATGCCCTTGTACAAAGCAGGAATAAATTACGGGAACACTTGTTGCCTTTGGTCTCTGTTTTGCTCCACAGACCGGTATCTTATTTTCGAAGGCTTATTCGTAATCAACAGGTTCCTTGGCGCTTTAGCAGGTGACTTTGTCATTAATCTCTCATTTGACCATTCTGGCATATTAATGAGGCAGGCTCCTCTCTCTCTCTCTCTCTCTCTCTCTCTCTCTCTCTCTCTCTCTCTCATTCTGGCATAAGGAATTAGTTTAAAAGGTGCACTTGTGTCTAAATTGCTTACAGCTCGCGAGAAGTGCCGCCGCCGACCAAATGCAAAAGAGCCTTTTTCCCCCCAGCTTGGGCTGCGCTAAAGCACATTTGACTAACATTATCTTCCTTGCTGTGCTTTTCTTAAACCACATACTTATTTCTTCACCATGGTGCAACTATTACCCGGCCGTGTCAATCATTTTTCCTTTGTCCCCCCTTCTCTTTCGGAGGGGGTGGAAATCTCTATATATTATTACATATTTCCCTCGACCTTTCCCAAACAAAAAATCCAGATTTTATATCCATGTCGCGCAATAATATCCTTTCTGATTAACGGCCTGCCTCTCCCTCCCCTGCCCCCCCACCCCTTCCTCTGTTAATTAAACAGTTCCAGCCCTTTTGGGGAGGGCTTTTTGGTGCACGGTTTTGGGTCTCAATAGAACACCGATGCTCGTTCGTTTCAACATTTCTTTTCAGAGCGACTTTAATAAATATCATTATATTTAAAAAGTGCTGGAATCCACCTGGTATTTGGGGTCTGCCGGAAAGCCCAAAGTGAGAATTCCTATGGGGCCATTTAAGAGCATTTAAGGAAAGGGGGGGGGGGGCAAGGGAAATGCTTAAGATTTAAGTCTCACATTTGTGATTACTACGATCTGCCAAAATATATAATATTATGACTTTAGGCTGATTTGGGGGAAAGGAGCCGCCAACCACCACCACAACAACAGCACTAAAAAAAAAGCCTTTCTGACACTGCGATAAAAACAGTTTTGTGGCAATACAATAATTTGCGCATTTCCAAAGAACGCGCTTGGCAATAAATCTGTTTTGTTGCAGGGTTAGGATTCTTGTGTGTGTGTGTTTCCTAACTCCGAGACAAGCAAACAGGCTCCCAACCAAGGGCATGTCTGTTTAAATTTCTGAAAAGTGACGTGTTTACATATTCATATTTTCAGTATGTGTGTGTGTTTTAAAACCTGACACCACAAGCCAAGCTGCTTTTGCATCGGGGGTGTCTTTCCGCAATGTTTTCGACATCTTTTTCCCCCCAGTGTTAATAGCCAAGTGTCTGTCTTTCATGGATTACAGTCAAAGCTATCACGTCATTTGCGGCCTGTCGCACGGAGAGGTTGCCTCGCTTGTACCACTGTAGTGTTTAAAAAAGAGAGAGACAGGCGAGAATGGAGATAAACCAAATCTGGAGTTTGATGGAGAGGTTACTTAGATAGCCAGCTGGGGCTGTCTGAGTATTCGTGTTGAGGCGGACTCCTAAAGCGTCAGCCAGCCCGGCTCTGGAAGGAAAAAATAAACTCTGGGATGGGGTGGCTGGTCCATTGCCTGCCATCTTACTTAAAAACTTGCCAGGGCCACAGTCACCTCATACATCTAAGGCTTCCTGTACTGGAGCCTGAACTAGATTTCCCTCAGGGTCTCTTCCAGTTCTTCCAAGCACTATTAAGCAATCATGGCTTCTCCCAAAGTAGTACTTTTTCTGGGGGGAAAGGTGGAGAAACACATCACAAAGTTTGCTTATTGGGGACCCGGTTGCAGTGCCACAACCGCCCATCCCACAAGATGGGATTGATAAACTCAAGCAGACAATGGTCTGGATTAGAAATGGTCACAACTTTATTGATTATGGAAACAGGCGGATTTTTTGCTCGGGAATTGGGTGTACCGTATTTTTCTGTGTATAAGACAATGCTTTTTGCTTAAAAGAAATGGGTGTCGTCTTATACACGGATAGTGAATGCACGGGGGGAATGTGCGATTAATGGCAGCAGCAAGCAGGAGATTGGCAGCGGCGATTGGGTGGGTGATTGGTGGCTGCGGCAAGGCCTTCTGGCGATTGACTGTGGCTGTGGCAATTGGGCAGGCGATTGGTGGCTGTGGCAAGGGGGCGGGTGGGCTGTTGGTGGCAGCGAGCGGGCAGACAATAGGCAGCTGTGGCAAGGTGTGTGATCAGCAATGGCTGTGGCAAGCGATCGGCAGTGGCGGGCAGGCGGGTGAGTAATTGGCGGAAGTGACCTTCCCCACCCCCCAAAAAAAGCTAAACAACTTACTTTCTTAATTTGGGGTTTAAAAAAATAGGGGTCATCTTATACATGGGAGCGTCTTATACACGGAAAAATACGGTATATTCGTTCCAGAGCCCCATGCACACACAAATATTTGATTTTTAAAAGGTAAGAGAACTCAGTTGCCAACATTTCTCTGATGAAAATAGGGATGTCCTATTGCATAATAATTGTATTATTTCTACCCCGCTCATCTGACTGGGTTGCCCCAGCCACTCTGGGCAGCTTTCAACATATATAAAAACATAATAAAACATTAAACATTTTTTTAAAAAAACTTCCCTATACAGGGCTGCCGTCAGATGTCTTCTGTTTTTGTTTTGTTAAATATTAATTTTTTATTAATAACAATCCAACGTATGCCACATTAATACAATACCAAATCACAATACAATTAAGAAAGCCAATTCTCCAATTCCAAATTAAACATTTCTTCAGATGTCTTCTATAGGTTGCTTAGTTACTTTTCTCCTTGGCTTGAGGGTCGCATAACTTCATACCCTCCAACATTTCTCCGATGAAAATAGGGACGTCCTAAGGAAAAGTGGGACATTCCGGGATCAAATCAGAAATCGGGACGGCGTCTGTAAATCCTGGACTGTCCCTGGAAAATAGGGACACTTGGAGGCTCTGCTGGGAGACTCCTGTTCTCCTCAGAGTCTGTCTCCATTTTTTAAAAATTGTAGTTTCTAGTGTGTATTGTTCATATTTCTTTTTTGCTCATCCTTCAAGGGAGCTCAGAGCTTTCTGTATCTGTTTTATTTCCCCCATTTCATCCTCACAGCAACTATCTCGATGTCTTGAAGCTGAGAGATGTCTCTGGGCAAATATAATTATCTGTGCTACAGACAGTGCTCTGTGTTCATCGAAACGACGTGGGAAGACAAGGAAAGTGTTGATCTGGAGAATGAAATGTAAAAGTGAGGGTGCCCTGCTGGGTGACTCTACCTGAGAAGGCTATGCCACAACCAGGGCCTTTCCTCTAGAGCAGCTTTTCTCAACCTTGGGTCCCCAGATGTTTTTGGCCTACAACTCCCATGATCCCTAGCTCACAGGACCAGTAGTCAGGGATGATGGGACTTGTAGGCCAAAAACATCTGGGGACCCAAGGTTGAGAAAAGCTGCTCTAGGAAGTCCCTTTCCAGCTTCTATTGGCCTTGCCTCTGAAGGACCTTGCGGAAAAGTGCCTCTGCTGCCATTCTCAGCTCTCAGGTACGTTTGTGCGGAAGAAAGTAAGTTTTGGGCATGGTTAGGCTGGGGGGGGGGAGCAACAGGAGAAACAGGTGCTTTCATTTTGAGCTTGTTGTTGTTTAGTCGTTTAGTCGTGTCCGACTCTTCGTGACCCCATGGACCAGAGCACGCCAGGCACTCCTGTCTTCCACTGCCTCCCGCAGTTTGGTCAAACTCATGCTGGTAGCTTCGAGAACACTGTCCCACCATCTCGTCCTCTGTCGTCCCCTTCTCCTTGTGCCCTCCATCTTTCCCAATATCAGGGTCTTTTCCAGGGAGTCTTCTCTTCTCATGAGGTGGCCAAAGTCTTGGAGCCTCAGCTTCAGGATCTGTCCTTCTAGTGAGCACTCAGGGCTGGTTTCCTTAAGAATGGAGAGGTTTGATCTTCTTGCAGTCCATGGGACTCTCAAGAGTCTCCTCCAGCACCATAATTCAAAAGCATCAATTCTTCGGCGATCAGCCTTATTTATGGTCCAGCTTTCATCCCTGGAAATAGGACACTAAATCTGGAGAAGTGGATTGCCGTGTTTTGCTTTCTTCCGGTTCCTGCAAACAGGCATGGTTTAAACCAGGGATGGGGAATCTGTGGCCCTCCAGTTGTGGTTGGACCTCAACTCCCATCAGGTTCTGGCCAGTGGTCAGGGATGATGGGAGCTGGAGTCCCAACAGCATCTAGACAGCCTCTAATTTCAACAATTTGCCTTCCATTCATTCCTAGCCTCTTCTTTCCTCCTCCTATTAAACAACGCTTGTGATTTTTGTTTCTCTTTTTTTAAGAGTGCAATGTTAATATTTGAGCGTCCATAATATGTGTCTCTTGAGCAAAGACTTAAGCCTATGGTGTTCTCTCCCACATGGCTCCTGTTTTAGTAATTATTGATGGATCTGCTGAAGCCAGCCAGAAGTTGCTTTATCTTACCTTTCGAGGTTAAAAAGAAAGATTTTTTTTTTAGTCTAGGTTTTTTTATTATTATTATAACGGCTTGGCAATTAGCTAATAATAATAAGTTTTACAATTATAATTTTTCCTTCTCAAATCACTCACCAACTGAATCTGCGGCCTTGTCTATCAAGGACTGGCCCATAATGATTTTGTTGTTTCTGTTGTTTTATTTGGCTGGCTCCGCGGTCCCTGAAATGCAAGATTTATCATTAAAATACTGGCAGGTACTTCACTGAAGTGGCACTAGCAACGGTTGTCCTAATGCGTATTTATAAGGAGTGACAGCCAGTTGAGGGTTTGTTGAAATGAGGCCCTTTCCTCTCTCTCTCTCTCTCTCTCTCTCTCTCTCTCTCTCTCTCTCTCTCTCTCTCTCTTTCTCTCTCTCTCTCTCCTCCCTTCCTCCCCTCTTCCTTGAACAACTTAGAAGGTTTCGACTCATTTTGTCTTTTCAGGACTTAGCCGAGATCAGACACAATTCTGCAATGCATATGCAGATTTTGCCTCTTGTTACTTTCTCTAATGAGCCTTCACTTAATCAATTTGACAGTAGCCTTTGTTTTCCCCCCTCCCCAACTCCTCCTTTCTGACACATACATTTACCAAGGAAAGTATTTCAGGAAAGAGTTTGAGGAGTTTCGGGGGGGTATTAGGGAAAAACGACGTCGTGAGGGAGCCATTTTTAGGGAGGCTGGTGGAGTGTTTCTTTTTAAAAGGGAGAGAAGGGAGGGCAAAGTTAAAACCGAGCAGTGGCAGTCGCCACGAAGGTATGACTTGCAAAAGCATTAAAATAAGGACATGATTTGAGTTTAATTAAACAGCCACCCACATAAAGCAGCTCTCTAGGAATGGTTAAATCCTTGTTTCCATTACAGGCTAGTTGGGGCATGTGTCCTAATTATGGAGCACCAATAAACTTGGGGGGGTGTCTATGCATGATAAATGGGGTTATATCAGCAGGACATTGCTTATGAGAGCACACTGGGGCATGTTCAGACTTGGATCACAGCCACAATTTTGCTCCGCCATTCGGAACATCCTCTTGCCTGTGGTCCACAAGGTGCAGCCTCCCTGGGTGCCTGCACTTTAAATCCCGAGGGAAGATATAGTGATGTAATTCCACACGTGCAGCTGTCTCAGATCAGGAAGAACAGGGCAGCCAGGGAGGCTTCAGTGTGCTGGAGATACATTTACTGGGAGAAAACACACACACATAAACTCCCATCAGTCCCAAGTGAACTCCCAAAAGTGGAGTTCACTTGGGAACGAGTGAAGTGGAGTTCACTCGTTCTCAAAAATTGGGACCTCAAAGAGGAAGAAATGCAAGAAGTCACCAGATACCTGCCTGTGCCTCTTTGGCTGTGCCTCAGATTTAAAATACTCCCGATAAATACTTGCTTACCTGAGGCAGGCTCCATTAATTGTCCTGACTCTACCTAGTGCCCCAACCAGCCAAGAGAAACTCACTTATAAAGAACCAGGCACCATGTGCACTATGGGAGCCATTTATCTGAATTTTAAAGTATAGTGGTACCTCAGGTTAAGAACTTAATTCATTCTGGAGTTCCATTCTTAACCTGAA
The DNA here is from genome assembly GCA_034642415.1 of Podarcis siculus. Classification (NCBI taxonomy): domain Eukaryota; kingdom Metazoa; phylum Chordata; class Lepidosauria; order Squamata; family Lacertidae; genus Podarcis; species Podarcis siculus. The sequence goes on from JAXCMG010000059.1 coordinate 6,155,427, forward strand.
ACTGTTCTTAACCTGAGGTACCACTTTAGCTAATGGGGCCTCCTGCTGCCGCCGCCGCACAATTTCTGTTCTCATCCTGAAGCAAAGTTGTTTACCTGAGGTACTATTTCTGAGTTAGCAGAGTCTGTAACCTGAAGCGTCTGTAACCCGAAGCATATGTAACCCGAGGTACCACTGTAAACTGATCTGATTTACATCTTCTGCAGTAAAAGTCTGTTTCAAACGATAATGCTCCTTCGGATTTCACACTCCTCAAATCATGTATTTTAGAATAAAATGCATCCGGAGATGCCTACATTGGAATGAATGTTATTTAAATATGTATTATTCAGATACATAGCTAGGTATTCCAAAATACTATTAAATATTACTCAAGTATCTGCATTTTCATGCTTCTCTTTTTTAAAAAAGAAAATAGGAGATTAATGCAGAACAAAACAGAGATGTGAATGGACACATGTGTCACTGAGGCAAACTGGAAATAGAATGATTTGTCCATTCTTAGTATCTGCTGTCTCCTCTGCCCATTTGGGGAGTTTTGGAACTGAGATCCATTTCATTTGTCTGATGCGATCGCCCAGCAGCCATTTGTGATAGGAATGGGTGTTGGCTTGTCACTTTGCTTCCTTTCCCATTTCTTTGATTCCCGATATAAACCATGAGGAATTCAGATGAACTCGGCCTGGCAGGACTCGGAATCCCTGAAGGCATCCGTCCAGACAAAGGCAAGCAAAAACAGCAGCAGGAGCCACAGGAAGGGAAACGTTGGGTGACAATAATAATAATAATAATAATAATAATAATAATAATAATAATAATAATAATAATTTATTATTTATACCCAGCCCATCTGGCTGAGTTTCCCCAGCCACGATGTGTCGAGAATGTGCAGGAGAGTTTCAGAGTTTTTTTTTAAGGGCTTCATTTGCATTCCTTCACCCTGTGCCACCTTGGACCTCTTCGGAGGAGAAATCTTTGCAAATATGCTCTGCTCTTCATACACCCAGCAGCCAAACTCTTGTTTTGCAGCCAACCACTTGGAAGATGGGGCCTTTGCCACCGGGGTGAAGACGGGACTTCACACCACGACAACTAGGGTGGGCGTGCAGCAGCTCCTGGTTTTGCTGTGACCAAGGCGCAAACCACCCCATGGTGGGAGTGACCTTTCCCGTTCTGGAGTCACAGGCAACCCGGGGAGAATTGGCTGCCATCCTTATTCCCCCACCTCCCCTTCTCTGAAGCAGAGAGCTGCTCCTTCTCTCCCTCCCCCCCCCCCCGTCCACACCCAGAAACCTGTGGGCTCCATGCAATCACAAAGACGACATTACCCACATCCTTTCCCCCACATCACGTTTTTTGGTCTTGGGACCCTTCCTGCAGCCATTTCTGTTTTTATTTCCGCGGGTGACTCTCAGTGATATATGCGGGCTATTTTAAGAATGTAGGACAGAGCGGAGGATTAACATCCTCCTTCTCTTCTCTGTGTATCAGAGCTTCTTAGCTGTAATTAATTGGGACACAGGGTTTTGTACTTTGCGATCAGGTCATTTGACTACGAGCTGCCCAGCTAGATTTTCTTATTGTGTTGTTTTCTGGGGGGATGTGGTTTTTTTGTCTGTTTGTTTCACAAAAGCACATGTTTCCTGCGTTCCTGGGTATCTTTCTAGGCAGAGATTTAAACTTGCCATTTGAATAAGTCTTTGCCACAAGTGTTTGGCCCCCGGGCAAGAAAGCAAAAGGAAAGGAAGGGGGAGGGTTGGGAAGAGAGAAAGGGAGAGGGAGACAATCCGGTTTTGCTTCGTGCAACCATAGCCTGGAGGCTCCCGTCTTTCCGAGTTTGATGCAACTGGCCTCACACCGTCACATGGCTGTGATGTCAGCGCGGGAGGGCCTTGTGTCAGACAAATCTGGATTTAGGGGAATTATAGCAGATGTTGCAAAATGGCAACAGTTTAGCGAGTCCCTTTCATCCCACCGGCGAGGAGGCAGGCCCGCTAAGTGTACCAGACAGAAAAGAATGTTATCTTTGATCCCTAACACTCATGGGGGAAAGGGGGCGATGGTGGGGCTTTGCTCGTCAAAAAAACCCGCACAGAAGCGCTCGGAGTAATGTTGACGTGGAGGAGGCGATGGGAGGCAGATGCAAAAGAAGAAAGGGCTTCTTCTACACAGGCCGGGTACGGGGCTGCAGGTGGGAACCCTGATTTGTGGAGGTGTCTGCCCTGGTTATAATATTTAATTCCGAAGAAGAAGAAGAAGAAGAAGAAGAAGAAGAACAACAACAACAACAACAACAACAACAACAACAACGTGTGGGGATATATTAAACAATCCAGACTTAGCTAGATCGAAAAGCAGAAAAAGATGGCCTCCTACTTTCTGAAGATGTGTTGGCAAGCGTTTTAAGGAGGGTGGCTGGAAGGAATGGAGGAGAGCAAATCTTTGAGTTCAGTGACTCTCCATCCAACTGCCATGATTTTTAACATATAAGTATCAGGGACTGGCTATCTTCTCCAGTTCTGTTAGCTTCCTTTGGCACATAAAATTGGACCCTCTTGGTGAGAGGAAAACGATGGGGTGGGATTTTGATTTGATCTACCAAGGCTGCTCATCACTTATGTTTAGCTCCCGTCGAATTCACCCCAGATCCACCCAACCCCTGCCCTTGTGTGTTTGCAGCGGCTGTGAATCGGACCTTTGTCCGGACTTAAATCTAATTTGTGTTTGGGCATACCTGCATAGATAATAGAATGAAGTAGTGTGTTGGTGTGTGTGTGTCTTTACAGAACGGACTGTACTAGTTCAGAATGCAAGCAGGAATGCAGGTTTTTTTAATTTAAAAAAATGTTCCCCTTGTGTATATATATATATATATATATATATTTGCTTTCGTAGATTTTCAC
>JAXCMG010000059.1:6167641-6181803 GCA_034642415.1 Podarcis siculus
TCTTCTTCTTCTTCTTCTTCTTCTTCTTCTTCTTCTTCTTCTTCTTCTTCTTCTTCTTCTTCTTCTTCTTCCTTTTCTTGCTGATTTCATGCAGGGAACTTTAGACCCAAGAGCCAAGCATGGACCTCCAGACTTCTCTGTCTGGCCCTTGAGACTCTTTCCCAGGCCACGCCCCTCCCCAGCCCTCCTTCGTACTCTTCCTTGGGTGTTTTTGCCGGACTGGAATGTGCCCTTGAACAAAGCCCCTTGCTAGGTCAGGTGGATGAATGGAGAGTGGGGTGTGCAGAAATGCCCACTGTGCAAAGGTGTGTTTTCAACCGCTTATTCCACTTAAGGTTGCCTCTAGCCCCATGCACCATTGGGACATGGCCACCAGAAGGTGACCCAGATGAGAATGAGACCCCTGGGCTAAAAGAAAGATTCCCCACTCTTGATCTAGTGTAGTAGTAATTTTATTTATTTATTTATTTATTTATTTATTTGTATCCCACCCTCCCCAGCCAAAGCCGGGTTCAGAGCGGCTAACAACAATAAAAATAGCACAATTTACATAACATCACAGTCAATTAATTGAAATACATTTTAAAATCAATTCAGAATCAAATTAATGGCAACCATTGGAACAGCTCTATCTTGCAGGCCCTGCGGAAAGATGTCAAGTCCCGCAGGGCCCTAGTCTCTTGTGACAGAGCGTTCCACCAGATCGGGGCCACAGCCAAAAAGGCCCTGACTCTGGTTGAGGCCAGCCTAACCTCCCTGTGGCCTGGGACCTCCAAGATGTTTTTGTTTGAAGACCGTAAGGTCCTCCATGGGACATGCCAGGAGAGGCGGTCCCGTAGGTACGAGGGTCCTAGGCCGTATAGGGCTTTAAAGGTTAAAAATAGCACCTTAAATCTGTACTTGCAAACTGTTGCTGGTTGGAGAATTCCATTGCAAAATTCAGATAAGCATGAATTTTGAGGGATGGCTGCGTTTCAGTTCGCATATTGTTTTGCAAGGTGCAAATTTGATAGATGCAGCTCTTAATGTGAAATTCTCTTAGTTCTGGAAGCCAAGGCCATTTAATAGCAGCAAGTGTTCTTCCTCTGTTTGATGATCTGCATTCAGGTTGGTAGCCGTGTTAGTCTGACGCAGTCGAAATAAATTTTAAAAATACAAATATTTTTTTCCAGTAGCACCTTAGAGACCAACTAAGTTTGTTCCGTGATCTGCAGTTTGCCAAACTACTGGGATGCACATTGCACCATAGCCAGTTAAGGAAAAGTGTTTGTGTCAGAGTGTGTGTGTGTGTGTGTCATAATTGTTGCTCTCTGCAAGTTATGGGGGGGGGGTGATTCATTAAGCCAAACATACCTAATTCCTGCTTTCTGAGACAATACGCAAACCAAAACTCGTCATCCTTCAAAATTTTCCACTTCTGTGAATTTTTCAATGCATCTCTGCAGCCAATTAATACGTACAACATTGTAAGTGTGCTTTAGAATGAAGGTATTGGTGAGGACAACATGCAGAAATGCATTTCGACAAGGGAGATGACTTTGTAAGGATGAAAAAAAGACACAGACAAAATTGCACACATATTAGAAGAAACTATCCGCAAAATGCCAATGAATTTACACAAGGACTTTCTTTAAAAAATTGTGAACTTCTGAAAATGTGGAGGACTGAACTTTTGCAGAATATTTTATTATTTTTGTAGCAGGGTGTGGAGAACTGAATTTAAGATTGGAAAAATAAGAAAGTGGGAGGAACCGAAATGAGGAAGTTTGCCTGCACTTATTCCCTGCACACTCAGATACTGAATTCAGCTGACGGCATGTTATTCCTTTGTCAGACGTTTGTCACCTTAAGATAGGTGTGTGTTACTTTCGCTCAGCATCCAGTTTGAAGAAGACTTCTAGAGAACCTGCACAGTTGCTCACAACTTGGGGATATTTCACCTGATATTTCAAAGGGAGCTCTACCTGCAATATATCGACACAGCCTAGCATCCTATTAATAGCGTAATTGTTTGTTAATACTTGCCAGCAGTTAAGTGTGAAGCTGGTCTTTTGTTTAAGCATCTTCAGTTACATCTATTTATTTTATTTATTAATTAAATTTCAGTGCCGCCCCCTCACCCGAGGACCTATAGGGAGGCAAATATCTAATGTAGGAGCAAACTTGAAGAGGGAGGCGTTCTATCTCTTGCCCCCCCCTCCCCCTCCTCGGACCCCCACCAGCAACTCTGCCACCACCACCCCACCCCACATTTGTCCAAGCACACCCTTGTCTTAATTGGAAACGCAACAATTGTTTAAAAAATGGCATTGTCCCTGAAAAGATTTAGTGAGGGATGAAGAAATCTCTTGAACCGAAGGCCGTAATCTGCTGCTCCAGTTCCCTTGGCTGGGTTGATTCCTGAGGAGCACCATTCCCTCTCTGGCAATCCTCCCCAGCAACTTACGTCCCACCTAGAAAATTCTCCTGGGATCCCTATATTATTCCCCGCTTTTCTCTCCCCGCACCCACCCTTTCTCCATTCAGCCCGAACAGAAGAACAAGGGACCAGGTTCCAAAAGGGCAGGGAGACATCAGGAGCCAGAGAAAACGCTTGAGAATAAGGTCAGGGCTGACTCCTTCTGCCAACAGTTACCGGGGAGGGGGCTGCGGCCCCCCTCAACAGTGTTCAAAGGCTTTAGTGGGCTTTGTTCAACTGTGTAGGGATTAGGCCGGGCGGTCTGAGAATTTGCCTTCTAATTAAAAAGGATAAAAGATAGAAGTAGCATTAGAACTAAAACACCGCAATGATACTTCACAAGGTTGAGCTCCCTCGCTCTCTTTTTTTAAACACACGCACACAAAACACTGTTAGTCACAAGACAATGTAAGAAGTCACCATCAGGCTTGCTTCATCCTTTTTTGTTTTCTGCTCAAATTTAAACAAGGGTGGGGGGGGAGAAAGAGAGAGAGAGAGAGGAGAGGAGGAAGGGAGAAAGCAGGGAAGAAAAGTTTGGAAACTCTTCCAGCTGTTCCTTCGTGAGGACAGAAGACTAATTGTATGGAAATGATCTGTTTACAGTGCGGGGTTTTTTGTTCTTAAAACCTCTACGGGGTTAGGCGGGAGGGGGCATTCGCACCCCCAGACGCTGCATTTAATGGGACGCACCTCAAAGGGAGACAGGGGCCCGTCAAAATGGGCTCGCTACGAATTTAATTCGATTCGATTTACCTCCCTCTTAAATAATGCACTCTCTGCACTTCTGCTGTGTGAACAGGCGACAGCTCTCATTAACATCTTTGCCCAAATTGTGTCTGTGCCATATGGAATATGGGCTACGAGGTTTGGATGAACTGTTGTTTTGGGATCCTCTGGTTAGCTGTGGGGTGGGGCTCAGAGAGAACCAGAAGATCTTGGGCTTGAAGAGATGAATATCTGGCCTCCGTCCTCCTGCTCGTTCATGTGACTGACCCCAACATCAGGCTGATAAGATGCCCGGCTGAATTCAAGGCAGACCAATATGACTTTACGTATGGATTTATTTGTCTTTTTTTGGGCCAGGAAACAGGCCTGAAGAAGACAAACAGAGATGGTCGATGGAATGTGAGCAACTGACCCATAAAAACTGTTTATTTGTATGTCGTTTTTTCCATGGTAAACAATGTTCAAGGCAGCTCCCAACATAAGAAAGCTTACATTATTCACTCATGGCAAAATTTAAATAAGCTAATGAGAACATCACCAGTCATTGAAGAGACAATAACATAAATCCATCTATGGATAATTCAGAATGAGGTCTAACAATAGAAATACAAGAATGTAGTCTGGATTTGTGTCAGGTTCCCAGGTTTCCAGCTTGATAACACAGTAAGCGTGTTGTTGTTTAGTCGTTTAGTCGTGTCCGACTCTTCGTGACCCCCTGGACCAGAGCACGCCAGGCACTCCTGTCTTCCACTGCCTCCCGCAGTTTGGTCAAACTCATGTTCGTAGCTTCGAGAACACTGTCCAACCATCTCGTCCTAAGCGTAGATAATAAAAAAGGAGGATTTATTGCAAAAAACAAACAGATAGCTCCAGACAGCTCTAATGAAGCACCATTGCTCAAGATGACCCTTCTGAAGACGCCTTCCAGTCTTGCCAGCAGATATTGAACTTACAAACTTTACGACTCTTGCTTTGCTTCCTACTATCAGCCCTCCCATTCGCCGGCTCTTAGGACTGAGTGGATCAGCTCCCACCTCTTCCTTTTCTGAGAGGCTGTCTCTGAGTCCGTTTGCTCCTGTTTGTGCTTCCTGCAAGCTTTGGCTGCGTTCTATCCTGCTCTCAGCTACTACCTTATCTGCCGGCCCGTCAAGGTCAGGAAGAGCCGAAGTCTGCAGCTGCCAGCTCTCTCCTGACTAACATCAAAGCCCCCTGTTCTTGGCTGCTTTCTGCAGTTGGCTGCTAACCTTTGCTTTGAGCTGGCTCATTCCTGACAATTTACATCCAGAATAATGCATCTGCAAATCTTGACCTCCATCAACAGCCCCTAAAGAGTACCACACTCTGCTGTCCTCTAGACATCCTGAGGAGTAGAAGTCTGGAGCCAGACCAGTCCTTATCTTCCTAGGTCAGGTTCCGATAGTTTAGGCATAGCAAGGAGCAGGTCTTGCAAGATGATAGTCTCTTCCCAATGCCCCCTTGGCGTTGGTGCTCTTGTCCCAGGTACTGTGGTTAAGCCCTGTGGTGCAGTTCTTTTGTGGGGAGAGGGCAAGGAACCCCAGGGCTGGCACAGCGGCCTAGGGCACTGAATTTTCCAGCTTTCAAATTCCAAAAATGAGGGGGGCTAAAAAGTTGTAACGTAACTTGGGGATTCAAAAATATTTTGGTTAAATTAATAGGTTAGTTTTGCTTGGTAAGTAAAATGCGTGCAAAAAATTGCATAGAAATCATTACAAATGGTTGCCAAGTACATGCAGTTATTATACATTAATAACATTATTTATTATTTAATAATAATAATAATAATTTATTATTTATACCCCGCCCATCTGGCTGGGCCTCCCCAGGCACTCCGGGCGGCTTCCATAGAAACCAAAAATACACTAAAATATCACACGTTAAAAACTTCCCTGAACAGGGCTGCCTTAAGATGTCTTCTGAATGTCAGGTAGTTGTTTCTCGCTTTGACATCTGCTGGAAGGGCGTTCCACAGGGCGGGCGCCACTACCGAGAAGGCCCTCTGCCTGGTTCCCAGCGTCTCCACCCCCATCGTGCTACCCGGACAATGAGGTCCAGCGCTGAGGGCCTTCTGGCGGTTCCCTCCCTGCGAGAAATATTTATTTATTTATTTATTTATTTTGCATTACCTGACACTTTCAGAAGGTAGAATTAAAATCCTTTGGTTTTTCTGAAAGCAGTTTATGTGCTTATTTGTCAAACGTAGACTTACCAAGCTAAACATTGTCCAGGCACAAAAAGAGTCCCTTAAGTGAAGAAATTTCACCCCCTATAATGACACGCCCACTACAGCATCCCAAGGGCTGTCAGAGCAACCCTTGACCCCTGGTACCTGTCCAGAGTTTCATGGGCACAGTGATGGAGAACATCAGGATAGCTGAGGAACTTCCCTAACACATAGAAATCTGGAGTTTGGTTCCTATATTCTCCAACAGCCCCTGAAGATTGGACTTCCTTACACCTTCCAGAAAAGGAGAACAAGGGCAGGGGAACTTTGTGCACCTCATGACTTTCCTTCATGAGGAACATCTGTTTTGAATAATTTCTTTTATGTAGGACAGGTGGGAAATCAGAAGTCCTTCTTATCTCTCTCTTTCTTCTTCTTTCTCCCCTTCTTTCTGTTCTTTCCTTCTTTTGTTTTGTCTCCTCCTCCTCCTCCTCCTCCTCCTCCTCCTCCTCCTCCTCCTCCTCCTCTCTCTCTCTCTCTCTCTCTCTCTCTGTGTGTGTGTGTGTGTTTTGTTTTCATTGGTGTCGTCTGCTCTGTGGTCCAAGGATTACACACACATGAAGGTGACGTGTGGTTGGTGAAGGACCCTGAGTGAGAGGCAGAGAATGGAAGATCTTCCTGGGTGAAAGGCTGGGAGAAGAAAGGAGATTACCCAGGTGAGAGCTGGGAGTGTCCATCTCTTTCTGTGCATGACAAGGGTGAAGAGGTAATAATAATAATAATAATAATAATAATAATAATAATAATAATAATTTATTATTTATACCCCGCCCATCTGGCTGGGCTTCCCCAGCCACTCTAGGCGCCTTCCAACCAAATATTAATATACAGTAATACATCAAGCATTAAAAGCTTCCCTAAACAGGGCTGCCTTCAGATGTCTTCTAAAATTTGGGAGTTGTTGTTCTCTTTGACATCTGCTGGGAGGGCGTTCCACAGGGCGGGCGCCACCAGCGAGAAGGCCTTCTGCCTGGTTCCCTGTAGCTTTGCTTCTCGCAATGAGGGAACCACCAGAAGGCCCTCGGAGCTGGACCTCAGTGTCCGGGCTGAACGATGGGGGTGGAGACGCTCCTTCAGGTATACAGGACCGAGGCCGTTTAGGGCTTTAAAGGTCAGTACCAACACTTTGAGTGAGGACTCTGCCTGTTCTTTTCCTTTTTCCATTTTTGTTTAGTTTCTTCTATTCTATTGAGCTTTCACGCTTTACATTGTGGGTGCCCTTTGCGGGATCGCACGAGCCGCTTCGGACCCCAGGTAACTTACCGGTTGCGTGGGCTGGCCTGTCTCTCAGTGTTATTCTTTGGAGGTTCACACCCAACCTCAGTTAGTCAATTCACACTGCTGGGAGGTGGGGCCAGTCCCATAAATAGGGGGTGAAGCCAGCAGCAGCCAGGCAGTCGGCTCAAGAGCTTTGCCCACCCACCCAACCCTCCCTTTGTTTAATGTTTCTTGTTTGCAAGTTAACCTTTCTTCTTCCTGTTTAGCGGGCGTTGCTACAGTCTTTGGACTGGTTGCTCTTGAAGAACCAGGAAGAAATTTTCCTGCATTGGCAGGTTTTGTCTTCCCCGTAGCAATTCATCACAACTTTGGTGGGTTAAATCCTTGGGTGGAATCCTTTTGTCTTTTCTTCCCTAAAATGGGGGGGGGGTGAAGTGGTGACTCAACCCCCCCTTCAGCAGCAATTCCAGGGTCCCCTCTTAAAGGGGTTGTAAAATGGGTGTCACTGGCCATACACTGAAAGGTTGTCAGTGAACTACCCTGCGTGCGGGGATATGGGGTGGGCTGCCTGTGTACACATGCATCTTGCAGAGCACCCCCATATACCATTTACCCTGGGGGGCCCCAGTTCCCCCAGCTGGGGGGCTGGGAGAGATACACGCCCAATGCCTAAGCCAAGGTCTTCCTACATTTGAAAGTTTAATAAAGTTGTGGCCAAATTTTAATTCCATAACATGTTGTCACGAGTCATTATTCCTTTCTGGCGGTCCCTGGGGGCTGGGACGGTCGCCGCCTGGTCACGCAATGTATTATGGGAAAGCTTTAATGAAATATTATGGGGAATAAAAGGAACAGCATCCTGCTCTCACAGTAGCCAAGTAGATGCTTCAGTTAGAGGCCCTTAAGGAGAACATGCAGGTGGTGCTGTGGGTTAAACCACAGAGCCTAGGACTTGCTGATCAGAAAGTCGGCGGTTCGAATCCCCACGACGGGGTGAGCTCCTGTTGCTCGGTCCCTGCTCCTGGCAACCTAGCAGTTCGAAAGCACCTCAAAGTGCAAGTAGATAAATAGGTACCGCTCCAGCGGGAAGGTAAACAGCATTTCCGTGTGCTGCTCTGGTTCTCCAGAAGCGGCTTAGTCATGCTGGCCACAAGACCCAGAAGCTGTACGCTGGCTCCCTCGGCCAATAAAGTGAGATGAGCGCCGCAACCCCAGAGTCGTCCGCGACTGGACCTAACGGACAGGGGTCCCTTTACCTTTACCTTTAAGGAGAACATGAGCACAAAAGGGTTCATTTAACAGTCTCTTTTAACATTGATTAATTCTCTGAGTTTCAGTTGATTAACTGATTGCATTTGAATTAAGTTGGTTAATTGAATTATGTGCATTATAGTTTATGAATGCATTTGAATTTAGCGGATCGGATAAATTCTCTGTCACAGTTGATTAATTGATTGCACTTGACTATAGTTGATTGACTGAATTTGCATTTTTTAAATAAAAAAACCTAAACTAAAACAAAGGTGCATATCTTCTTTGCTTTTACGTGATGTACACATTTGTCGCAGCAGACATCAACCTAGAAAAGAGAGAAGGGGCAAATGCCGCTTTTGAAATGGTTCTGGCTGTCAGCAGCTTTTATAAATACTTGCAAAAAATAATAATAATAGTTAAGTAAAAATATCATAACCTATTAATCTAGACCTTTAATCAATTCATAAAGTGAATATTGCCATGGATGTCCATAGAAATTTCTTTTCTTTTGAGGGGGAATAAAACCCAGAAAGAGGAGAAGGATTATTTTCTCTCACACACAAACAAAAAATGAGAAGAATGGTGTCTGTACATTTTTGCCTCGTATCTCAGGTTCTAATAACTTTCTCTTTTTAAAAACTGAAAAGCTAGGACTCTGGGGATTATGGTTCATCCGGGTGGAGGGGGGAGAGAACTCCCCCCATTGCGGATGTCCATGAGCCCTACTTGCTATTAATGGATGCTATTGCTTTTTTATCACCACTTACAAGCTCCAAGCTTGTAATCCATTTCCCCGCTTTTTTTTTAGTTTAAAGATGGGTTGTGTCTGCAAAGAGTGAGGAGCTCAACCTTCTGTGGATGCCTGCAAAGCTGTTTCCGTGTGCCCCCCCCCCCCGTGACTTCTGTGTTTTATGTATTTATTTATAAATGACACATACATCCTTCTCTTCCTCCCAAACCCTACAAAGTGGTCCAAGCAACATCTTCCCATCCAAGCAGCCGACAGAGCCAGCCCTGCTTAGCCGTGTCGTAGTTCTGAAGGTGATGCATGCAGACTCCAGCATATTAGCAGTGGAACAACAGGATGGGAGGGAAGGAACCTGAGGAAGAAGAAAGGGGGGAAAGGAAAAACCGACCCGACCAGCTTCGTGACGTAACGTGAGACGTGTGGGAATGAAAAGGCCATTCCTTTTGCACTTGCATGTGCAACCAGAGCTACACTGCTGTGCTGTGGCACAACCCTCCCACCTTGGCCCCTCAAAGTGCAATTTCGATAATGCTGTCAGCCACTCATGGAGAAGTGTTCACCTCCAGATCCTTCTTCAGAAAAGGTGGCTTGGGCCTATCGCCAAGAGCATGGGTAGGCAAACCAAGGCCTGGGGGCTGGATCCGGCCCAATCGCCTTCTAAATCCAGCCCGCGGATCAGTGTGTTTTTACATGAGCAGAATGTGTGCTTTTATTTAAAATGCATCTCTGGGTTATTTGTGGGGCATAGGAATTTTTTCATATTTTTTCCCCCAAAATATAGTCCGGCCCCCACAAGGTCTGAGGGACAGTAGACTGGCCACCTGTGAAAACGTTTGCTGACCCCTGGCCAAAAGAAGAAGAAGAAGAAGAAGAGTTTGGATGTGATATCACGCTTTATCACTACCCGAAGGAGTCTCAAAGCAGCTAACATTCTCCTTTCCCTTCCTCCCCCACAACATACACTCTGTGAGGTGAGTGGGGCTGAGAGACTTCAAAAAAGTGTGACTGGCCCAAGGTCACCCAGCAGCTGCATGTGGAGGAGCGGGGAAGCGAACCTGGTTCACCAGATTACGAGTCTACCACTCTTAACCACTACACCACACTGGCTGGAATTGTGAGACCAAAACAAACACCTTATTCAGGGAGTAGGCAGGTCACAACCGCCTCTTCTTGACCAAGTTGGCCTCAATGGACATGTACCCTCCAACATTCCTCAGATGGAAATAGGGATATTTTATAAATGCAATAAATAAATACATAAAGAGAGGGCATCCGAAATTAGGGCACTTCTTGGCTGCTGCTAATTTCAGGTAGGAGTCAACTGTGCGCCAGCAAATTCAAGATGTCCAGTTAGAGCTGGCTGGGTGTTCTGTCCCAGAAAGGTCTTCTCTGAAAGATCAGGAAAGAGATGAGGAAATGTGCAGGGAAACAGTTGGTGCTTTCTCTGATGCAACCTCATCTCTTCTCCCCACAATCAAATCAGAGCGGATGCTGCTTTAAATAGCCAACATCCTCTAAGCTCCCTGCAAACAAATCAGGATGAGTGATGAATAAACAGGCTGCCTTTCGTTGCCTGGGGAAATAAAAAGCTATTTGCCTGGCGTCGAAAGGATAATAATGAGTCACTGAGAAAGGCAGACAGGAGACAACTTTGCACACGGTGAGGTGCCACCCCCGAAAAGGCCCTCTGCCCTGTTGCCACCCAGGATGCTTTAGAAAGTGGCAACATTTATGGGAGAGTGTCAGATAGTCAGTGGTGCGGTTAGATGCCAGACCCTGGCCACATTCACACCTGTCAGAGTCGCCTCAGGTCCCAGCTCACAAAGGACCAACGCCAGTGTCTCTTTGTATACGAAAGCCTTTATTGAAGTTCATTGCTGATGTTACATCCGTGGCGCGCAACTCTACGTCTGTAGCCCTAGACCGTCGAAGCTCTGTCTGACTCCTCCCCTCCTCGGCACCAGTTTAACAGCCGAGCTTTGCCCCACCTTTTCCGTTTCTCCCTTTGCTCCTTTCTCCTCTGGGTCCTCCTGCCCTCTGGGGTTCCACCCCTCCTGGACTCTTCGGAAGCGGATTCCTCCGACTCCTCCCCCTGTCTCCGGCGGGCTTTGGGACCCGGCTCCCAATCCGGATTCTCTGCTGGCTCGCGCGCCTGCACATTTGAACTTGGCACGCGCGCCCAGCCGGTCACCTTCCTCCTAACGGTCACACTGCTTCTGTCACTGCTCTCCCCCTCGGGGGGGCTAGCCGCAGCTGACCTCCGCTCCGCTCCCCCACTCTCCGACGGAGGCGTGGTCAGTTCCGATCTGCGGGTTTCTCCTTCCTCCTCCCTCCGCTCGGCCGGAGAAGCTGGCCCGGACCTCCAACTGCCACTTTGAGACTCACCGCTGGCCCCCCTTGCCCTAAACCTGGGCGCCTCTTTCTGGGAATCTTCTGATTCACTGGAGAAGCTCATTGAATCTCTCGGGTCACTGTCATACCCTCCTAAGCTCCCCTCAGATTCACTCTCCAATTCCTCTTCCCCCTGTGGCTCTCCCCCTGAGCCCCTGACAACACCACACATTTAAAGCACTTTAAAAAGTCATGTCTTCCCCCAAATGATTTGGGGAGCTATAAGTTGTGAAGGAATACATTTAAATCAAAGCTAAAACCCTAACACATGTACACTCGTGACAATGACCCAGTCACCCACCCGAGAAAGCCTGTTTGGAGGGGGGGAATGTTTTCAGTTGCTTCCCTGGGGTGCAGATAGTGGGTATCTGTCATATTTCTTGAGGAATGATATTCCACAGAATAGGGGCCACCCCAAAGACAGCCCTGCTCCAAGTTACTTTCTGATATCTTTCAAATTTGCAGAAGAAGCTCTCCCTCAGACAGCACTCACCTATGGCACGGGCAAAGTGTTACATTCTGCTAGTAGTTTGCCCCTCCAAACAACGTACCCAACACATTCTGCACCAACAGTGGCCTACGGACCATCCGCAAGGGGTGCATAGCCTTATATTCTCCTTTAATGAATCTTACAAACATTACGCTAATATGCATCTCCTATTTTTATTGTTTCTTGTGCACTCCTTCTTATAGTTTTGGAACTTTGACCATCCATGTTTGTGTTTGTGTGATTACTTCCACACAGACACACAGGTGAGTGATGGGATAGCAAAGTGGCCTTTGAGGATACGCAGAAGTTTGCCATCCCCCAAATAAATCCCTGCTGCTTATCGGCGTTATTGAGAGATAATATGATCGCCGTAACACTTGTCCGGCAAATGGAAATCCTTGAAAGGCTTGTGTGTAATGTTTTCATTCTCCCCCTTCCCCTGTTCCCCCTTCTCTTTTTTTGGCCTTCAGAATATCATCTTGAAAACACACCAGCCCTCAAACAGATTCCTTTGTCTGTTCGCCAGGTTGGAGTCTTTCCACTGGCTCTGATTCGAAGGCACCTTGGTCTGATTTCGAACGCTGCCATCTCTCAGGATGGCAAGCAGAGATGGAACGTCGGCTCTGTGCCTTAACCTAACCCCGGATTTCTCCTTGGCAAAAGGATGCCAGGATTGCCAAATGACTTGGGAGAACAGGGGGTGGTGTAGGGGAATCAAGGATGGTGCTTTAGTGATACGGGCAACCGTCTCCCAGCGATTGAGCTGGGAAGGGCGCGAGTCTCCCCGTTCCTTTCGAGTCTCCAATTTGGGCAACGACCAAGGTCACGAGTTCAACAGTCAGGGCTTTATCCTCTCCGCCAAGCCCTTGCTAGAGTGCTTGGCTTTGATCTGAAGAATGAGACTCAGCTCCCTCTGAACTTGAGTCCAAGATGGTGACGGGCAAAGTCTTGGCTTCCACTCCGCCTTGGCTGGCCTGACTGGAGGTTAGATGAAATACTTGTCTGACCCAGACAACAACAACAAAAAAAGCCCAGTCCTTGCCAGTTGTGTTAATAAAAAATGGGAGGGGGAGATCAGAGACATTATCACCAGTAGCACTGCCATACATACACAATGTCTTCATTTCCACTTTAAACAGAGTCACCCCTTTGAACACACAGTTGCCTTGGACCGACCCTGCTTCAGTTAAAGTCAAGATCAAATTTTTCACATTGGCTTCCAGTGTGTGTGGCGGGGGGCGGGGGGGAACGGGGACTCAAATCACACACTTTCTTTGGAAACAACTCACTTGACTAGTTAGCACATGTGGCCTTTTATTCCAATGATGAACGAGGCTCCTGGCTCCCACATAAGAGCACTCCTGGCATGCCGTAAGAAAGTAAGGAGAGCTCTGCTGCAGGATCAGGCCAAAGAACCATCAAGTCCAGTATCCTGAGCTCACAGCAGCCAAGCTGAATCAGGATAGGACTAAGCCAGAGATAACACCACAACATCCATCAACCTCTGATGGATGATTTAGAAGGATTGGGTCTCCCCATGTGTGCCAGTATCCATTCTCAGCAGAGTTACATCTCAACTCAGCTCCTTCCTTGGAAGTGTCTTCAAGGTTGAAGGTACACACAGTTGTCAATAAACACTCACTGATGCCATAAAGATTCAGTCAAGTTTAGAGGTTTACTTGACAGGCATTAAAGCATATTGGTAGCCAGTATACACAGTCGTACCTTGGTTTTCGAACAGCTCAGTTCTCAAACGTTTTGGCTGCCGAACACCACAAACCCAGAAGTGACTGTTCCGGTTTGCGAACTATTTTTGGAAGCCGAACGTCCGATGGGGCTTCCGATTGGCTGCATTAGCTTCCTGCAGCCAATCAGAAGGCACGCTTTGGTTTCCAAATGTTTTGGAAGTCGAACAGATTTCCGGGACGGATTCCGTTCGACTTTCAAGGTATGACTGCACAGACGTTCACCCTGTCGTGGTCAAGGCATGCTTAGAATCCAGCAGAAGTCCAAGAGCCTCTCTCTCTCTGCTTCTCTCGCCGCAAGAGACTCACAACAAGTTAGAACAAGTTGCACAGAACCATTGTTATCTGTACTTCCACCTGGTACGCAGGCTGAGACCCTCCCTGCCTGCAGACTGCCTCGCCAGAGTGGTGCACGCTCTGGTTATCTCCCGCTTGGATTACTGCAATGCGCTCTATGTGGGGCTACCTTTGAAGGTGACCCGGAAACTACAACTAATCCAGAACGCGGCAGCTGGACTGGTGACTGGGAGCGGCCGCTGAGATCACATAAACCGGTCCTGAAAGACCTACATTGGCTCCCGTTACATTTCCGAGCACAATTCAAAGTGTTGGTGCTGACCTTGAAAGCCCTAAACGGCCTTGGTCCAGTATATCTGAAGGGGCGTCTCCACCCCCATCATTCTACCCGGACGCTGAGGTCCAGCACCGAGGGCCTTCTGGTGGTTCCCTCACTGCGAGAAGCCAAGTTACAGGTAACCAGGCAGAGGGCCTTCCCAGAAGCCACCCAGAGTGGCTGGGGAAGCCCAGACAGATGGGCGGGGTATAAATATATTATTATTATTATTATTATTATTATTATTATTATTATTATTATTATTATTATTATTATT
>JAXCMG010000059.1:6181813-6236877 GCA_034642415.1 Podarcis siculus
TTATTATTATTATTATTATTATTATTATTATTATTATTATTATTATTTTATACTGCGCACATCCAAAGAACAGTTCCCACAGAAAGCTTCCTTGCATAGACAAAACAAACCCAGCCTTCTGCTGCTTCTTGAAACTGCTCTGTTCTCTGTTTCTGGAACAAATTATTCTCACACACAGAGAGAATATCCAACTATGACTGCCCACCCTCCAACATTCCTCAGATGACAGTAGGGACAATCCGTTCTACATCAATGTCCCCTCCCCTGGGTCAACTATTTACATGCACTGCCGATGGATATGGGGAAAGGGTAGGGCTGGCTGAGTTGCCTCCATGGCTGTTATCAAGAGGCGTATGTAACAATACCATGCCGGCAAACGTCTTGGTTATATGTGGGAGCCTTAGAATACCAAAACTGTGAGGCTTCCATCAGCCCACCTTGAGTGTCAGAAGAGGAACCCATGTCAGATGTTTGCAAGGCAGCACTTCTGCGCCAGCCATGTGGTCTCTATGGTTGGTGGCTATGACTGCAGAAGGGCCCTGGCCCCTCCCCACGGGTCCCACTGTGCCACCGTGAGGGGCTGGGATGCTGACGCCGACTCTTCCCCACTTGCAGAATTTGGGAAGACATCATGAGAAGTCAGGATGGCTTAAGGGTTTTCATGATCCTGCTCTGGAGGGTAGGACTCGAACCCATGGCTTCAAGATACAAGAAAGGAGATACTGACTAAACATCAGGGGAAACTTTCTGACGGGAAGTGCTGTTCATCTGTGGAACGGTCTCCCTCATGAGGTGGTGGACTCTCCTTCCTTAGAGGTTTTTAAGAAGAGGTTGGATGGACATCTGTCGTAGATGTACATTTCCGAGCACAATTCAAAGTGTTGGTGTTGACCTTTAAAGCCCAAAACGGCCTAGGCCCAATATACCTGAAGGAGCGTCTCCACCCCCATCGTTCTGCCCGGACACTGAGGTCCAGCTCCGAGGATGTTCTGGCAGTTCCCTCATTGCGAGAAGTGAAGTTACAGAGAACCAGGCAGAGGGCCTTCTTGGTAGTGGCACCCACCCTGTGGAATGCCCTCCCACCGGATGTCAAAGAGAGGAAGAACTACCAGACTTTTAGAAGACATCTGAAGGCAGCCCTGTTTAGGGAAGCTTTTAATGTTTGATGCATTACTGTTTTTTGATATTTGCTTGGAAGCCGCCCAGAGAGGCTGGGGAAGCCCGGCCAGATGGGTGGGGTATAAATAATAAATTATGATGATGATGATGATGATGATGATGATGATGATGCTCTAGCTGAGATTCCTGCATTGCAGGCAGTTGGACTTTATGACTCTTGGAGTCATCAACAAGCTTGCTCCATCTTCCATGGGACAGCCCTTGAGATATTTGAAGATGGCTACCAATTTCACACAAAAGCACATCATTGCTTACTTCAACTCACCTGTGGAAACAACTCAGAGGCCATGAAAGAAGGAAGTGTAACAACAGGAAGATTTAAAGGAACTATTGGAAACTCAAGGCAGTAGAGATATAAGATGATCAGAGCCCTACCAAACTTGAAGCATGGGAAGTCCCAATAGAAATTTATAATTTGGCGGAATATTTGGACCATATGATATGTATTTGTATAATTTGGAATATTTAATGTGATTTGAATGGATTGTTAAAATGGAAAATTTAATAAAAATTATTTTTATTAAAAAAGAGAGAGAGAGAGATATTTGAAGATGGCTCTCATATCTCCTCTTTGTCTCCTCTTTCCCAGGCTAAACATACCCAGCTCCTTCAACCGCTCCTCATCCGTCTGGGAGCCCAACAGTTATCTCAGTTGGTTAGAGCGCGATGCTCAGAATGCCAAGGTCGTGGGTTCGATCCCCGTACAGACCACCTGCATATTCCTGCCTTGCAGAGGGTTGGACTAGACGACCCTGGGGGTCCCATCTACGATTCTGTGATCTGAAGGGCCCACAGCGTAGCCACCTCTGGGGTGATCCTGGGTTAGAACCAGAAAGCTTTGGCCTCCCCTTTTTTGGAACATTTGCAAGGATCAAGCTGTTCACCTGGCATACAAACAAGGTATTAAAAGCAATTCTGGGTGTTTATTGCTGGCGTGGAAACTTTCCATGGTGATGATCAGAAGGGATGGCATAGTAACCAGAGCTCTGTGCTACAGGAGAGCGAGAGAAAGCGTTATCGCTAGGAAAGGCCTGGGGAGGTGCAGATAAGCAAGAACATAGACTGCTCAGTCCCATTAAAGTTTGTCATGCACCAAATGTTTGTGGCGGGGGGGGGGACAGCTGAAGTAGAACAAGGGGATTTCTGGACGGCCTTAACTTCAAGGATGTAAAATGAAGCTGAAAGGAATTTGATCCCCTTACCTTTGCCCCAACCCCCAAAATAATAATAATAATAATAATCCAAATTCCATCTATATTTCTGAAAAGAATGTTTTTATTCATTTTTTCAAATAACCGTAACACAATGATACAGCCCAGAGCAAACCAACAGAAAACAAACAAACCAAAATTGGGGCAGAGATTCCAGGAAAAGTGATAACAACCTGGGACATCGTAGGAGTGAGGACCTGACTTTAGATGCACAGATACATTGGCTGAAGATGCCAGAGATCAACCAAGCAAGTCTTTCGATCTGGTCATCTTGGTGGTCTTTGATCTAAGGCATGGGTAGGCAAACTAAGGCCCGGGGGCCGGATCAGGCCCAATCGCCTTCTAAATCCGACCTGCGGACGGTCCAGGAATCAGCGTGTTTTTACATGAGTGGAATGTGTCCTTTTATTTAAAATGTATCTCTGGGTTATTTGTGGGGCCTGCCTGGTGTTTTTACCTGAGTAGAATGTGTGTGTTTATTTAAAATGCATCTCTGGGTTATTTGTGGGGTTATTTCTTTCTTTTCAAAATCTACTGTATATTTCGCTCTATAAGACGCACCAGACCATAAGACGCACCTAGTTTTTGGAGGAGGAAAACAAGAAAAAAATATTCTGAATCCCAGAAGCCAGAACAGCGAGAGGGATTGATGCTTTCGCTGAGCAGCGATCCCTCTTGCTGTTCTGGCTTCTGGGATAGCTGTGCAGCCTGTATTCACTCCATAAGACACACAAACATTTCCCCTTACTTTTTAGGAGGGAGAAAGTGAGTCTTATAGAGCAAAAAATACGGTAGTTCGGCCCTCCACAAGGTCTGAGGGACAGTGTACTGGCCCCTTGCTCAAAACGTTTGCTGACCCCCGATCTACAAAATTAACTAACACAACAGAACTGTACCAAACTTTGTAAACTGAGTGATATGCACTGGACTCGTCAATTTCTCCACCAGGGCTTAAGAATATAAGATGATCCTGCTGGATCAGGGCCCATCTAGTCTAGCATCCGACAATATTCCATACCCTGTTGAGTCTTGCGGTCAGTGAAAGACCACCCAATACTTGGCTATCTCTTTGAAGGTAAAATATTCTGCAAATATTCTCTGGATGTGTGGATAATATTAGATCTTTAGCATCTGCATTTGACAGCCGCAGATTTTGTGGTAGCTCCTAGGCTACAGTGAACATACGACAGTATCAGATTGATGACTTGCAGTAGGACTGCCTGGATTTTAGATGACCTTCATTCATCCATTCATTTAGCCAATCGAGAGAGGAGAAATTCACATTTTGAGAACTGCTCCCGACTCTAAAATGCGAATGCTGGATTTTGAGGCTAGCTTTCAAAAACAAAAATATAGCTTGCAAAATTTGAAATGTCATAAAGTGGCTGGGGTAACCCTGCCAGATGGGCGGGGTATTCTTATTCTTATTCTTATTCTTATTCTTATTCTTACTATTATTATACCACTTCTAACAGGAGTCACCTGCATCTTCACCATCCCAGTTCTTCAGCAAAT
This sequence comes from Podarcis siculus, assembly GCA_034642415.1. NCBI lineage: Eukaryota > Metazoa > Chordata > Lepidosauria > Squamata > Lacertidae > Podarcis > Podarcis siculus. The sequence continues at coordinate 6,185,719 of JAXCMG010000059.1, forward strand.
CTTGATTCAGTCTGGGCTGTCATTGGGCCCAAACTACACGTTAGATTTAAATTGCATGTCTTTCACCAAATAATTCTGGAAACTGTAGTTTGTTGCGGGTTCTGGGAACTGTAGCTCTGTGAGAAGTAAACTACAGTTCCCAGGCTTCTTTCGGGGATGCAGTGTGCTTTAAATCTGCTTTAAATGTATGGTGTAGATGCAACTATAGTAACAAAAGCATCCAAAGGACATCAGGTTGGGGAAAGCCAGTGTGGTGTAGTGGTTAGAGGGTTGGACTATGACTTGGGAGACCAGGGTTTGAATCTGGACTCAGCCTTGAATCTCACAAGGATGACCTTGGGCCAGGCCTAGCCTACCTCACAGGGCAGTTGTGAGGATAAAATGTGGAGGAAGAGAACCATATGCACCATCTTGAGGAAAAAGGGGTATATTGATGTTGTGGTTGGCATCGCTCTGTCTCAAGAGACAACGAAATGGACTTCCGAGAGGCACCATCCAACCATCTTAGGGATTCCACTCTGGGTTTGTGTAAGGTTTACTCCTGAGCTTTTTCTTCTCTCGAAGGTGTCCCACAAGACAGTGGAGGTTCAGGATCAGAGTTTTCCTTCTCCTAGATGGGCTCCTAGATGGAGAGCCAGTGTGGTGTAGTGGTTAAGAGCGGTGGACTCGTAATCTGGTGAACCGGGTTCGCTTCCCTGTTCCTCCACATGCAGCTGCTGGGTGACCTTGGGCCAGTCACACTTCTCTGAAGTCTCTCAGCCTCACTCACCTCACAGTGTGTTTGTTGTGGGGGAGGAAAGGAAAGGAGATTGTTAGCCACTTTGAGACTCCTTCAGGTAGTGATAAAGCAGGATACCAAATCCAAACTCTTCTTCTTCTTCTCCCTTCCCAGGTGGAAGAGCCCCACCTGCCCCTCTATAGATGTAATAAATAATAAATAAAATAAGTCTTCTCTCTTGTGCCCACAAATTTCGCTACAGGCCTATGAACCGTTCTCAGCTAGACTTGTTTTGGCCCTTCATGGATCTCCGTTACTTATTTTATCGCCCCGTTTGTACAAATAACAATATCAAGAGACAATGTCACCATGGGCAACTCACCTTCCAACACAGTGCTCTTGGCTACTGCAAATAACCCTCCCCATCATCGGTTAAGATCAAGTTGTCTCTGTGCTGCTCCGCGCAGCTGTCTGAAACAAACATGAAGGGGAAAACACTCTTTTGGCACACTGAAACCATGAAATGCATGCAAAAACAAAAAAGCCAGGACTTAATTAAAATTGCCTTTTCAAATTATGCTGCTGGAAGAGGGCAAAGTAACCGCATCCCGAATTGTTCCAACACTGCTGGAGCCCAGCGAAAACTCCATTCATCCTATGTATGGGATGCTACAACATCAAAGGGGAACATTTAGCCCCCTCCCCAACACACACACACCAAAAAAATAAAAGCCATTTCTTGTCTTTTTGTGCTGTGTAAATCATCTCCAGCATTGGACTCATTGTCTCCTCTCCCTACATCTGAAGCCTCCTGCGGGAAAGTAGCAGCGAATCGAATCTGAGCATGTAAATCAGGTGGCAGGGGGAAAGGGGGGGATTGGTCCTGCAGCTGGTGATGTCATGGTGGTGACATCATCCACAGGACCTATGGACCATGGAGTAGCGATGGTCTACTGAACTGGAGAGGGAGATGACCAAAAAACAATGAAGCCGTGGGCTTAAGCCAGGGCCGGGGAGATGAAGCAACATGAACTCGCCTGATGAGAATTAGTGCCCCTCCGGACTAGGGACGGGGAGAATTTGATTCTGCTTGCATTTTGCAGTGAAGTTACGAAATCCGAACTGTGTTTGGAAGGTTGAGGTGCTTCCACCATAAAATGTGGAAGCTTTATTCTCGGTCTAGAAGATCCACCGTTGGGTCCCTTCTGGCTTTCTGCCCTTTCCAGCGCTGATATCCTCCTGCTGCTACCAATCTGGTATTTCCCACCAACATATGACGGTAGAATAAGCCCTTGAAAAGGCTGGGCGAGGGGGGAGACCCACCCAGAGTGTAAATTCTCTTTTTCAGAAGGGATTGGTGTGTGTGTGTGTGTGTTTCGCCCCCTGAAATAAATCTCCCAGAGCTTTCCAGCCTAGAGAAAGCTTAAAGACAGTCAATGGAGAACAGGGAGAGAAAATGACAAAACATTATGACAGGGGACACTGTAAAACAGACCTTGTGGAAATCAGCCGAGAGCAGAACAGGTTTGATGTCAGTCACCGTGTGGGAGTTCATGTCAAGAATAAGATTATTTTCTTTCTAAAGGAAACGCCATTGTAACAGCTCAGCCGAGATGGAGAAATCCCTCATCACGCTCCTGACTCAGAAATCTCAAATTCATGCGGAGGTTTTCAGATGGAAAAGGGTACATCTAAGCGCAGTCCTGGAACCTGTCTAAAAACAGCAGGGGCGAGCCTGAAACCAATGAAGTGGAGAGCACCTCTGAGCATGCACAGAGGGCCGTTGCCTTCGCTGCTGGATTTGTCATGTCTAAGCCGAAGCAACGTTGCAGTTGCCTCCCCTGCGCCTGACCCCTTTCTCTGATACTCGCTCTGCCATTACTCATTTAGTTTTTTCCCCCAAAAAAATATTAGTTTTCACAATATTATAAACAAACTAACATACACACAAGACAAACAAACATAAATCATAGCCTTATTGAAAATTACAGTTATTAACTTTTTAAAGTGACTTCCTCGCCTCCCTTTGATTGAATTTCATTGCATGTCCTTTTAACGGTTTTCCAAATCCCAATTTTTATAAAATTTAACTTGAGCATTAACATCCTTAGATCTTCACCTTATGGAATTAAACATATTACTTCATCACTTAACATAAATAAAATCCTTAGTCCATTAGGTATCTGCAAGCTATTTTCAGTTAGTTTAGCAAATTTAACTAAATAATCATTAAATTTATTCCATTCTTCCTGATACTCCTCCTCCTTCTGGTCGCAGACTCTTCCAGTTAGGTCGGCCAGCTCCGAAAAATCCATCATCTTCATCTGTCATCCTTCTATTGTTGGTACAGTAATTCTTGGGTTTTCCGCTTTTTAGCTAACAAAATACGAGCAGTAGTTGTGGCATACAAAAATAATTTAACATCTTTCTTGGGCAATTCCAAACCTGTTATTCCAAGAAGAAAGGCCTCTGGTTTCTTTATAAATGTATATTTCAACATTTTTTCAATTCATTATAAATCTTTCCCCAGAAGTCTTTCACCTTAGGACAGGTCCACCACATTACTCATTTAGAATTAGAAAAATTCCCTAAGTTATGTGATGGACAGGAACAAGAAAAGACAAGACAAGGTGACGTGACAAGGAGTTTATAAAATAATGCAAGGCCCAGAGAAAGAGGATAGAGGGGAGTTTTTCTCTCTTTCTCCTAACACTAGAAGTCATGGGCATCCAGTGAAGCTGAAAAAAGTACTCCTTTGTGCAGCATGTATTTAAACTTTGGAACTCACTTCCACTGGAGGCAGCAATGTTCACCAACCTGGTTGGCTTTCAAAGTGTTGGTTGGCAGGCTTCCCACAGGCATCTGATTGGCCACTGTGAAAACAGGATGCTGGACTAGATGAGCCATGGGCCTGATCCAGCAGCAGGTTCTTTTCCTGTTCTTATGGCAAATTGGGGAGTCCGTGCCCCTTTGGGGCAGACATCTTCTCCCCCCACCAATACAATTTCAAAGGAAGGAAATGCATGTTGCAGTCACAGTACAGTCACTTCCTGGGAGAATACACACACACACACACACACACACACACACACACACACATATTTGGCCTGGCTGGCCAAAGAGCTGCTCTAAGGAGCTGCAAACAAAGGAAGCAGGCAGCCTTCAGACCACCTTCTAAGTGCAGAACAGTGGTTTCCTCACTGTGAGAAGCGAAGTTACAGGGAACCAAGCAGAGGGCCTTCTCGGTAGTGGCACCCTCCCAGTGGAATGCCCTCCCATCAGGTGTCAAGGAGATAGAGAATTACACAACTTTTAGAAGACATTTGAAGGCTGCCCTGTATGAGGAGGTTTTTAATGTTTGGTGTTTTTAGTATGTTTTTAGATACAGTGGTACCTCGGGTTACATACACTTCAGGTTACATACGCTTCAGGTTACAGACTCCGCTAACCCAGAAATAGTGCTTCAGGTTAAGAACTTTGCTTCAGGATGAGAACAGAAATTGCTTGGTGGTGGCGCAGCAGCAGCAGGAGGCCCCATTAGCTAAAGTGGTGCTTCAGGTTAAGAACAGTTTCAGGTTAAGTACAGACTTCCGGAACTAATTAAGTACTTAACCCGAGGTACCACTGTATGCTGTAAGCCACCCAGAGTGGCTGGGGAAACCCAGCCAGATGGGCAGGATATAAATAATAAAATTATTATTATTATTATTATTATTATTATTATTATTATTATTTGTTGTACTTTAGCTGGACTTCCGTTCGACGCAACAAAGCAATTATACTCTTAGGGAAGAGCTGATACTTAGGATCACTTAACCCAGATTTATTATGCCTTATCTGCTGAGAGACCCTGAGTATGCACTCTTATTTTATCAATTTACGTTAATAACACATCACTGAGCCGCAGGATTTCAGCAAAAAGGAGAGGAAAGGAACACCAGCAAGACCACACAAGGCTGAAGCCTGCCTGCCCCGGCCTCTTTAACCCTAAAATGCAATGTTTCTATGATTTTAATTGACCTCCCAAGTTGCATTAAGGAATTCAAATAAGCCTCCTTTGCTCCCCTGCCTTCGTCTACATACCAATAAGTGGAATGCAACCCCGGCAAAAACAAAACACCCATATTTTTTGTGGTGTGTTCTGTTGTGTGTAAGGGATTTCCTTTGGAAAGAGAGACACTCTCCAGAAAGGAGCTGCGTAAGGTCACAAGCCTTGCGGTTAAAATAGTGGAGTGAGTTGGCAACCCAGATTCAATGCTACAGCTGTGTCTGTGTGCCCGTTTGCAACGGCAGGGTTAGTACTAATAACAATGATAATGATAATAATTTGGGGGGGGGGTTGTATCCTGCCCGTCTGATTGCTCCAGCCACTCCAACAGAATATAAAAGAGCACAACAAAACATCAAACATCAAAAGCTTCCTGGTCCAGGGCTGCTTCCAGATGTCTTCTAAAGGTTGTGTATTTATTTGTCTCCTTGACATGGGGAGGGTGCCACTACCGAGAAGGCCCTCTCCCTGGTTCTCTGTAACTTCACTTCTTGCAATGAGGGAACCGCCAGAAGGCCCTCAGAGCTGGACCTTTGGGTCTGGGTTGAACGATGGGGGTGGAGACGCCTTAAATGGAGTTTCCCATTGATACATCTGCTTGGCCACAGGGTGCTGGATTACATGGGCCACCTTCGACCTGATCCAGCCGCCAGGATGTTCTTGTGTTCAATAGGTTATATTGGACAATGTAAGTTAGATCCATTCCTGGACACTGCAAAGAGGGAGCCGCTAAACTTATACCTCTGCTTCATCCCAACGGTATCTCCATTGTTGTTGTTTAGTCGTTTAGTCATGTCCGACTCTTCATGACCCCATGGACCAGAGCACACCAGGCACTCCTATCTTCCACTGCCTCCCGCAGTTTGGTCAAACTCATGCTGGCAGCTTCGAGAACACTGTCCAACCATCTCGTCCTCTGTCATCCCCTTCTCCTTGTGCCTCTTTTATTTTCTCCATTATCTTCTCCATTAGCCTCTTTTATTTCTCCCACATAAACAACAGCTGCCATTTGGCTCTGCATAATGTGATGCTGGAGGAGACTCTTGAGAGTCCCATGGACTGCAAGAAGATCAAGCCTATCCATTCTGAAGGAAATCAGCCCTGAGTGCTCACTGGAAGGACAGATCCTGAAGCTGAGGCTCCAATACTTTGGCCACCTCAGGAGAAGAGAAGACTCCCTGGAAAAGACCCAGATGTTGGGAAAGATGGAGGGCACAAGGAGAAGGGGACGACAGAGGACGAGATGGTGGGGCAGTGTTCTCGAAGCTACCAGCATGAGTTTGACCAAACTGCGGGAGGCAGTGGAAGACAGGAGTGCCTGGCGTGCTCTGGTCCATGGGGTCACAAAGAGTCGGACACGACTAAATGACTAAACAACAACAATGTGATGCTACTGAAGTGAGAGCAACACTTGCCCTCAGTCCCCGATATTAAGGGTCCATCCATACCTCAGTTTAACAGAGATTGTGAACTTCCTGGGCCTCCTTTAATTCTGCCTCGTCTGTGCAGCATTCTTCTCCCAACTATTTCCTTCCCAGATTTTCTCCTCTCTAAATCTGAAAGTTCCCTATACTCCCCCCCCAATAATTTTTTCTTGTTTTTCCTTTAAATACAGGAACAATCTATAATTACAGTAACTTGTCCAGTGGTTTCATCAGTGCCGGATTAAACCTGTGGAGGCCCCTAGGCAGTCAAAATCTCAGGTGGGCCCTCACAAACAATCTCCTAATACATATTTGTTTTTACCAACCAATAGGATCAAGATCAAATCAATATTATTTTGTCGTGGGGCCCCGGTGCCTACTCTGCCCATTTGGAAATCCAGCACTGAGTTTATTTGTGCATTAGCAATTTAACTAGCCACTGCATGGAGTTTCTTGCGTTGAGGGTGGAATAAAAGTGTCTTCTGTCTCATTTATAAAGCAAAAGGACCGGAGCCCAAGTCTCACCCAAAGTGTCTATCCTTGAAGTACCTTTAATTACTCTTCTGTGGCAAGTAAGGCGTTGGGAGAGAGCCACATTCCTAATGTTATTTAACCAGATTTTAGTACAGTGGTACCTCTAGTTACCAAACTGCGGAAGGTAGTGGAGGACAGAGGTGCCTGGCGTGCTCTGGTCCATGGGGTCACGAAGAGTCGGACACGACTAAATGACTAAACAACAACAACCTCTAGTTAAGTACTTAATTCATTCCGGAGGTCTGTTCGTAACCTGAGGTATCACTGTACTTTGGAAATCCAAACAGGAGAGCTACATTGGTTGCATAGAAAACCTCCAGATTAAGGAGGAGAAATTGGGGGACAGCAGCAATTGGAGGAAAATGTTGCATGGATGAGGGGGAACTAAAAGAGACACAAAGGGGTCCATGATCCACGTTCAGCCAAGGTCCCTAGATGGTGCCTCAGTAATCTCATTCCTGTTGTCAGGGATCTAGTTGATGGGTGCAATGACGCAAGCCACCTTGCTCCATGGGGTGGAGTGTGCAAACGGTCTCTCCGCAGCACCCTATAGCTGACCGCTAGTCAACACTGAATGACCGTGCCGAATGGTAATCCCCTTCAAGCCATTTATTTCAACAAGGAAAAACTGAAGCCTGCGCTTTCATCTCTCTCCTGCCGAAACCAAAGAGGTTTAATTAAAAGTGCTCAACTTGGTCCAGGCCAGGCTCTTGGTAAATAAGCTGCCATATTTAGCAGCCTTCCTCCAACCTGATGCCATCCATATCTTGTCGGGACTACAGTTCCCATCCTCCTCCTGGCCATTAGCTTTGCCGGCGGGGGATGATGGGAATTGTTGTCTGACAACAAGCCTCTGCTGTTAAAAGCAACTCCGGGCCCCTGAGGCTGCCACTGACCTTTCTCGCAATGTTGTCGGGGCATCACTGTTACCTGTTTATTCATTACGATACGATACGATACGATACGATACGATGTGATTGTGATTATGATATGATATGATATGATATGATATGATATGATATGATATGATATGATACGATACGATAATCTTTATTGCCATTGTCCCATACAGAACAACAAAATTGAAAAAATCTACACCAGGCATTCAAAAACCAGCAAGCCTGCTATCCCAGCTATCCCAGCCTGGTTAGCCCCCAAAAAACTCTGATGAAAAGGTAAAGGGACCCCTGACCATTAGGTCCAGTCGTGACCAATTCTGGGGTTACGGCGCTCATCTTGCTTTACTGGCTGAGGGAGCCGGTGCACAGCTTCCGGGTCATGTGGCCAGCATGACTAAGCCGCTTCTGGCGAACCAGAGCAGCGCATGGAAATGCCGCTTACCTTCCCGCCGGAGCGGTACCTATTTATCTACTTGCACTTTGACGTGCTTTCGAACTGCTAGGTTGGCAGGAGCTGGGACAGAGCAACGGGAGCTCACCCCGTTGTGGGGATTCGAACCGCCGACCTTCTGATCAGCAAGTCCTAGGCTCTGTGGTTTAACCCACAGCACCACCCGCGTCAAAAACTCTGATACCCCATAATTAAATACAATATACTCCCATAGAGACTACCTTACACTGTGTTTAAAACCAAAATCACATTTGAATAGAAACTGTTTCTCAGGTGGCTAGTCCTAGTCTTTATAACTCTGTATCTTCTTCCAGAAGGCAGAAGCTGAAAGAGATCATTTCTGGGGTGCGCACTATCCTGCGCTATCTCTGCAGCTTTCTTATGGCACCTGGAAGCGTAGATTTGATCCAAGGTGGGAAGAGTGCACCCAATTATTCTCTCCGCATTTATATCCTGCCTGTTCCTCCAAGGCGCGTGAGGTCTAACCTACCTCACAGGGTTGTTGTGGGGATTAAATGAGGAAGGGGAGAACCGTGCGTGCCACCCCCACCTCCACGTAGCAAAAATGCTTGCCTGTGCATAGGCCGCCGGGGGGAAAACACAGCCTGAGCTATATGGCATTGCAGGGCATTACAGAACACCCTGTATAGAGGCTTGCTTATTCCAGTGCCACTAGAAAACCAGTCTGAAGGAAGATCTGGTGCCAAGGCATCACAGGGCCCCCATGTCATTCTCGAGCCTGGTGGCAGCAGCGTCAGACCCTCTAAGCATCCCTATTTTCCAGGGACGTCCCTGATTTAGAGAAGCTGTCCCGGTTTCCGATTTGATCCCGGAATGTCCCACTTTTCTTTAAAGGTAAAGGGACCCCTGACCATTAGGCCCAGTTGTGGCCGACTCTGGGGTTGTGGCGCTCATCTCGCTTTATTGGCCGAGGGAGCCGGCGTACAGCTTCCGGGTCATGTGGCCAGAATGACTAAGCCGCTTCTGGCGAACCAGAGCATCACACGGAAACGCCGTTTACCTTCCCGCTGGAGTGGTACCTATTGATCTACTTGCCATTTGACGTGCTTTTGAACTGCTAGGTTGGCAGGAGCAGGGACCGAGCAATGGGAGCTCACACCATCGCGGGATTTCGAACCGCCGACCTTCTGATCGGCATGTCCTAGGCTCTGTGGTTTAACACATCCCCACTTTTCCTTAGGACGTCCCTATTTTCACCGGAGGAATGTTGGGGGGTTTGCAGCGTACGAATTCTCTGTTAGGCATAGCACCCAATATGTTATCCCGCAACTTTGCAAAGAAGGGAAAGTGTGGGGGGGCAGGACCCCTCCCCTCTCTCTCCCTTTCAGTCTCCTGACTACGCAAAGTCCTCCTGAGGCTATTCCAGTTTCTGGCAGACCCCATCCGACCTCTGCATTCCACCCGGCATCCATCACATGCCGCTGAAGTTTTGGCATGTTTGCAAATTGCATGGAGCGAGGCCCTTCCAGACCAAGGCCTCTGTCGCGGATTCCGAACCATCCCTGCCAAGCAAGCTTCGCCTCCTTTCTCTCTCTCTCTCTCTCCAGCCTCCCTCCCCCTTTGCAGCTCCCTACTTCATCTTTTTCATTGAGTTCTGCTGGCGACCAACACATTCTTTAGCCCAGGCTCTAGGAGGCATGGAAACTGCTTCCTAGCTGCAAGCTGACTTAAAAAAAAGAAAAGGGGGGGAAAACCACACAACTGTGTTTCACACCCCCTCACCACCTCCTTCCTCCAGGGGCCCCCTCCTCCTCACCCCACCTTCCAGTCCCCTCCCCCCCCCCCCCGCAGCAATTTAAAATGCACCCAGTGTATCTTGTTTGGTGCATGGGCGAGGGATGCCTGCGACAAATTGCCCAGACACAACGGAGTTGCAATAGCCATTGAATTCAGAGACTCTCTGAATTCCTGGGCCAGGGGTATTCTGATAGCTGCGACTCTGCCTCTGCGGCTCTGAGCTGTTCTCAAAACAGTTGCTGTGTTGACTTTATCTAATTGCAGGGGAGGGGCTTTGGGGGGCGGTGATGGGCAGCCTTAAAACCCCAGCAGGGTGGCTGGGAACACCACACAGAGCTGAACAATCTGACTGACAAAGCGCTTGCTTGGTGGGGTGGTTTAAAAAAAAACACCAAAAAAAAACACCAACCCACCCCCAGCCAAATACTCATTTTCCCTCCCTCCTTCCCCTGGCCAAAGGGGGGGGGAAGTAAGGAAAATCAAGGCTGCATAACTTTATCCCATGTTGAATTTTCAAATAACTAAGTGCCAACTTGTCTGTCAAAATTAATAGGCCATTGCTTCTTCATATAGAAGTGTGGGGAGGAGAAGGAGGGGGTTGTGCTGGTTTCTAGCCCGTCTTATTCATTTATTCATTGCTAACCAATATGATGTGCCTGCTAAATTTTATTTAGGGAAAGAGCGATAGGATGCTAATGTTTGGATTTCAAAGGAGCAGCTACTCAAGCAGTACTAAGAGAGAGAGAGAGAGAGAGAGAGAGAGAGAGAGAGAGAAGCAGGGGGTGGGGTGGGGAGGACGCCTCTTGCTCCAGAGGACGAAAAAATGCAGAGCAATCTCAAAATGAGGCTGGTTCCCCCCCCCAAAAAAAGCACTGGATTTTATCCCATCACACACACACACCCATCTGTAGGATGTCCCACCCACCCACTCAGAAGATTTCTAAACCAATCCACAGCCTAGTTGATCAAAATGGATGGTTTTGAATGTTGCATTCAATGGAGCCCCAGGCCTGGGTGTCTAGGCCATTTTATTACAACTGAGCTGTGAATCGGGCTCTTCCTTTCATGCATTGATTAATCTGCAGCTTTTTTGTGGGGTGATATAGATCATCAGCTGCATCGATCATTAAATAGACCTGATGGCAATTATTGCTTCCTAATATTGACTGCGTTTTAGCTGCCGTGACTGATACAGACAACTGCTGGTTTAGCCATTTTTATTTTTATTTTGTATGGAACTCTGCTCTCTTTGGGGGGGGGGGGATCAGACGCTGTATCTCCCATTACGATCTCACTGAAATGTTCCTGCCTCCATTTCTGCAGATCTGCTTTTTCAGATTCACAAATGATTTTATACTTTCCTGCTGAATCCAGCACATTTCCATTTGCAACCAGTTGGAGCTGGAGGCAGCAATGATTTTGAATACCTCCTCCTCCTCCTCCTCCTCCTCCTCCTCCTTCTTCTTCTTCTTCTTCTTCTTCTTCTTCTTCTTCTTCTTCTTCTGTGATCCCTTGTAGCCGAGTAAGATTGTCTTCCATAAACAAAGTATTAACAGTGAATCCGTAAGTGACTGTGGAGGCCAATTCTGGACCCACACGTCCTTCCACAGTGGGGACATTGCTTTCCATTCAGGAGTTGCTCACAGTGAGTTTTGCCAAGTGTGCCTTCCTCTTAGCATGTTTCTCCCTTGCATCCTGAGTTCGAGTGTCTTCAAAGCCTGTGACATCTTTGATAAAGGCTGTTCTCCAATTGGAGCGCTCGCAGGCCAGTATTTCCCAGTTGTCAGGGTTTATACTACATTTTTTTTAGATTTGCCTTGAGAGAGTCTTTAAACCTCTTTTATCGACCTCTAGTATTACGCTTTCCATTTTTAAGTTCAGAAAAGAGTAGTTGCTTTGGAAGATGATAATCAGGCATCCACACAACATGACCAGTCCAATGGAGTTGATGTTGAGGAATCATTGCTTCGACACTGGTGATCTTTGCAACCACAGGAGGGGACAATGCTCTTGTGCTTGAATCCTGCTTGTGGATTTCCCATAGGTATGGGATCAGGCACTATGAGAACAGGACTAAATAAGGCATGGACCTGATCCAGGAAGAACTTCTTCTTTACTTGTTTGTATACCATTGTTTACTTATTTATCATTTATGTACCTCAAGCCTTTGTACACTTGAAAGGTATACTGCATTTATGGACTGCACCAGAAAACATCACAAGGAAAATCAGACAATATATGAAAAAAATAAAAATGAAATGCAAAACTTTAAATTCTACTAAGAAGGGTTTGACCTCTGCTCATCCAAGACCCAATCAGGTACCCACAAACATGCCTTTCCCTCAAGCATCCCACATGTGCTCATGTTCACCCACTTGTACACACCAGCCTGAAGACACATCCTCTTTCTCCACAATTACCAGTTCCAACAATCCCCATGGCTAATATACAGGAAGACTGTGCTACAATGCTGGCTAGAACCAAATTTAATTGAGGACTTCTCCAACCCAAATAAAAACTTCATGGCATTCACCTGAACATTTGTTCACCTGGCTACTTGTTTCTGTTGGGAAAACGCCCTGGACAGGCTACCAACTTCCCAAGTCTTCGGAGCGTCTCTCCGGAGGTCCTCTCTGGCTGTATATCTCCCTCAGTCCAGAGAGACCAGTGACAAGCAACCCTTCTCTCCTGAGAAGAGCACACTAATCTTCTGACTTACCATAGCAGAAGAAAGACTCAATCGTAGTTCTAAAACTACTTTGTTTACAGTCTATATACAGAGACTTCACCAGTACATCTGTGCTCTTTGAACACCAGTACAGTGGTACCTCAGATTAAGTACTTAATTTGTTCCAGAGGTCCGTACTTAACCTGAAACTGTTCTTAACCTGAAGCACCACTTTAGCTAATGGGGCCTCCTGCTGCCACCACGCTGCCGGAGCACAGTGGCGTAGCGTGGGGGGTGCAGGGGGTGCCGGCCGCACCGGGCGCAACATCTGGGGTTAGGGCAAATCCATGGGTTAGGGGGCGCAAATCCACAGGTTAGGGGGCGCAAATCCATGGGTTAGGGGGCGCAAATTACTTGCCTTGCCCCGGGTGCTGACAACCCACGCTACGCCACTGCCGGAGCATGATTTCTATTCTCATCCTGAAGCAAAGTTCTTAATATGAAGCACTATTTCTGGGTTAGCGGAGTCTGTAACCTGAAGCGTATGTAACCCGAGGTACCACTGTACAGAACTACGACACAAACAGAAGTGAAACCAGCTTCCAACAGTACAGGAAGAGATAATACAGTCTTCCTTTCTCATGCTTTCTCAGACACTCACATGATGTACACAACTCATAGTACCACAGTACTCGCTGCAGCAGCTCGGATAGATAAAAATCCTAACAGTTTCGTCCTTGAAGGTTACACAGCTTCAGTGATTGCCTCAGCTTCTTGTTGCCGTAGGTGCTTTCAGGAGATGTTTGGTGGGCCCTGCAATGCTTGGCACCTGATCTCCGTAAATAATAATAATAATAATAATAATAATAATAATAATAATAATAATTTATTATTATTTATACCCCGCCCATCTGGCTGAGTTTCCCCAGCCACTCTGGGCGGCTTCCAATCAAGTGTTAAAAACAATAGAGCATTAAATATTAAAAACTTCCCTAACCAGGGCTGCCTTCAGATGTCTTTTAAAGAGAATATAGCTGCTTATTTCCTTCACATCTGAAGGGAGAGCATTCCACAGGGCTGGCGCCACTACCGAGAAGGCCCTCTGTCTGGTTCCCTGTAACCTCACTTCTCGCAATGAGGGAACTGCCAGAAGGCCCTCAGTGCTGGACCTCAGTGTCTGGGCAGAACGATGGGGGTGGAGACGCTCCTTCAGGTAAACAGGACCAAGGCCATTTAGGGCTTTAAAGGGCAGCACCAACACTTTGAATTGTGCTCAGAAACGTACTGGGAGCCAATGCAGATCTCTCAGGACCGGTGTTATGTGGTCTCGGTGGCCACTCCCAGTCACCAGTCTAGCTGCCGCATTCTGGATTAATTGCAGTTTCCCGGTCACCTTCAAAGGTAGCCCCACATAGAGCGCATTGCAGTAGTCCAAGCGGGAGATAACTAGAGCATGTACCACTCTGGCGAGACAGTCTGCGGGCAGGTAGGGTCTCAGCCTGCGTACCAGTTGGAGCTGGTAGACAGCCGCCCTGGACACAGAATTAACCTGCTCCTCCATGGACAGCTGTGAGTCCAAAATGACTCCCAGGCTGCACACCTGGTCCTTCAGGGGCACAGTTACTCCATTCAGGACCAGGGAGTCCCCCACACCAGCCCGTCCCCTGTCCCCCAAGAACAGTACTTCTGTCTTGTCAGGATTCAACTTCAATCCATTAGTCGCCATCCATCATCCAACCGCCTCCAGGCACTCACACAGGACCTTCACCACCTTCACTGGTTCTGATTTGAAAGAGAGGTAGAGCTGGGTATCATCTGCATACTGATGAACACCCAACCCAAACCCCCTGATGATCTCTCCCAGCGGCTTCATATAGATATTAAAAAGTATGGGGGAGAGGATGGAACCCTGAGGCACCCCACAAGTGAGAGCCCCAGGGTCTGAACACTCATCCCCCAGCACCACTTTCTGGACACGGCCCAGGAGGAAGGAGCAGAACCACTGTATAACAGTTCCCCCAGCAAAGATACCATTGCAGAGTGAGCTCCTTCACACAGCACTATTGAACTTGCCCCTGCTGGAGGTGGTGATGGCCACCAGCTTTGATGATTTTAAAAGGTTGAACAATGGCTTCTAGCCATTGTCCAATCTCAGTTGGAGGCAGAAATGCTTGTGAATACCAGTTGCTGGAAACCACAGGAAGGTAGAGTGTACCTGAATCCTTGTGGGTTCCTCACAGGAATCAGGTTACCCTCTGTGAAAACAGGATACTCGACGAGATGGACCACTGGCCTGACCAGCAGATCTGCTAGGTTCTTGCGAATAGTGAATGATCAGCAATGAGATATCAGGTGGCAAAGCTGTGTGCACTTCTAAGGCAGCAAAATGTTCCAGACTATCTCCGAAAGAATGATTTAAAGCCATACTTGATTACAGACCCTCCAAGTGCCCCAGTTTTCCAGGGACAGTCCCAGATTTACAGAAGCCATCCCAGTTTCTGACCTGATCCTGGAATGTCCCACTTTTAATACTAATATTACTATTACTACTACTAATTTATTAATTATACCCCATCCATCTGGCCAGGCCTCCCCATCCACTCTGGGCGGCTTCCAACAGGATATAAAACATCAAACATTAAAAACTTCCCGAAACAGGGCTGCCTTCTAAAAGTCAGATAGTTGTTTATTTCCTTGACATCTGATGGGAGGGCGTTCCACAGGGTGGATGCCACTACCGAGAAGGCCCTCTGCCTGGTTCCCTGTAACCTCACTTCTCGCAGTGAGGGAACTGCCAGAAGGTCCTCAGAGCTGGACCTCAGTGTCTGGGCTGAACAATGGGGGTGGAGACGCTCCTTCAGGTATACTGGGCCGAGGCCATTTAGGGCTTTCAAGGTCAGCACCATCACTTTGAATTGTGCTTGGAAACATACTGGGAGCCAATGTAGGTCTTTCAGGACAATGTAGGTTTTTCTTTTCTTTAGGACAGGCATAGGCAACCTTCGGCCCTCCAGATGTTTTGGCCTACAACTCCCATGATCCCTAGCTAACAGGACCAGTGGTCAGGGATGATGGGAATTGTAGTCCAAAACATCTGGGGGGCCGAAGGTTGCCTATGTCTGCCTTAGGACACCCCTGTTTTCATTGGAGAAATGTTGGAGGGTATGGAGTTATGTGACCCCTGAGCCAAGAAGCTAAGTAACTATGCAGCCTTTACATGACATCTGAAGGCAGCCCTGTATAGAGAAGCTTTTTAATGTTTAATGTTTTATTATGTTTTTATATAAATTGGAAGCCACCCAGAGTGGCTGGGGCCACCTAGTCAGATGGGTGGGTAGAAAAAATATAATTATTATGATCATTACTACAGAACAGGAAGTCCCTGTTTTCATTGGAGAAATGTTGAAGTGTATGTTATTAAGTTCTGGAATTCACTCCTATAAGATGTAGTGATGGTTATTGCCATGGAAATCTCTTAAGAATGAGCTGGTGAAGTCCTTGGAGGGCAGGTCTATCAATGACTGAACCACAGGAACAACATAGAGTGTTCAGGGTCAGGGGACAGTTCTCCGCCAAATACCAAGTCGCATGGAGCAATTGCTTCTGGACTTCCTGGGAGTATTATAGTCCCTCAGTGGCGTAGCATGGGGGAGGCACAAGGGGCAGTTGCCCCGGGTGCAAAATTGTTAGGGGTGCAAAATGTCAACACCCGGTGCTGCCTCAGTGCAGCTGGGAGCTTCCATCGCCGGGCTCTGTTGAAAATGGCTTCTTCATACGGACCAAGAAGTGACCTCTCCAGACAACGGAAGGGCCCTTCTTTTCTTATCCCTGCGACTGCAATCTCCTGATTGACACGGACACCATTAGGCAGTTGAATGCACATGCATACTCCGTTCCTGTCCCTCTTCCACCCCCCTGGGTTCTGGCAATCCACACTATGCCACTGTAGTCCTTTGTTTTAAGCCAGGCATAGGCAAACTCCAGCCCTCCAGATGTTTGGGACTACAATTCCTGTCATCCCTGACCACTGGTCCTGTTAGCTAGGGATCATGGGAATTGTAGTCCCAAACATCTGGAGGGCCAGAGTTTGCCTATGCCTGTTTTACGCAATCAGTAGCAGCGCCCTGAACATTCTTCCCACAACTCTTGTGCTGAGATTCCACTTTGGGGTTTCCCGCAAGCATCTGGTTGGCCACTGAGAAAAGGATGGTGGACTATCCCTTTTTTTATAAAGAATAATTGCAGCTTGGGGACAATTTGGGGGAGGGGAGGTACAGCTTGATAGGGGAGAGTTGCAGCGAGCAATTGATGCCCTTGGTGGTCGGTGTGGTTTGCAAATGGGCCCCCAGAATATCGGCACTCTCTGAATTTGACCGTCAGAGATATCCCGAAATAAACGTCTTCAATGCAGAGAATATTTGGCAAGAGTTTGACTCTTCCAGAGTACAACTGGGGAATATCTGACATCAAAATTCTTGGGGAAGCAAAGAATAATTTTCCGGCCCCCACCCAGCCATGCCCTGCAAAGCCCCAGTCTGTTCTCCCCACAGCTCCCTGTGAACATTTGGTTCGCTCAGCTTGGCTCATTATTTCGGCTGGGAAAGCCACCATATGAATTAATAGCAAATTTCCCAGCTGAAAATAAATGTTTACCAGTTTAATGGGTCCCCCCCCCAACTCCCCGTTTCTGTTTTGGCAGGGATCTGGCTTTTTGTCTGACTGATTCCCCTACCCTGTTCTCTCTTTTTTTTGACTTGCACATCCCTGAGGTGTGTAATTAAAGCGAAAGAATTTACACATAGTGCTTTAGGGGCCTAATGAATAGGAAACTCAGAATATTTCATTGATTTGGTGCATGCTATACTATCAGGGTGGTGCATTTCCTTTGTAAATTAAAAGGGGGAAACGGAGAACAGAGAAGGGAGCCGTAATAATATGTGCATTCAACCCAGTTCAAAGGGGTGGGGGTGGAGAGAGCGGGGGGGTGGAATAGGTTTTGTTTCGACATCCTCATTTAAATAAAACACACTGGAAAAGAGTAGTTCAGGGCTGAATCCAACTGGCCCTGCGGCTTCAACATGGTGCACCATGTAAGCCATGCCTTGTCACAGAACGGATTTCACTTATTGGAGGTGTATGGCTCTCCGGCTATAAATCGTTATCCATCGCATCAGTGGGATCTCAGATTTCTCTTCACTCTGAGCCCAGTAAGCTCTCCTTATCAAAAAGAAAAGGAAACTGTGTCTGCGTGTTTTATGTCTAGTGTTCTCGAAGCTACAAACATGAGTCTGACCAAACTGCGGGAGGCAGTGGAAGACAGGAGTGCCTGGCGTGCTCTGGTCCAGGGGGTCACGAAGAGTCGGACACGACTAAACGACTAAACAACAACAACAACAAGCTGAACATTCATGGCTGCATTGCAAACTGTACACTGAAAGCACATTTAAAGGATGTCCCCCGCCTCCACACAAAAACGGGGGCGGGGAGAATCCTGGGAACTGTAGTTTGTTAAGGGTGCTTGGTGTGGTGGTCCCGAGGGTAACCGTGCGGCGAGGTCTGAGTCCAGTCTGAGGTCGAAGGTGCGGTATGGAGGCTGTCCGTCAAAGCTGTAACTGGGTCCAAGGCAGGGAGTTGGGTGGGGTCAGGAACTCTGGCAGAAGAGCAGGGCAGGGTGCAGGCAGGAACAGGCTACCAACAACACTGCTCCCGCAACCTGGGACTGGGGCTGGCCGGCTTTTATCTGCCCTGAGGCATAGGGCGGCCCTGGTCCACAGGTGACTCGCCTCTCCTGGCCTGGAGACACGCACTCCTCCTGTGGGAACTTAGTTCCCTCCACCTCTCTGCCCTGAGCCTCTGCAGCTCAGGAGAGGCTGGAGGGTTACCGGACCCAGAGGCAACCTCAGCTTCCTCTGACGGGGCTGAGAGTGGAGCACCTGCAGGCAATGGGTCCTCCATCACCTCAGGAGCCAGAGCAGACTCAGCTGGTGCCTGCACCTGAGGATCCAGCACAGGTGAGGACCCTTCAGGCTCAGGCCCCAGCCCCGGCTCAGATGGTTCTGGAGGCGGGGACTCCTGTGCAGGCTGGGATCCCTCAGGTTCATCCTCCGAGTCTGAATCCCAGGCCAATGTTGTTGTGAGAGGTAAATTATAATTCCCAGGATTCTTGTGGAGAGATGCCCTTTAAATCTACTATATACTTTGGAAAGTAGTTTGTCTGTCTCTCATCTGCCAATTCTCGATACGACATCACCAGGTTTGGCAAGAGGGTCCCCAACGTAAGGGTGCTTTTTGTCACTGTGGGGACGCCAGGCGCCATTTTGAATTAAGATGGCAACTGAAATGTTCTTTGGCATTGGTTTGCCCAACTAACAAGATATCATCTCCAAACTCATCACAAGGGTTACTGAGTTGAGGTGGGCAGCAGACTTTGTTGCCGTTTGGATGCCGGGTGCCATTTTGAATCAAGATGGCAACCAAAATGTTATTTGGGCATGACTGCACTAATTTTATGACATAGGTTTGGCCACCTCTAGATGCGGGTGGCGCTGTGGGTTAAACCACAGAGCCTAGGACTTGCCGATCCGAAGGTCAGCGGTTCAAATCCCCATGACGGGGTGAGCTCCCATTGCCCGGTCCCTGCTCCTGCCAACCTAGCAGTTCGAAAGCACATCAAAGTGCAAGTAGATAAATACTTCTCTGGCGGGAAGGTAAACAGTGTTTCCGTGCGCTGCTCTTAGTCCTACTGGCCACATGACCCGGAAGCTGTATGCCAGCTCCCTCGGCCAATAAAATGAGATGAGCACCACAACCCCAGAGTTGGCCATGACTGGACCTAATGGTCAGGGGTCCCTTTACCTTTACCTGAGAGATATCGTCATCAACTCAGCCCAAGAGTTCCCGAGAGGGGTTCGGTGGTCTTCATTCATTGCCATTTGAATTATTATTATTATTATTATTATTATTATTATTATTATTATTTACACCCCATCCATCTGGCTGGGTTTCCCCAGCCAATACCGGGCACCATTTTGAATCTCAATGGTGAAATGAACTGTGACCTTGGCATGTTGTCCCAATTATTGACATTATGGGCCCAGACTCACAACTTACAGTACCCATTTAAAAATCACAGTATTTCCAGGTTCCTAAAAATAGTATTGTGTAAATGTATGGTCTGTACACAACCCAGCTCTGGCAATGGGACAGGGCAACCTTTTTGCTTTGCTGTTATGGGTCACATATCTGGGGGGGGGGGGAGCAGTTGCAAGAGCTGAAAGTTGGCTGGGCTTCCAGTCCCCAAAGTGGCTGGAACTACCTACTTTTCTCCCTCTGCCAACCCCTTTCCACCTGTTACCCCACTCCTTGCCACCTGCATGAAATTACCCCAGAGATGGGGAATCCATGACCCTCCAGATGTTGCTGCTCTCCAGCTCTGTTCAGCCCCAACCTGCGTGGCCAAAGATCAGGGGTGATGAGAGCTGGAGTCCTGCAACATCTGGAAGGCCACAGGTCTCCTACCACTGAAATTGGCCAAGCACCCCTTGAAGGCTGGCTGAGGGCCTTATGCAAGCTGTAACTCAGTGGCAGGGCACATTCCCTGTGTGCCAAGAGTCCCGGGTTTGATCCCTGGTGTCTCCAGGCAGGGTTGGCAGGGTAAGGAGGAGTGGTGGAAGCTGCCAACCAAGATCCCCGACCCCCAGGGAAAGCAAAGAGGGAGAGTATTTGGAACCTGGTGGTGGGAAACTGGCCAAACCCCAGAGAAGGGAAAGAGCTGGGAAGTACTGGAGGCTGGGAGCTCGGAGGAGGATGAAAAGGAAGAAGCAGGAAGGGCCCCAGCACAGGACAGAGACAGGAATCAAACTTGGCAGCTCCACCACCTTCTCTGCTAACAGCCTGCAGCCCCCCTCCCCGTCCCAGACCTGACACAGAGGGATAGGGAGTGAAGCGAGAGTTGCAAGCCAGTCCAGGCAATGACTTCATCTAGACAGGAGCAACCCTTAGAAGTCTCCATTTGTTCTCTGTTCTGCTTTTTAAGATGCTGTCTAGGACCTCTAGGGTGTTGCTACTTACGGACCTTGAGAGTCCTATGGACTGCAAGAAGATCAAACCAATCCATTCTGAAGGAAATCAGCCCTGAGTGCTCACTGGAAGAACAAATCCTGAAGCTGAGGCTCCAAGACTTCGGCCACCTCATGAGAAGAGAAGACTCCCTGGAAAAGACCCTGATGTTGGGAAAGATGGAGGGCACAAGGAGAAGGGGACGACAGAGGACGAGATGGTGGGACAGTGTTCTCAAAGATACAAACATGAGTTTGACCAAACTGCGGGAGGCAGTGGAAGACAGGAGTGCCTGGTGTGCTCTGGCCCATGGGGTCACGAAGAGTCGGACACGACTAAACAACTAAACAACAACAACAAAGGTCCTCCGCGGGGCATACTGGGAGAAATCACTTCTGCACATTCGCAGATGCCGGAAATCGTGTCTGTGCATGTCCACGGCTCTGGAAATCACTTCTGCGCATGCCCAGACACCGGAAATCATTTCTGCGTGATTTTCGGCGTCTGGGCATGTGCAGAAGTGATTTCCGGTGCCGCGGACATGTGCAGATGCGATTTCCGGCTTCGCGCTGTGCCGGCCCAGCCCACGGAGGATCTCCAGTAAGCCTTGCCGACCCCTGTGCTATGTGATGCTCAACTTTCCTGATGTGGAAGGTGTTGACACATCATTCCTGGTGGTTGTAAATTGCCCACTTCTGTAAAGCAGTGTGCTGAACACACAAGGTATTGGTATCTGTGGTCCAATACCACCCTGCTGGAATTTATTTTTGAACAGTGCTTTTTTCTGGGGGGACGCAGGAGTAGTCATACCCCTAAACATTTTGTGAATCTAACAGGAGAAGAAACTTTAAAAAATTAAATTTTTAGTTTCTTCTCTAGCATGGTGAATCGTCAGTTCCATTCCTACCCCTTATGGTGGTCTCATTTCCTGTCACGGTGTTTCCTGAGTCTGAGATGGAAGTGAGCGTTTAGCAGGCATAGGCAAACTCCGGCCCTCCAGATGTTTGGGACTACAATTCCCATCATCCCTAGCTAACAGGACCAGTGGTCAGGGATGATGGGAATTGTAGTCCCAAACATCTGGAGGGCTGGAGTTTGCCTATCCCTGGTTTAATGTGTGAAGTAGGAGTTGGAATCTAGCAGGGCGATTGGTCATTTTCGTTGTATTTCCTGTATTTATTTTCCCCAATTTGAGCTATAAAATGGTGATTTTCTTGAGTCAAAATGAGAGTACCCCCTAAAAAAAATTTAAGAAAAAAAGCACTGTGTCTGAGTAAATATGTAGGTGGCATAACATATATAAGAAGTGTAGGGGGGGGCAAACATTTTGTAGAAGCGCTCCCATTCCTTCACTAGATGTGAACTGTCTTCCAGATGTTTGAGACTGCAATTCTTATCAGCCCCAGTCAGGGAGGGATGCTTTAAGTTCAGCAGATGTGGCCTTGAAAAATGAGTCTGAAACAGATGTGGGGAATCTGAGCCTCCACTCCCTCAAAGTTCATTGAGATTCACATATCATTCATTGAGGCAAGAGCTGGGTAATAATAATAATAATAATTATTATTATTATTATTATTATTATTATTATTATTATTATTATTATTATTTATTTATTTATACCCCACCCACCTGGCTGGGCTTCCCCAGCCACTCTGGGCGGCTTCCAGCAAAATATTAAAATACTGCAATACATCAAACATTAAAAGCTTCCCTAAACAGGGCTGCCCTCAGATGTCTTCTAAAAGTCTGGTAGTTGTTGTTCACTTTGACATCTGGTGGGAGGGCGTTCCACAGGGAGGGCGCCACTACCGAGAAGGCCCTCTGCCTGGTTCCCTAACACATCTTCACTGTGAAATGCCTCCTTATCTGAAACCTCAGATAACCACTGCCAGTTAGTGTAGGCCAAGGTTTCCCAAACTTTGGTCTCCAGCTGTTTCTGGACTACAGTTCCCATCATCTCTGACCACTGGTCCTGCTAGCTAGGGATGATGGGAGTTGCAGTCCAAAAACCCCTGCTGAAAACCCATGTTGGGGAAACCCTGGGGTAGACAATCCTGAATGTTCTAAGCTTCCCATGGTATTTGCAGAAGGTTCTGAAATTCCCTTTCAACCAAGACAAACGAAACCCACAACTCGCATTGTTCATGCAATGGCTTCTCAGCTTGCCGCTGGAAATCTGCAAGCGCTCTGTGCGTTCCCAAATCCCTGTTCCTGATCTGTTCCAAATGCTGTTGATGTAGCTGAGTGCATCCCTTTCTCTTTCACACCACAGCCTCCCTCCCCTGTAGCTCTGGTTCTGATGCTTGTATAATATGACCAAATATATGGAGATCAGTAGGTCTGTGTGCATGTGGGAGAATCAGAGGCGGCAGAAGGGGATTTCGTCAAGCGGAACGAAATAGTCAGCATTGAAATGGGACTCAGGCAGGAGTTTTCTGCTGGCATGTATAAAACATTGCGCCCACCAACAGCCTTCTGTCTTGTGCCTTCTGTGCTACTTTGGCGCTCAAGTGTTAAGAGGACATCCTCAAAGGAAAGCACTTTTGTGTCCGAGGGGAAATAGATGGGGAGATTTCTCCAATGGAAAACCAGAGAGGGGGGAGGGGCAAATCTGTCACTTTCACCTGGGTATCTTTTCTTTTTTCCCAATATTAAGTTCAGTTCTCCAGATTTCCATATCAGTGGCTTGTTTATTTATTATACAAAAATCCTCATGAAAATTCACCAGAATATTAGTGTGATTTTCTCCTAACAGACACATTTTTTTGCAAGGCGGTTTCCCTGTATTCACTAATTATATGCATTTTTATGCACACTTTACCCCAGTAAATGCATTTTTGGATACATCGCTTGGCCGGACAGCGGCATTGCGAAATTCGTAGAAGTGAAAATTTCAAAGGATGACTGTGTCTTGGGGGGTTTGCGTATTGGTTCAGAAAGCACAAATTTTGCAAATTTGTCTTTCAATGCACACTGGATCAAATTTCTTCCCCGTCCCTGTGAGAGAGGTAAACTGCCGTTCTCTGTTCTCTTTGCTTGTTCATTACCAAAAGGGGCGGCTACATGGGAATCACCAGAAAAGGGGGTGCAGATTTGCACAGCACCTGCACGTCCTGGCTGATAAGTACAGGCGCTGACAGAGAAATAGTCACTATATTTTAAATAAAAATACAGCATATCTCACCCTAGTGGAGAAAGACACCAGAGGCCTTGTGCGGCTACTCAGTTTGCTGAGCCGGTCACTGCTAACTGTTGGTGGTCAACTTCATGGCTCCTGTCCCCACCCCCTTTTATGGTTCCAGAGACATCACCTTGCTGACAAAGATCCGTATAGTTAAAGCTATGGTTTTCCCAGTAGTGATGTATGGAAGTGAGAGCTGGACCATAAAGAAGGCTGATCGCCAAAGAATTGATGCTTTTGAATTCTGGTGCTGGAGGAGACTCTTGAGAGTCCCATGGACTGCAAGAAGATCCAACCTATCCATTCTTAAAGAAATCAGCCCTGAGTGCTCACTGGGAGGACAGGTCCTGAAGCTGAGGGTCCTATACTTTGGCCACCTCAGGAGAAGAGAAGACTCCCTGGAAAAGACCCTGATGTTGGGAAAGGTGGAGGGCAAAAGGAGAAGGGGACGACAGAGGATGAGATGGTGGGACAGTGTTCTCGAAGCTACAAACATGAGTTTGACCAAACTGTGGGAGGCAGTGGAAGACAGGAGTGCCTGGCGTGCTCTGGTCCATGGGGTCACGAAGAATCAGACACGACTAAATGACTAAACAACAACAACATCAAAGAACCCAGATACCAAGCTGTTAGGCTTTAAAGAGGAAGAGAAGAATCTTGAACTGAGCCAATGAGAGAGCAGCCAGTGGGGAAGATTGTTGGCAGTCGTCTGTCTCAGGAGACAATGGAGGAATGTGTGCCTTTGGGTGCATAGTCAAAAGAGTTGGAAGGCTACAACGCCTGCTGTGGCTATAAAACTGATACAGGAGAGACATGTTTTGTTGCAGCTGGGGCAGATGAAGGCGTCCAGTTGTGCTGCTGCAGTTGCATCACGGCATTGCTTCTCTCTGCTCTCCTCCGAGTGGTCATTCCTCCTCTGGTCACTGCTGTGGATACACTGCAGTTGTGCTGGTCCCGTGGGCTAACCGAGAGGCGAGGTCCGAGTACAGTCTGAAGTCGAAGGTGCAGTATGGAGGCAGTCCGTAAAAGTTGAAGCTGGATGCAGGGCAGGTCGTCTGGTGAGGTCAGGAGCCTCAGCTTCAGGATCTGTCCTTCCAGTGAGCACTCAGGGCTGATTTCCTTCAGAATGGAGAGGTTTGATCTTCTTGCAGTCCATGGGACTCTCAAGAGTCTCCTCCAGCACCATAATTCAAAAGCATCAATTCTTCGGCGATCGGCCTTCTTTATGGTCCAGCTCTCACTTCCATACATCACTAGTGGGAAAACCATAGCTTGAACTATAGGGACCTTTGTTGGCAAGGTGATGTCTCTGCTGGGTTCCTTAGGCGCTGCCTTTTCCTCTACGTTCCTCCCTGTGTGAACATACTGGGAATGCGGCTTGGGAGAGCACACCTTTGTCTGAAACTTCATTCCACCATGTGATAACCAAAATCTTCCTGAGGCAGCACAGGTAAATGATTACACTTAGGATCGTCATCATGGTGGAGGCAACACTGCCCCCTGGGACAGAGGTGGCATTTACTGAGAGGGATCCCACTGAGGGATGTGGGTAACCAGTCTCATATAACCAACATGCTTAAGTCTAACAATGCATGAAGGGGTTAATACCATAGAGTAAGCTGTCCTGATAGGCTTAGCTGTGTCCTTCATCTTGGGAGGAACTAGATAATCAAGTCTTTGTTTCCCCCCAGTCTAGCTGTGAAGCTCAACTCAGAGGTTTGAGCTTGTTCCTCCAGCTCAACCACATGGGTCTCAGCAGCCCTTCCTGGCTTCCTATACCAATAATTTAGAAGCTTTCACCACTTTGGAACTAAACTAAGTTTTGCTGCCTGTGCAACCTTTCTGACTGATGCATGGAAAAGCACATGAACGTGACCTTTGAAGAATTTGTAAGTAAATCAATTCATAACTTTCCTGAAGGAAGAGAGACTATTTTGGAACTCACAGGGGCATATTTTTAAGGTCTAACAACCTATATTTCCACCTATATTTCGTGATTTAAAAATTCTCACCAAAGACTGCTTGCCCCAAACTTGAATCTTGGCATCCAGGAATTATCCTTTTATAGCTACTTTTTACTTGAACCAACATAAAACAGCTTTCAACTTTCACAGAGAGGGCAATTCAAAGCGGGTAAGCTGACTTGAGACTTCAAAAGTCTAACATGTATCGTTAATTTTCAATCTCCTCTATGATCATGAAGTCTAGAAACCCACCCAAGAAAGTTGGGTAGTTTTTCTTTCAGGGAACTCTTCTTGCCTACTCCCAATATTAAGGTGAAGCAGAAGTTCAGTGTCCTGGCCTCTGTTAAAAAGAACATTCCCTTGCAACCAATTCTGCATCTGCAGCCTAAAATTCCGCGGATTTGTTCCAAACACTGCAACTCTAACAGTGCGCAACATGTTAGGGCTGTGTGTGTGGCCGGGAACCAATCATGACATTCCCTTGTGGTTAGACAGGGAGAAAACTGTGTTATTCAAAGGAGCTTGGCCAATTTAACAGAGATTCCCGCTTTGCTTATGGGTATATACAATGGACATTATGTTTAAGGATCAGTGAATCTCAGCGGGCCAAGGAACACAAACCTGGGTGTGCAGCTTTGTCAGAGGACTCCCGCCTCTCCTTGCCAACAATTCCCTATTAAATTCAAATACTGAAATATTGCAAATCGGTGCAAAACCGTGTTTCAGGTCTAGCTGAAGGAGCGTCTCCACCCCCATCGTTCTACCCGGACACTGAGGTCCAGCTCCGAGGGCCTTCTGGCGGTTCCCTCACTGCGAGAAGCCAAGTTACAGGGAACCAGGCAGAGGGCCTTCTCGGTAGTGGCGCCTTCCCTGTGGAACTCCTTCCCACCAGATGTCAAAGAGAATAACAACTATCAGGCTTTTAGAAGACATCTGAAGGCAGCCCTGTTTCGGGAAGCTTTTAATGTTTGATGTATTATAGTATTTTAATATTATTTTGGAAGCCGCCCAGAGTGGCTGGGGAAGCCCAGCCAGATGGGTGGGGTATAAATAATATATTATTATTATTATTATTATTATTATTATTATTATTATTATTATTACTTATGGGGCAAATGGCAGAGGTTATGACAGGTGGATTGCTGATCCATGGCTTCGCTATATCACATGGAAGTGGAAGATGGAGCCAGTTTGTTTTCTCCTGCTCAGGAGGGCAGGACTCGAACCCATGGCTTCAGGTTTCAAGAAAGGAGATTCCGAGCAAATCTGTCAGTGATTCTTTAGCTGAGATTCCTGAATTGCAGAGGGTTGGAGTAATGGATCCTTAGGGTCCCTTCCAACTCTGCAATTCTATGATTCTAAAGATCAGACCCCAGGGACGCGGGTGGCGCTGTGGGTTAAACCACAGAGCCTAGGACTTGCCGATCAGAAGGCCGGCGGTTCGAATCCCTGCAATGGGGTGAGCTCCCGTTGCTCGGTCCCTGCTCCTGCCAACCTAGCAGTTCAAAAGCATGTCAAAGTGCAAGTAGATAAATAGGTACCGCTCCGGCGGGAAGGTAAACGACATTTCCGTGCGCTGCTCTGGTTCGCCAGAAGCGGCTTAGTCATGCTGGCCACATGACCCAGAAGCTGTATGCTGGCTCCCTCGGCCAATAAAGTGAGATGAGCGCCGCAACCCCAGAGTCGGCCACGACTGGACCTAACGGTCAGGGGTCCCTTTACCTTTACCTTTTTAAAGATCAGACCCAGGTTGAGATTGCTCAGGTAAGTTGCCCTCCCCTCCTCCACTCCCATTTCCCAAAAGGATATGCCGGGAGGAAGGAAACAGAGGGTACTTAATGAAACAGTTAATGCTATTTGCTGATAATGATTATTCAACTAAAAGGCTTTGAAGCAGCCCAATTAGCACTTCACTACAGTAAACAAGATCTTGAGATATGCCCGATAGGGAGAATAATGTATGCCAGTTTGGGCTCCGATGAGAAATATTTATTGAACAGCTCAGTGTCCTTCCCTGCCATATCGGCGCATGGTGTTTAGACTCCGTCACAGCTATTGTTCTGCGGTCATGATGGCCAAAAGACGTTTGCAAGAAAGGCGATGGCAAACCGAGACGGCATCTTAAAAAGCAGGGACATCACCTTGCCAACAAAGGTCCGTATAGTTAAAGCCATGGTTTTCCCAGTAGTGATGTATGGAAGTGAGAGCTGGACCATAGAGAAGGCTGATCGCTGAAGAATTGATACTTTTGAATTATGGTGCTGGAGGAGACTCTTGAGAGTCCCATGGACTGCAAGAAGATCAAACCTATCCATTCTTAAGGAAATCAGCCCTGAGTGCACACTGGAAGGACAGATCCTGAAGCTGAGGCTCCAATACTTTGGCCACCTCATGAGAAGAGAAGACACCCTGGAAAAGACCCTGATGTTGGGAAAGATGGAGGGCACAAGGAGAAGGGGACGACAGAGGACGAGATGGTTGGACAGTGTTCTCAAAGCTACCAGCATGAGTCTGACCAAACTGCGGGAGGCAGTGGAAGACAGGAGTGCCTAGCGTGCTCTGGTCCAGGGGGTCATGAAGAGTCGGACACGACTAAACGACTAAACAACAACAACAGGGATCCTATCACTGCAAAAGGTGGGGGTGGGAAATACCCTTCGGAGTAAGCCCGGTTTGTTGGGATGCATGGGCCGCAAGTCACAGGGGGGCCTGCCCAGGTGTTCAAAACTCAAAAGCAGAAGAGAGGGGGACCCTTGTTCACCCAGGGCCAGTGCTTCTTCTGAGCAACATGCCCGTGGTGGGCGGGGTCAGAGGCAAAAGTAGGCGGAGCAACAAATGTCAATGTTCCCTTTGTACAGCGGGCTGGTTTCTATCCAAAGCGATGGGCCTCCGTAATTTAGCTGTGATGAGCTGCAATTCCTGCATTGCATTGGACTAGATGACTGCCTGGGTTCCAGACCCTCCAAGCGTCCCTATTTTCCAGTCCCAGATTTACAGAAGCCATCCTGGTTTCCGAATTGATGCCAGAATGTTCCGCTTTTCCTTAGGACATCCCTGTTTTCATCAGGATATGGAGTTATGTGACCGTGAAGCCAAGAAGAAGTGTAAATATACAGTGGTACCTCAGGTTACAGACGCTTCAGGTTACAGATGCTTCAGGTTGCAGACTCCGCTAACCCCGAAAAAGTACCTCGGGTTAAGAACTTTGCTTCAGGATGAGAACAGAAATCGTGCTCTGGCGGCGCGGCAACAGCAGGAGGCCCCATTAGCTAAAGTGGTGCTTCAGGTTAAGAACAGTTTCAGGTTAAGAACAGACCTCCAGAACGAATTAAGTTCTTAACCCAAGGTACCACTGTACTACCTTTAGAAGATATCTGGAGCCAGCCCTGGATAGGAAAGTTTTTTTAAAAAAGTTTCATGTTTCATTCTGTTTTTTAATATCTATTGGAAGCCTTCCTGAATGGCTGGGGCAGTCCTGTCAAATGGGCAGGGTATAAATATTATTATTATTATTATTATTATTATTATTATTATTATTATCCCTATAAACATCAGAGAAATGCTGTAGGATATATGCCAGTCCCTTCCAACTCTCCAATTCTATTACAGTGGTACCTTGGTTAAGAACTTAATTAGTTCTTAGGTCCGTTCTTAACCTGAAACTGTTCTTAACCTGAAGCACCGCTTTAGCTAATGGGGTTTCCCACTGCAGCTGCGCCACCGCCAAGCGATTTCTGTTCTCATCCTGAAGCAAAGTTCTTAACCCGAGGTACTATTTCTGGGTTAGTGGAGTCTGTAACCTGAAGCGTCTGTAACCTGAGGTACCACTGTATTCAAATTTACCCACTCTGCCTTCTACTGAACTGTTTCCCTACTTTATGTATCCGACCACTCCCCTATTGCTGCCTCATGGTGGTTCAGTGAAATGGGGGAAAACCCTGTAACTAACCCAGCTAGAAAACCCTGTGACATTTCCTCTTTTTTTATGCAGTCATCTAGGTGTTAAAATGCCAGGATCACAGGGTAGGGGGAATAATAGGAAAGGGGAGAAGAAGAAAAAAGGAAGGATGGATGGAATCGTGACTTATCTGAAAGGCTGTACACAGAGCAGGTCCTTCCCCCCCCCCTCCGTTTCTTCCCTTTGTTCCCATGTAATTCTACTTTTTAGTGAAATTATTAAAGCTAATTGCATTATTTAATCCCCATCACATGCAATTCTCCAGTGTTTCCCTAATCAGTGTAATCAAGCCAATCGAAACAGATAAAGGAGATCTTTTTAGCGGGCCTTGATGAGATTTTATCATCAGTCTCCGTGTATATTGCAAAGCCGTGACACACTCAGAAGAAATAAAAGGAACTTGGGAATAGAGGGGTGCGGATGTGGCAGCCAGGAAGGGATCAGACAAAGGCTGGAGACCCTTTCGCCTGTTGTACTTCTGGGGAAGGAAGGAAGGAAGGAAGGAAGGAAGGAAGGAAGGAAGGAAGGAAGGAAAGGGGAAGGAAGGAGGGAGGGAGGGAGGGAGGGAGGGAAGGAAGGAAGGAAGGAAGGAAGGAAGGAAGGAAGGAAGGAAGGAAGAAGGGAGGGACGGAGGAGGGAGGGAAGGAAGGAGGGAAGGAAGCAAGGAGGGAAGGGAGGAAGGAAGGAAGGGAGGAAGGGAGGAAGGAAGGAAGGAAGGAAGGAAGGAAGGAAGGAAGGAAGGAAGGAAGGAAGACTGGCTATAGGGTTGCCAGGTCTCAGGGTTTGGCCTTAGGTTTCATTATTATTACAGACCCCCCAAGTGTCCCTATTTTCCAGGGACACTCCCGGAGCTACAAAAGCCGTCCCGGTTTCTGATTTGATCCCGGAATGTCCTACTTTTCCTTAGGATGTCCGTATTTTCATTGGAGAAATGTTGGAGGGTATGAAGTTATGCAACCCCGGAGCCAAGGAGATCAGTAACTATACAGCCTTTAGAAGACATCTGCAGCCAGCACTGGATAGGGAAGTTTTGTAATGCTTAATGTTTTGTTATGTTTTTATATGTGCCAGAAGCCGCCCAGAGTGGCTGGGGCAACCCAGTTAGATGGGTGGGATATAAATAATAAAATTATTATTATTATTATTATGGACTAGGGCATCCCTATTTTCATCAAAGAAATGTTGTGGGGTATGCAGTACTCCATGTGCGGAAGAGCTTGGCTTGGCCTCCGTCCTTCTGCACTGAACGCCCCAGAGATCACAGTGTGGGAGGTTCTGCAGCCTTGGTCCTGCCGTTGCCAATTCTGGTGCTTCGAAAGGCCCCATTAGGTCTTCACAATAACAGACCCACAGACTCTAATGAAAGAG
Source organism: Podarcis siculus (assembly GCA_034642415.1). NCBI lineage: Eukaryota > Metazoa > Chordata > Lepidosauria > Squamata > Lacertidae > Podarcis > Podarcis siculus. The sequence continues at coordinate 6,216,748 of JAXCMG010000059.1, forward strand.
GAGGATCTTTCCATTTTCTTCCTTGTTGCAAACAAGGCAGCGCGGAAACACTTGATTACTCAGAAAGCAGCTGAACCGTGTGTGTGTGTGTTTGTGTGTGTGTGTTTGTAGCTGTCCGACTGCAGCAACATCTATTACACGCTGCAATTTCGCCTTGTGCTGTCCTTTCTTAGACCATGTTGTGGGATCTTTTAAATGGAATTTACCGAGGCTTCGTTCAAAAAGAAAGCTTTGCTCTCTCTCTCTCCCTCCTTTTCTTTTATGTACTCACACTTTTCCCACCTTCCCCCATCTACTCCATCCTTGTTTTTTCTCCTCACACATCCCAACTCTTTTAGAGCAGAATTCTGTTTCTGTATTCAGGGTGGACAAGCAAGAGCAGGAAACACTCAGTGGCTCCTGGCCCCTTAGTTAATACATTAAAAAAAAATTTACTATATGTTCTGGTTTGTTGGTCTGTTCATTTGCTCTCTATAGGTTTGGCTGCCTCTTGAGGTGCCATCGTCAAACTGAGGTAGCGGCTGGCCGTAATAATTGCCAATTTCCTGCTGGGCCCCATTTTCATTCAAGATGGCGAACCAAAACACGACTTCGATATGACTTCTCCCATTTCTTGGCATAGGTTCATCCGCTTCTTGAGATATTGTCACAAAATTTGGTCCACAAGATGTGTGTGGCAGTCTTCATCACTGTGTGGACACCATTTTGAATCAAGTCAGGTAGATCAAAACATGACTTTGGTGTGACTTCACCTGTGGTTTTTTTTAAAGGCATAGATTTGGCCACCTCTCAAGATACTGCCGTCGTCAGACTTGACACGAGGTTTTCCTGAGCGGGGGGAGGCAATAAACAATAAAACCATTTTGAATCAAGATGGTAGACTGGAACATCACTTTGGCATGTCTGTTTTTTGTCATAGGGTCATGTGCCTCCGGAAGACAGGAGTGCCTGGTGTGCTCTGGTCCATGGGGTCACGAAGAGTCGGACACGACTAAACAACTAAACAACAACAACATGTGCCTCCTGAGATATCGCCATCAAACTTGGCACAAGGGTTTTCAGGTGGGGGTGCAGTCTTCATCAACATCTGGGTGCTTGTGCCATTTTGAATCAAGATGGCAGAGCAAAATGTGCTTTCACCCAATTTATGGTGATGTGTCCCAAAATCTCTATCTATCGATCTATCTTGATTCGAAAAATTCCTGGACTGGCCCTGCTAGTTGGCGGGGGGCAGTACACATACCCATAATCTTCTTAACAGCCCAGTGTGTTTGTTGACTTTGAGCCATTTCTCTTTGCAGAAGGCAGAATCAGCCCCCTTGAGAAGCTGCCCGGGTCCTTTTAAGCTTTGCCTTTTCTCCAAGTTAAAAAGCCCCAAACATTGCAAACTTCCTTTCATAGGGCCTTTGCTCATTGTGTTTGCTTGGAAAATGCTGGGCATTCGAGTCTTCCTGTCTGTGTGGCACATGCCCAAACACCCGCTCCTGCCAAATCATCCTCACACTTAGTTTCTGTGACTTTGGGTGCCAGTTGAGCAGGACATAACCCCGTAGATCACATCTTTGGGGATCCTGTCACCTTCCATTCTGCCGACATGGCCAAGCCGGCGTAGATGTCGCTGAGACAGGAGTGCAAACATGCTGGGACTGTAGACATGGGAGAGCACATCTTTGTTTGAGGCTCTGTCCTGCCATGCGATGCCCAAAATCTTCCTGATGCAGCTCATGTTGACACATCGCTGCTGGTGGTTGTAAGTTGCCCACGACTCACTTCCATAAAGCAGCATGCTCAAAACACAAGCCTGGTAGGTCTTGGTCTTGGTTGTCAGCATCACATTCTCCCAGACCTTTTTGTAGAGGCGAGAGCCATTGCCGTAGTTGCCTTCCTAATAGTCCTGTCCAGCAAGGTCTCTGCTGACTTTCATTCCAAGGAAAGCAAACCCTGAGTAACCTCTGGAATTGCTCACTACTTGGAGATTCGGGTGGCCTGTGACATAACATAACTAGCAATATCTCTGTACTTTCTGTGTTTCCCTTCACAATCCCCCCCCCACACACAATGTGTGTACAGAGGAACCTCGATTTTCAAACTTAATCTGTTCCAGAAGACCGTTTGGCTTCTGAAAAGTTTGAAAACCGAGGATCAATGGGCTGGCTGCAAAGTCAATGGGGGGAAATTAAAAACACGGCTCAGAAGCCGTTTGGCTTCTGAAAATTGTTCAAAAACAGGAGCAGTTACTTCCAGGTTTGGGGCATTTGGGAGCTGAAACATTCCAAAATGGAGGCGTTCAGGAACCGAGCTTTGACTATAATATATCCTTGCAGCTCAACTGCAAATGTACACTGTAGCTGATGAAAACCTATGAGAATACATGCATTAATAGTTAAGGTGCTGCAAAACTCAGAGCAGGGCCAGTAGAATTAAAGAGCATGACCAACTTCGGCCCATTCATTGCAATGGGTCTATTTTGAGCAGAACCTCATGGGCAAGAACGTTTTGTGGGTTTTGCTGCAGCAGACTGACACAGCTATCCTGCCCTGCAATTAAATATACCCACTGTCCACTTTTCCAAAGCCAAACTGTTGCAGAATAAGCGCATCCGTTGCAAGGGGGGGGGAAAGAGTTTTGCATTCAGTTTTGTGTGTTTTAGGTTTGTGGTTTTTTAAAAAAAGAAATTGATTTGCTTGCCCAGTACACACACACACAGAGAGAGAGAGAGAGGGTGAGAGTTTCAGGAGATCCTTTCTAAGCCCCCTTTTCAAATCTGAAATGTTAGCAGGAGGAGGGAGTCATTGTAATGGGGTGCTGGCATCCCCTTCATCTCGGCAGGCTCCACCGCTGCTTTTTGGAAGGAGCTCACAGGGCCTGGACATCAAGCTGTGGAAGACTCTTCCTGAGCAACCGTCAGCATCTGGCTTATTGGCAAGCCGCAAGAAGCAGCCGCGGACGGTGGCAGCGGTGGTGGATTTTGCCGTTGCTTCTGGGGCCGCCATGCAATTTGGACGCCGTGCTCTTCTCTGAACTGCTTTGGCTGATGCTGTTGGTTTTTTTTTGTTTTTATATTAAAAAAAATAAAACAGTTCTTTTTGATGCACACACACATACACACCCCCGTGGCACAAAATCCGTCTTCTGCTCTCGCCGATTGCAGGCACCAAAACGGCCGTGTCTAGCCCAGATTCAGCAATCGGGTGACAAGTCTATTTCTCCCTCATCTCTGTGTAGTGTTGCCACCTGTGTTATTGGCCCAGCTCCTGAGTCTTTTGAGGAGAGAAACGTATCAGGTAAAAATATATATTTTTAAAAATTCTCTTGGAAAAGCTTTAGTTCGATGTTTCTAATTTTTTAAAAAACAAAAACTTTTAAAACAAAGGTTTTTGTGGGTATATTTGTGGTTTTCACTCTGATCTGGTGTGTTCTGCCTTGCTATGTCTCTATGAAAGTGGGGGTTATGCATTTGTAAACAAATAAGTTAAATAAATAGTTTGGTACTTGTGTGTGTGTGTGTGTGTGTGTGTGTGTGTCAGAATTACTGTTAAATGCTGTATTAAAATTAGAAAAACTGGGCCCTTTTTTGTTTCCCAAACTCTCTTGAAATGTACTCTGGATACACATGCAGGAATCACATTTCAGCAAAGGGGATAGTTTTTTCCTACACCAGCAGCCCTCCCTTTTCCAAATTTTAGGTGGGACTTAGACATGTATAGGGACGCAGGTGGTGCTGTGGGTTAAACCACAGAGCCTAGGACTTGCTGATCAGAAGGTCGGCGGTTCGAATCCCCGCGACGGGGTGAGCTCCCGTTGCTCGGTCCCTGCTCCTGTCACCCCAGCAGTTCGAAAGCACATCAAAGTGCAAGTAGATAAATAGGTACCACTCCGAAGGGGAGGTAAACGGCGTTTCCATGCGCTGCTCTGGTTCGCCAGAAGCAGCTTAGTCCTGCTGGCCACATGACCCGGAAGCCGTACGCCGGCTCCCTCGGCCAATAAAGCGAGATGAGCGTCGCAACCCTAGAGTCGGCCACAACTGGACCTAATGGTCAGGGGTCCCTTTACCTTTAGACATGTATGGGAATGAGGTATCAGAGTCATAGAATCATAGAACTGAAGAAATTTCAAGGGCCCCCTAGTCCAACTCTCTGAAATGCAAGAAAAGTCAATGTAGTAGAATGGGCTGTATCAGTTTGTGATGCAGGTGAGGAAATACGTTTTTGGAATGCTTCCCCGCCCCCAAAATATATCCCTGCAAGTAGAATGCTAGTGCATAAGTGATAAAGGTCCTAGCCCACCTCTTTGCCTTCTGTGCTGGTTTGCTATTTTCAGAGAGGGTTTTCCCCCATGCAGAAGGCCATTCAAATAACTTCTAGAGTGTATGCAATCTCAGAGAATCCACCATAGGAAAGAGGCATCCTGGTTGCTAGGGAAGGGGAAATAGCAACTAGATTCCTACAACTAGAAAATAAGACAGAAGCAGGGAAATTGCACCCGGGGATTCCTAGTGCCTGTTATCCAAAGAACTCACTCAGACTTTGTTCATTGGCTAAAAACACTGAATGGCCGTCTGATCTCTCAGAAATCACTTAGAAGGGTTCCTCCACATTTTGCTTCATAACTTTCTTTCTGGGAGGGCTAGAGACTTGCTTTTTTAAAAAAGAAAAAGAATGATAGCTCAGAGTTTGGGGCCTCTGTTATTCATGGGCCCTGTATAACAGTAGCCCCCTCACAATGGCCCTCATTCTGCATAAAGCTCTTTCGTATTGTTAAATTGCTTTTGAGTGTCTCGTGTGAATCAATTCATAAACTATTATTATTATTATTATTATTATTATGAATGTTGACATGCTGGAACGTGTGCAGGAGAGGGCAATCAAGATTATCAAGGGTCTGGAAACCAAGCCTGATGAGGAACGGTTGAAGGAGCTGGGCATGTTTAGCCTGGAAAAGAGGAGACTGAGAGGAGATATGAGAGCCATCTTCAAATATTTGAAGGGTTGCCACAGGGAAGGGCGAACAAGCTTGTTTTCTCCTGCTCTGGACTTGAACCAATGGCTTCAAGTTACAAGAAAGGAGATTCCAACATCAGGAAGAACTTTCTGACAGCAGGAGCTGTTCAACAGTGGAACGGTCTCCCTTAGGAGATGGTGGACTCTCCTTCCTTGAAGATTTTTTAAGCAGAGGCTGGATGCCCCACCTTGTCCCTCATACCATTTAACACCAGCATGAAAGTGCTTGGGGAAGGGGGTCTGGACATTTTCCCTGTGTTCTAGGCACAGGGCCACTCTCTTGCTGAAGCTACGCAGATCTGGGCCTTGTCAGTGATTGGATGGAGCCACATGTTCACCTCCTTGGGTTTCATAATGACTGGAAGGCATGATAGAAATGTAATAATAATAATAATAATAATAATAATAATAATAATAATAATTTTTATTTATACCCCGCCCTCCCCAGCCAAGGCCAGGCTCAGGGCAGCTAACAAGCAATAATAAAAACAAGTTGAATAAATACAAATTAAAAACAAGATTAAAATACAACATTAAAATATTGAAACATTAAAATAGAAAAGAAATAGACAAAACAACTTTTCCCATCTCCTCTCTATTTGATTCCAGGGACATCCTGAGGTGTTCTCGAACCATTTCCTGGGCACTTGGTGTGGACTGAGGACTCTAAATCTTGATCCAAGATAGAATCATAGAATTGTAGGGTTAGAAGGGACCCCGAGAGTCATCTAGTCCAAACCCCTGCAATGCAGGAATCTTTCACCCAACGTGGGTCTCGAACCCACGACCTTGAGATTAAGGGCCTCGTGCTCTGCCAGGTGAGGTGGTTCTGGTCAGCAACACTGCTGGCCCAGAATTAGGGACGCAGCTTTGTGGAGCGGGTGTTCCCCTTTGAAGAATCAAGTTGAGCGTGGTTGTGGAATTATAGAACTCCCGGTTTTAATATCAGAAAAACCGCAAAAGCCCAGAATGGCGGCGCCATTGGGTTAGGACTCTGGGACAGAGGTTTGGGGCCCCACTAAATGGAAGAAGCAGGAAAGGCCAAAAACATAGCAGAGCAGGCCTAACAGAACTGAAATAAAACAGATTGACATCGAAAGGTGGGGGGCTGCTATCAGGCCATTAAGTGACTGGGGGTGGCTGCTGAGACCACATAACACCAGTCTTGAAAGACCTACATTGGCTCCCAGTACGTTTCCGAGCACAATTCAAAGTGTTGGTGCTGACCTTGAAAGCCCTAAACGGCCTCGGTCCAGTATATCTGAAGGAGCATCTCCACCCTCATCGTTCTGCCCGGACACTGAGGTCCAGCTCCGATGGCCTTCTGGCGGTTTCCTCATTGCGAGAAGCAAAGCTACAGGGAACCAGGCAGAGAGCCTTCTCGGTAGTGGCACCCACCCTGTGGAACGCCCTCCCATCAGATGTCAAAGCGATAAACTACCTGACATTCAGAAGACATCTTAAGGCAGCCCTGTTCAGGGAAGTTTTTAACGTGTGATATTTTAGTGTATTTTTGGTTTCTATGGAAGCCGCCCAGAGTGGCTGGGGAACCCAGCCAGATGGGCGGGGTACAAATAATAAATTATTATTATTATTATAAGTCCAGAGTCTCCCCACCATACATTTTAACCACATGGCTTCTTCCTCCAAAAGAATCCTGGGAACTGTTGTTTGCTAAGGGTGCTGGGGGTAGTAATAATAATAATAATTTATTATTTGTACCCCGCCCATCTGGCTGGGTTTCCCCAGCCACTCTGGGCGGCTTCCAACAAGGATTAAAAATACATTAAAATGTCACACATTAAAAACTTCCCTGAATAGGGCTGCCTTCAGATGTCTTCTAAATGTCAGGTAGTTGTTTATCTCTTTGACATCTGATGGGAGGGCGTTCCACAGGGCGGGGGCCACCACCGAGAAGGCCCTGTGCCTGGTTCCCTGTAACTTGGCTTCTTGCAGTGAGGGAACTGCCAGAAGGCCCTCGGAGCTGGACCTCAGTATCCGGGCAGAACGATGGGGGTGGAGATGCTCCTTCAGGTATACCTGGCCGAGGCAATGGGTGAGGTGAACTACAATTCCCAGGGTTCTTTGAGGGAACCCATTGGCTTTAAATATTTATGTACTTACTTCCTGCATCTATATCCCACCTGCTTCTCCAAGAAAGAGCTCAAGTTGGCATACATGGGTCTCCCCCCCCCACCCCGCTCCTCGTTTAATTTTCACAACAACCCTGTGAGGCGGGTTAAGTCAAGAGGTAGGGACCAACCCAAAGTTGTAGCCTCCCATGTCGTAGTCCGACACTCTAACCACTGCACTGGTCGCACGTATGGATGTGAGCTCAAATTATCCGCCTGCCCTATTGAACCTGAGGCAAGATTTGCCGTATTTTTTGCTCTATAAGACTCACTGTTTCCCTCCCAAAAAGTAAGGCGAAATGTGTGTGCGTCTTATGGAGCAAATGCAGGCTGCGCAGCTATCCCAGAAGCCAGAACAGCAAGAGGGATTGCTGCTTTCACTGCGCAGCAATCCCTCTTGCTGTTCTGGCTTCTGAGATTCAGAATACAGTGGTACCTCGGGTTAAGTACTTAATTCATTCCGGAGGTCCGTTCTTAACCTGAAACTGTTCTTAACCTGAAGCACCACTTTAGCTAATGGGGCCTCCTGCTGCAGCCGCGCCGCCGGAGCACAATTTCTGTTCTCATCCTGAAGCAAAGTTCTTAACCTGAAGCACTATTTCTGTGTAACCTGAAGCGTATGTAACCTGAAGCATATGTAACCTGAGGTACCACTGTATTTTTTTTCATGCTTTCCTCCTCCAAAAACTAGGTGCGTCTTGTTGTCTGGTGCGTCTTATAGAGCAAAAAATACGGTACTTGTGTGGTAATCACGCATCGTGTGGGGGGATAAAAATGTACCCAGCTTCCCTTTCTTTCTTTTAAAAATGCACCCCTTTAAAAGAGGGCACAGACCACCTAGAGAACAGCGATCTCACCCCTTGCTGGTGTTGTGTTCACACAAGCACACTCCAAAATACCAATTTTGGGTGTCGGTGTCCCAGCAGGTTGTCTGACTGAACCCACAGCCGGCCTGGTTGTGTCGGCTTCTATCACAGCCTGAGAGGAACCCTCTCTCTGCCTAGGGTTGCCATACGTCTGATTTTACTCAAATAACATTTCTGTCCGGATTTTCACTTTTAGAACTATGGCAGCCCGAGCCTCTCTGACAAGGTCCTGCCTTAGAGCAGCGTCCATCTGTACGTGAAAAGAAACTGATAATGGAACAATTCTCAGTCTGTTTGTCCGTCTGTGCTGTGGAAACCAGCTTAGCCCTTCTCCCTGTCTCTGAGGAGCAGGTGGCTTACAGCTTGTCTCCCTGACAAAGGCAGAGATATTAATTGGGACAATATACATCTGCCCGCTTGGCGGTCCATTTCTGGAGGGTGAGTGGCCAGGCGGAAGTGTCGCCCCTTTTTTCCTCTCCCTGCCCCCAAGAAACGGGGTTCCTATCTCTTTTATAGCAGCTGGCACAAATTCTTTATAGACTGGCGGAAATTCACCAGGTGAAGCTTTCCCCCAAAGCAAAGCTGCACCGGCTGAACATCCGCCTGCCGCGCCGCAAAAAAACAAAGCCTAAAGTTGCCATTCCACCTGGCTGGGGCCCCGTCTGCTTGTCTGAAAAGACAGCCCGGGAAGAATAAAATAATGCCGTTTCCGTGGACTTAATCCGATAGACAAAGCTGGTTCTAGCCTTCTGTCTGCGAGGAGGGCTGCCCGTCTCTGCTTTGCCGGAGGGCCAAGCCTGCCTCTGCCTTTGCCCCGGGGTCTGGGGAGAGGTGGAGAGGCGGGCGGCTGGGCCTGGCATCCAAATCTGCTGGGAAGAGACCTTGCCTGCTACTCTAGGGATGCTTGCCCAGGCAGCTGGGCATGGTTTGCAGGCAAGGAGGAAAGGAGGGAGGGAGGGAAACAGGGGCAGAGGTCTCTCTGCTCCTGCCTCCCCTCAGAGATTAGCCTGGCTGGAATCTGGCTTGGCAAAGGCTGGGAGGAGGCCGCCGCCGCCTTTGTGCGGCAAACGGCGGGGAGGAAAGCTCAGGAGCCAGCATTGTCGACTCCAGACCCGACACATGGCTTCCTCCCTCGCTCTGGCGTCAACAAGATGAGAACAAGGGATCCCGGTGGCGAGCTAGAGGCCGAGAGGCCCAGGAGCCTGGCCAGCTGGGTCCCAATCCCGGCAGGGGAGATGAGAAGACCGCCCTCCCCATCCCTGGGGAGCCATAGGCCTCAGATGTGAACCCAACTCCGTGGCCTCCAACATTTCTCCGACAAAACCAGGGGCATCCTGGTCTACACCAGGAAGCTTCTCCCGATCTCACAGCAAACATGGACATCATGTGCACATCGACATCAGTCGCCTTGAGTCAAGGGCAACCTTTCCGCCTCCCCTACCTCACAGGGTTGTTGTCAAGGTGTGAAAGAAGGGATTGGGCTCAACACGTTCCACGGATAAGTGGAATGAAATGGAATTTTAGCGGTAAGCTGCCTTGAGACCCTGTCAGGGGAAATGGCAGGGTATAATAATAATAATAATAATAATAATAATAATAATAATAATAGAGACTGTGAAAATGATCAAGAACATACCAGAGAGTAAATCCTATTGAACTCAGTAGGACTTGCTTCTGAGTAAAAATCCTTAAGACTTCAGTGTAAGGTTGCCTGGGCTCCACTGAATACAGCGAGACTTACTTCTGAGTAGGCAGTGTAAGGCTCAATTTACATAACAACAGAATCAACATGCCCCACGTTTCTTGAGAAATTGCTAGGTGCCGAAGCATTGCAATTAAAGAATTTAAAGCGGACTGGTGACCTTTTCCTTCAAAATTATAGAAAGGGCGTTGTACACCAGCTTCACCGTTTGCTTCATTTGGTGCAGGTATTTTATTTTCAGTCTAAACAGAGCTCCTTTTTTCACAACTGCACAAACAAACCACGTTTATAATTGTTTTCCAAGATGTGGAGGGTGGGGTGGAACCAGGATGGCTTCTGTAATTCCGAGACTGTCCCTGGAAAATCAGGACAGTTGAAGGGTATGCATCACCGACAACTGGGAAACACTGGCCTGCGAGCGCTCCAGTTGGAGAACAGCCTTTACCAAAGGTGTCATGGGCTTTGAAGACACTCGAACTCAGGACGCAAGGGAGAAACGTGCTAAGAGGAAGGCACGCTTGGCAAACCCTCACCGTGATCAACTCCCACCCAGGAACCAATGTCTCCACTGTGGAAGGACGTGTGGATCCAGAATTGGCCTCCACACTCACTTATGGACTCACTGTTAATACTTCGTTTATGGAAGACAATCTTACTCAGCTACGAGGGATCGCCAAAGAAGGTATTCAAAAGCATTGCTGCCTCCAGCTCCAACTGGTTACAAATGGAAATGTGCTGGATTCAGTAGGAAAGCATAAAAACATTTGTGAAACTCACTGGGGAAAAAGCAGATCTGCAGAAACGGAAGCAGGGACGTTTCAGTGAGATCGTAATGGGTGATACCTTATCAGCTACGAGTGATCGCCAAGAATGCATCCTTACTCCTGCTCTGCCGACCCAAACTCCTCCTTTCATGCCTCTGTCTAGTCTTCATGCATTTAGCTCCTCCTGGAAGCACCCAGGACCTGCCCACACAAGGAATCCCTACAATATCTCACCTAAAGGCAAAGGTAAAGGGACCCCTGACCATTAGGTCCAGTCGTAACCGACTCTGGGGTTGCGGCGCTCATCTTGCTTTATTGGCCAAGGGAGCCGGCATACAGCTTCCAGGTCATGTGGCCAGCATGACTAAGCCGCTTCTGGCGAACCAGAGCAGCGCACGGAAACGCCGTTTACCTTCCCACCGGAGCGGTACCTATTTATCTACTTGCACTTTGACGTGCTTTCGAACTGCTAGGTTGGCAGGAGCAGGGACCGAGCAACTGGAGCTCACCCCGTCGCAGGGATTCGAACTGCCAACCTGCTGATCGGCAAACCCTAGGCTCTGTGGTTTAACCCACAGCGCCACCCGCGTCCCACAATATCTCACCTACTCCATCCCAAAACTGACTTGGGTGTAGCATCGCTCGCGTCAGCAGTCCTCTTGCATGAGGTGCGTGGCAGGGGGACCACAAACTCCCACAAGTTTCACACCAGATGGTAGCACTCTCTCGCACACAGGATTAGCTCCCCCATACACACACACACACACACACACAGAGAGAGAGAGAGAGAGAGAGAGAGAGAGAGAGAGAGAGAGAAATATGGCACATCTGTTTTACACTGTCATACAGAAAATTAAAATCCTGCATTGCAGAGGGTTGAACCAGATGACACTGGGTCATTTCCAACTCTGCAATTCTAAGATCACATATTTTAAAAGAAAACTTTATGTCTGTCTGTTTAAAATTTTGCATACCAGTGCTGTTAACATCTTTGTGGGCCGTGTATCCGACCAGGCAGTGCCCACAGCTAAAAAGCCAAGCCACCATTTCAGCCAAATGGCAGCTTGTCTAAGAACCAGAGTTGTATATTCCTTTCTGTGGGGAAGACATTTTTGTTGAGGGGAAAAAGCAACAAGAAATAAATCTGGGTGATGCTGTTAGAAAACTGGCAGAGGAGCTTCGCTGAAGAATCAATGAAAAACAAACGGTTTGTGGGGAGCGATTATTCAATGGGGAAAAAGATGTGTGATTTTGGCACAGCCTCGCTTTCAAATGCTATGACTCATGGTGCTATAATTCCTGCATTGCAGGGGGTAGGACTAGATTACCCTAGAAGTCCCCTCCAACTCTACTACAATTTGATGAATCTACAAGGTGCTGCAACATTTATCCATGAAGTCCAGGATTGTCTATTCTGGCTGACAGTGGCTCTGCATGATCTGTGATGAGGGTACTTCCATTATAGGCTTGCCATGTCGTGAAAACTCCTGACATGTCCTGGTTTGCGGGCATAAAAATGGCATCGGGGGGGGGGGGATTTTGCTGAATCGGCAAAATATCGGGGGAAACCCGGGTGTGTGGCAACATGATGGAAAAAGCAGCAGAAACAGCTCAGAAAGCTTTAAAGCACTATTTTGGGGGTTTGTTGTTTAGTCGTTTAGTCGTGTCCGACTCTTCGTGACCCCCTGGACCAGAGCACGCCAGGCACTCCTGTCTTCCACTGCCTCCCGCAGTTTGGTCAGACTCATGCTGGTAGCTTCAAGAACACTGTCCACCATCTCGTCCTCTGTCTTCCCCTTCTCCTTGTGCCCTCCATCTTTCCCAACATCAGGGTCTTTTCCAGGGAGTCTTCTCTTCTCATGAGGTGGCCAAAGTCTTGGAGCCTCAGCTTCAGGATCTGTCCTTCCAGTGAGCACTCAGGGCTGATTTCCTTCAGAATGGATAGGTTGGATCTTCTTGCAGTCCATGGGACTCTCAAGAGTCTCCTCCAGCACCAGAATTCAAAAGCATCAATTCTTCGGCAATCAGCCTTCTTTATGGTCCAGCTCTCACTTCTATACATCACTACTGGGAAAACCATAGCTTTAACTATATGGACCATTGTCGGCAAGGTGATGTCTCTGCTTTTTAAGATAGTCTAGGTTTGTCATTGCTTTTCTCCCAAGAAGCAGGCAATAGCAGAGTTAGTCACAGTTAATATAAATAAATTAATAAAAAGAGGTGGATATTGACAGGTGGGTGTCATTGAACCTTACCCTTTGGAGAAAAGGGTAAATGCTCTCAAAATGAATATTATTCCCAGATTTATTTATATTCTACAAAGCAGGTGCTCTATTACTGAGCTACAAGCTTTCCTTTAAGACACAGGGACATTGGAGTCCAAGTCAAGATTTTTGGTCCACTCAGTTCAGTGCTGTCTGCACTAACAGTGTCTCTCTAAGATTCCAGCTCCTATCTAAAGTTTTTGGGGAGTGAATCTGCATGCAAAGCAGATGCTCTACCACTGACCTAACAATTTCCCTCCTAACAAACATTATTTGGTACTACCAGGCAGAGGGCCTCCTTGGTAGTGGTGCCCTCCCTGTGGAACTCCCTCCCTTCAGATGTCAAGGAGAAAAAGAATTACACAACTTTTAGAAGACATCTGAAGGCAGCCCTGTATCGGGAGGTTTTTAATGTTTGATGTTTTTATTATGTTTTTATTATGTAAGCAGCCCTGAGTGGCTGGGGAAACCCACCCGGATGGGCACGATATAGATAATAAAATTCTTCTTCTTCTTCCTCTTCCTCTTCTTCTTCTTCTTCTTCTTCGCCTCCTCCTCCTCCTCCTCCTCCTCTTCTTCTTCCTCTTCCTCCTCCTCGTCTTCTTCCTCCTCCACCACCACCTCCTCCTCCTCCTCCTCTTCTTCTTCTTCCTCTTCTTCTTCTTCGTTATCTGTTGTAAGTGATTTTCTTCCACCTTATATTTTGGACAGTTGCTGATTGAGATGCCTTATACCAGGGGTCAGCAAACTTTTTCAGCAGGGAGCCGGTCCGCTGTCCCTCAGACCTTGTGGGGGGCCGGACTATATTTTGAAGAAGAAAAAAATGAACGAATTCCTATGCCCCACAAATAACCCAGAGATGCATTTTAAATAAAAGCACACATTCTACTCATGTAAAAACACGCTGATTCCCGGACTGTCCGCATGCCAGATTGAGAAGGCGATTGAGCCGGATCCATCCACTGGGCCTTAGTTTGCCTACCCATCCCTTATACTTTATAGATGCACCTAAGACACTTACTTTCAGTGTTAGAAACTCAGATGTATAAGCTATGGCTCCTTAAACCAAGGTTACAGGCGCCAAAATGAAATGTCCAGTTGCCATTTTTGGCCAAGCCAGCTCTAAAGTCTTATTTTCCAAATGATGGACTGACTGCGGTCGATATGCGGTTAAATATCTGGCTAGTTCAGATGACAACCTTGAGCTAGGTTAAGAGCTTAGAGAACTGAAAGAAGAAAAGTCCCTTGATCCAGAGACAGTCCCCATATATATTGGTCCATCTAAACCTATTTTTCTTAACGGTGACTGCTCCTGCTCAGGCTGCACAGAAAAAGCAGTTTGGTTCCAGAAATTCATTCCGATTGCGCAGATCAAAAATAGCTGATAGAATTCTACAGGATGGGGTAAAGGTAAAGGGACCCCTGACCATTAGGTCCAGTCGTGACTGACTCTGGGGTTGCGGCGCTCATCTCGCTTTACTGGCCGAGGGAGCCGGCGTACAGCTTCCGGGTCATGTGGCCAGCATGACTAAGCCGCTTCTGGCAAACCAGAGGAGCACACGGAAATGCCGTTTACCTTCCCGCCGGAGTGGTACCTATTTATCTACTTGTACTAGCGTGCTTTCGAACTCCCAGGTTGGCAGGAGCAGGGACCGAGCAACGGGAGCTCACCCCATCGTGGCCATTCGAACCACCGACCTTCTGATCGGCAAGTCCTAGCCTCTGTGGTTTAACCCACAGTGCCACCCGTGTCCCTTACAGGATGGGGTATTAGTGTGTAAAAACAGTAACAAAGAACATGGTCCCAATTCACTGATTAAATTGCTGCATGCACTTTAGACACAGAAGAAGTTTCCCTATTTTCCAGGGACGTCCCTGATTTAGAGAAGCCGCCCCGGTTTGTGATTTGATCCCAGAATGTCCCACTTTTCCATAGGATGTCCCTATTTTCACTGGAGAAATGTTGGAGGGGATGGAGTTATCCGACCCCTGAACCATCTGAAGGCATAGGGAAGGTTTTAAAATGCTGAATGTTTTATTATGTTTTTATAGATGTTGGAAGCTGCTCAGAGTGGCCGGGGCAACCCAGTCAGACGTGTGGGGTATATATAGTAAAATCGTCATTATGGAATGAGACGCCCCTATTTTCATTGGAGAGAACTTTGGCACCCCCAGAAAGCTCAACAACTTTCTTTTCTGTCCGGAACTTTCACTGTTTGAAATATGGTAACCCTACAGGGTACTTGGGACGCGGGTGGCGCTGTGAGTTAAACCACAGAGCCTAGCACTTGCCGATCAGAAGGTCGGCGGTTCGAATCCCCATGACGGTGTGAGCTCCCGTTGCTCGGTCCCTGCTCCTGCCAACCTAGCAGTTTGAAAGCACGTCAAAGTGCAAGTAGATAAATAGGTACTGCTCCGGCGGGAAGGTAAACGGCGTTTCCGTGCGCTGCTCTGGTTTTGCCAGAAGCGGCTTAGTCATGCTGGCCACATGACCCGGAAGCTGTACGCCGGCTCCCTCAGCCAGTAAAGCGAGATGAGCGCCGCAACCCCAGAGTTGGCCACAACTGGACCTAATGGTCAGGGGTCCCTTTCCCTTTACAGGGTACTATTGTTGTTGTTATTATTATTATTATTATTATTATTATTATTATTATTATTATTATTATTACTGCAGCATTTCCCTGCTCTGGTGACTTTTCAGGAAGTGAAATACTTCGCAGGCAATGTGGACTGTCATCAGAGAGCTTTGAGGAACTGATGTTTATCAAATTGACAACTTTGGTAACAATTCAAGTCTTGCTCTCCTTCCAGGTGTTTCCCCCCCCCCCCCCAATATTGTGATTCTCTAGTATTGAAGCATATTCAGGGTGGCTCTTACATTAAAGGGGTGATGTGTGTGCTGTGATTTCTCCAGGGGAGGCAGAGGTGAACTCGGTCCTCTAGATGTTTTTTGGTACTACAACTCCCATCATCCCTGACCACTGGTCCTCTTAGCTAGGGACCATGGGAGTTGTAGTCCCAAAGCATCTGGAGGGTCGAGTTTGCCTATGCCTGCTCCAGGGGCTCTTATCAAGGGGCTGGCAAAATGTAATAGGCCTAAATTCAAAAGGCCTCAGGTATGTTATCGGTTCAGCCTCAGCTCACTGGGCATGGAGGAAGAGAAAGAGAGAGAAAAGGAGGGAAAAAAGGGAGAGGGGGGGGAAGGGGGGGGGGGGGGGAGAGGGGGGGTGGCCGAAAGAGAGGAATAGGGAATGTTAGAAAGAGAGGGGAAAGGGTGGAGCGGAAAAGGGTGTCAGAAGGAGAGAAAAAAGTAAGACAGAAAATGTGAGAGAAAAATCTGGCAGAAAGAGAAAGTAGGTCTCCAGTCCCACCCCCCAACAAAAGCCTGTTCCCTTTTTACCCGTGATTTCCCAAAAAGCTCAACATCTTTTTGCACTCCCCTAACAAAAATCCTGTATGGGACACTGGTGGCGCTGTGGGTTAAACCACAGAGCCTAGGGCTTGCCGATCAGAAGGTCAGCGGTTCGAATCCCAGCGACGGGGTGAGCTCCCGTTGCTCGGTCCCAGCTCCTGCCAACCTAGCAGTTTGAAAGCACATCAGTGCAAGTAGATAAATAGGTACCGCTCCGGTGGGAAGGTAAATGGCGTTTCCGCGCACTGCTCTAGTTCACCACAAGCGGCTTAGTCATGCTGGCCCCATGACCCAGAAGCTGTACGCCGGCTCCCTCGGCCAATAAAGCGAGATGAGCGCCACAACCTCAGAGTTGTCCGCGACTGGACCTAATGGGCAGGGGTCCCTTTACCTTTAACAAAAATCCTGGCTGTGCTCATGCTCTAACCTCTGCCATCTGAAATCATGCAGGTAGAACCGGTCTTTCTACACCCACATGCCAATGCTCCTGAGGGATGCTAACATATCAGTCGGTCCTCTCATGTATCTTATTCCCCACTCTAATATGCAGTATTTTTCGCCCCATAAGACGCATCTGAATACAAAACGCACCTAGTTTTTAGAGGAGGAAAACAAGAAAATAAATATTCTGAATGAAACAGTGGATGTATGATTTTTGTGGTTCATGCTGTGGCCACAGACATGACATGTGATTTGACGGTGAGTTTGGGGTAGCCCAATGCAAAAATCCTGAGAATCCATGTGGATCCGTGCTTTGTAACCACATTTTGGCGCCATTGCAGCCCCACGAAACAGTGGATGTGTGATTTTTTTGGTGCAGGCTGTAGCCATGGACATGCTATGTGATCTGATGGTGAATTTGGCTCCAGGGACCACGCATTCGCTTCATAAGACGCACAGATATTTCCCCTTACTTATTAGGGGGGGAAAAGTGTGTCTTATGGAGCGAAAAATACAGTATACAGCGGGATCAGGCAGAAAGCTTTTCCCAGACTGTTTACACTCCAGCAGTTTGGAGGAGGTGTAAATACTATCCTGTGGGAGGAAAAGACTGCCCACAGAAAGCTAGCATATCAGGGACAGGGTTTCAGCCTTCCTAGTCTATGTTTATTTTCTGGAGGAATAGCTGGACATGCACACAGGGCAGCAGAGGCCAGAGTTTGAATCCACATGTTGCTTCCTGGGTGGCCCAGTCATCAGCTCTTAGCCTGTCCTCCCTCACAGGGTTGTTGTGTGAGGATGTTGTGTGAGGATGAGAGGGGGAGAACCATATACTTGAACTTCTTGGAAAAGTGGGGTGGGAATGGGTTGAATGGGTGAATATATACGTAACCTGAAATGGTACAGTTCGAAGAGTTTGACCACTTGATTCTGCTGATTGTATAAACCAGGGTTTCTCAAACTTAGGCCTCCAGCGGTTTGTGGACTACAATTCCTATCATCCCTGACCACTGGTCCTGCTAGCTAGGGATGATGGGAGTTGTAGTCCAACAATAGCTAGAGACCCAAGTTTAGGAAACCCTTGTATGTTGTTGTTGTTGTTTAGTCGTTTAGTCGTGTCCGACTCTTCATGAACCCATGGACCAGAGCACGGCAGGCACTCCTGTCTTCCACTGCCTCCCGCAGTTTGGTCAAACTCATGCTGGTAGCGTCGAGAACACTGTCCAACCATCTCATCCTCCGTCATCCCCTTCTCCTTGTGCCCTCTATCTTTCCCAACATCAGGGTCTTTTCCAGGGAGTCTTCTCTTCTCATGAGGTGGCCAAAGTTTTGGAGCCTCAGCTTCAGGATCTGTCCTTCCAGTGAGCACTCAGGGCTGATTTCCTTCAGAATGGAGAGGTTTTATCTTCTTGCAGTCCATGGGACTCTCAAGAGTCTCCTCCAGGACCATAATTCAAAAGCATCCATTCTTCGTCAATCAGCCTTCTTTATGGTCCAGCTCTCACTTCCATACATCACTACTGAGAAAACCATAGCTTTAACCAGTGTTTCCCAACCTTGGGCCTCCAGCTGTTTTTGGACTACAATTCCCATCATCCCTTGCCACTGGTCTTGCTAGTCAGGGATGATGGGAGTTGTAGTTCAAAAACAGCTGGAGGCCCAAGGTTGGGAAACACTGAACTAGACGGACCTTTGTTGGGAAGGTGATGTCTCTGCTTTTTAAGATGCTGTCTAGGTTTGTCATTGCTTTTCTCCAAACGGTTCCAAACAAAGCAAGAGGGGTGTGGGCGGTGGCTGAGGAGGAACAGAAGCAATTGTAGCCTAAGATCCAAGACTTTAGAGTAGCCTTACCCAGCCTGGTGCTCTCCAGATGTTTCCCCCAACCAGGCAGCTGTAGAGTAGGCATGCGGCAAACTCTTAGTAGCCTTCAAGTAATCAGCTTGGAAGTGGTGAATGAAGTTGGGTTTGTTTTTTTTAAGAAATTGCACCATCATCATCATAATCATCATCACTTTTAATTTGTATACCGCCTTTCTATCTTGCAATACTCAAGGCGGTTTACAAGCTGAAGAAACAAGGAATGTACACCTTATAACAATCTAATGCAATACAAAAATGTGATAATAAAACAGCTTTAAAATAAGCAATCTACATCAAATAAAGTAACATTCAACAATCATTAGAATAGTATAGAATAATAATATCAGCATATAAAAATTAAACAGAAACCCACTCTTAACCATTACAATTTTGAAACTACAATCAATAAAACAATGGCAAGCCACAGTGCATAAAATAAAACAATACAAATTGAGAAGCAGAGACTGGAGGGTGGGGCAAGGCAGGTGGAAGAAGGCCTTGCCTGATGGAGTCTCTCCCCATGGCTTAATGGGAGATCACATGTTGCACTTGCAGAAGGTCCTGTGTTCAAATCCTACCATCTCTAGTTAGCAGGATCTCGGGTTCCCAGGTCAGGGAGAGCATCTTCCTGAAAGCCATTTCCCCATCAGAACAGGTAGCGACAGACTAGACCAAGTTTTCCCAAATTTTCCCTGATTTTGGACTACAATTCCCATCACCCCTGACCACTGGTCCTGCTAGCTAGGGGCGATGGGAGTTGTAGTCCAAAAGCAGCAAGTTTGGGAACCCTGGGCTAGACTAACCAATAAGAGAGCTTCTTATGAGATATCCCTTTCACATCTGCAGGAAGGGATTTCCTCCCTTCTCCCTTCTCCCTTTCCCCTATTCCTCAAATTAAATTTGGGGGCTCGGAAGGGTTCTCTCCTCCCCTCTAGACCATAAAGTGCCACAGGCAAAAGTAGAAGTCTCCTGGAGTGTGTGTGGTACTTTTAAGAAAGGCCAGAAATGGCTAATGTCTCCCAGCTCTCTCCTAATCCCCTTAAAATATCTGCCTCAGATAATATTGGTTTGAGAATTGAACTGGTGTGTGTGGATGTAAGAGGGAGGGATAAACTCATTCATGTATTTTATTGCATCTGTCTCCCTCTTTTTTCTTCAAGGTGGTGCACATGGATCTCTTCCCCCGCCCCCTTCCTCGTTTAATCTCCACAACAACCCTGTGAGGTTGGTTAGGCTGAGAGGCAACAACTGCGACCCAAGTTCACCCAGTGAGCTTCGGGGCCAAGTGGGGTTTAAGACCCCGGTCTCCCAGGTCTTGGGACGCGGGTAGCGCTGTGGGTTAAACCACAGAGCCTAGGACTTGCCGATCAGAAGGTTGGTGGTTCGAATTGTTGGCTATTTGCAGGTTAGTAGCACTGCAGAGAGCTTGCTGGGGAGACCATGCATGACAAGGAACTCAAAAATAACTTTAACAAGGTTTTAATAGAAGAAGAGTTTGGATTTGATATCCCGCCTTTCACTCCCCTTAAGGAGTCTCAAAGCGGCTGACGTTCTCCTTTCCCTTCCTCCCCCACAACAAACACTCTGTGAGGTGAAAACAAATTTTTTTTTCCTTCCAGTAGCACCTTAAAGACCAACTAAGTTAGTTCTTGGTATGAGCTTTCGTGTGCATGCACACTTCTTCAGATA
>JAXCMG010000059.1:6248705-6292415 GCA_034642415.1 Podarcis siculus
CCTTCCTTCCTTCCTTCCTTCCTTCCTTCCTTCCTTCCTTCTTCCTCCTTCCTTCTTTCTTCACGTACCTTATGTTACTGTTTCTTTGTATGCCGCCTTTCCCCCCAAAAGGCCCCAAGGCGGTTCACAAAGAATAAACAAATACATGCGAATAAACCGATACGGTTATTTTGGTGGTTTTCGATGTTGCACTTTCTTCTGCCTGCTAGATTCCTTCCCACACACCTCACTTTCCGATATTTACTTACATTACCAAGGTGCTAATCGTCCCCATCTCCCTCGCCCCCCCTTCCCTTCCATTTTCTTCTTCCCTTTCTCTGCCCCATAGCAATAGGGTAACTCGAGCCTGGCTCGCCCACCCTGGGAACTGCAAGGTCCTTTGACTTCTTCTCCCCAGAATATGTGCATGTGTGTTTTAGAATGGGGGGGGGTAGCATTTCTCATATATATATGACACACACACACACATATTTTGTGTGTGTGTGTGTGTGTGTGTCTTTTTTAAAAGTAGCTGCTATTTGTTGTCTGATTGCCCCCCTGGCGACGCTGTGCCCTGTTTTTCCTCTTCCCCCTGTTGTCTGTTTTTATTCTCTTTCCTCTGGCTTAGATGTGTCAATCATTCCCTGCTTGCCATTGGTTGGCGAGCCCGCGTCAAAAAAGTTGCCCGACAGGCGCTTTCGCAGCAAACCAACCCGGGAGAGGGAACGAGGGAGAGAGAGAGAGAGAGAAAGAGAGAGAGCAAGGGAGAGAGAGAGAGAGGGAGAGAGAGAGAGCCCTTCCAGCGCTCCGCCACCATTATTCAAAAAGTCAAATCTTACTCCAGCGCAACCTGCCACGACGCCCCTCCACTGTCCAGAGGGGGGGTTGTGGGGGTGCTTGGGGGTGCTTTTTAATTTTTTTCAAAAAAAAATATATTGTTTAAGAATCAGGTAGCATATTTTGCAAACCCTCCCCTTCCTTCCCCCCCAATAATCACAATAATAACTAAATTTAAAATACAGCTTTTTTACTTCTTGAAGAAGGCGGAAGGTGTCTAACGCTCTTCCTTATGGTCTCTTTTGTAGGAAGAACAAACTCTGGCTTTGGCGAACTCGGATAACTCGGCCGCCTTGTTTTGCCCCTGCTTTTTTTAAAACGTGAAGATTTTCTTGAAGCTTTAAGGTAAGTCAGAAATCTATCTATCTGTTACCTTTAAAAAAAAAAAAGGATTGATGTTTTATATCTTGTTAATTTCATTTTAAAAGAACGCTTTAACCGGAACGTTAAGAGTTTCCTCCCTTTTAAAACCTCGAAGCGTTAAAAAAAAGTAAGTTGCATTTTAATTTAATGGGACTTTCCTCTATCATTCCTTAGAGAAAAGGGCATGTGTATATGTTTGTTCGTTTTTTAAAAGAAGCGGTTAGCTCTTTTTCCTAGAATTACAACAGTACCAAACGTATCTCGGCTATAGAGTTCTAGAGATATTTTGTTTGTTTTCCTAAAAAGTCGTTAAAATGTCACCTTATTATTTCGATTCCGTTTTGCAGAACGACTTGAAACGAGCACATTGTGTTTATTCTATTTTTGTTTTCTTTTTTAAGCCCCTTCGGCTCCGCCTGGGCCTTCTGGGTTAATTGCTTTTCTTTTCTCGGGGGCGGTGGAAATAAAAAAATAAACCAGAATTTTCATTCCGAATGAAAATGCAGGGGATATAAAGCGGGGATTTTTTTGGGGGGAGGGGCGGACAGTTAATCCAAAGGCAACTTCTCAGCAAGCACTTAGGTTTACTCACGCCTCAGACCATTGCTGCCCTTGTTTACCCAGAAGTAAATCCCCCTGAATTCAATAGGCTTCTCTCCCAGTCAGTGTACACAAAATAGATTTGCGACCACCGTCCCTCCGGAGTAAGGGGTGGGGTGCGAAAACGGTTTCGCTGTAAAGTTTGCGGCTTAGCTGGCATGTTGTGAATCCAATATTTATTTTTCTTCCTTTCTTTGGGAATTAAATCCACCCGGCTCCCGGGTTACTGAGAAGTCGGTTTCTCCCTGAGACTCCGATCGGGGGTGGGGGGAGCGGGGGTCGTTTGGCAAACTCGGCGCTGGGTCTTCGAAACGCGCGAAGGAGACTCTAAGAATGGAGAGTTGGTTTAAAATAGGAGAGAGTTGAGCTGGAAAGGGGTAGTTGGGGAGGGGGCGGGTAAAGTTCAGAGGGGTGGGGGCTGGCCAGGTAGGAACCAACGTGGTGGAGAGATTCCCCCCTCCCCGTTTTATCTTTCGTGCCTTCGTTGGTTTCATGGGCTACGGATGTTGCTAAGGTAGCAAGCTTTGGGGTCGCACAACACTCTGAAGCAGGCAAGACAAGGCGCGCATGGGAGAAATGGAGACCCCCTAAGCCTGACTTTCTCTCTCTTATGGTGGGTGGGGAAAGATATCCCATGCGGACCAGAAAAGCCGTTTTGATTTCGCTTGTGCAAAAAAACAACAGCACCCTTCGCCGCGCCTGGTTTGACCCTGAGAAAGCGCTCGTGGTAACGGACCCAGATTCTTTCTCCTGGGGAACGTCAGGCAACCGTTCCTCATCTCACCCGGATCCAGTTTGGTTTGTTTAGAAGGAAGCCCCCTTGGCGTCGGTGGGGTGGAGTCCCAGGGATCGTCTCCCTCGTGTGGGGCTGGGGAGGCGCTGCGGCGGAGTAAACGCGCGAAGGATCGCGGGCGCCTCCTGCCCTGCTTCGCCTGGGCCTAGCATTTGTCTCCGAGCAATACACGCGCGCGTAACGCGCTTTTGAGACGCAGGCAGGCGATCCAGCATTTCCTTAAAAAATCACCGAATAGGTCTAAATGTTTTCCTAGAAGTAGCTCCTGAAGGTGTGAGCAGGGAGATGTTTCCTCCTCCTCCTTTTTAATTAAAAAAATTAGGAACTTTAGAGTATGGAATGGGCAAAATATTTTTGTTGCCCGAAGGCTTATTTGTGTTTTCTATTTTAAAGCACACGCTCTTAAGCGCGCAGCTCCGTTGCTTCCACTTAAGTCTTGGGTTTGCAATCCCAAAGCGCGCTTCCCTGGGAGTAACTCCCCCTGAATTCAGTTGGGCTTCCTTCTGAGTCAGCGTCCAAAGGATTGGGCTAGAAAGTATTTCAGGCTTGTGTTGGATGTGTGGAATCGGACGCACGCATCTACGCAAAAATATCGGAGTCGTTTATGTTTACCTTAAATGAAAGCTTATTTTTTTGTAATCGGTTTGTCTTGTAAATTCTCACGTTCATTGGCACAGCTATAAGGTTGAATATAAATACATGGATTGGGCAGATAAACTTCTCTCTTTTGTAAAGGAAAAATAAAATATTCTCTGTGCTCCTAGGTGCTTCAACTTTTTTAAAAAAGCAGTATATCCTATTGGAAACTACCACGGTTCTAAGCCTCATTCCCTGGAGAGCCCGCCCATCTCAGCTTGGTTCTTATTGCAGGGAGAGCATGAGAGGCGTTTGGGATCGTGGCCCGCGCCTGCTGCGCCCTAGTGGGATTCGACTTTCCAAATCTTGGGTGGTGTTTTAAGTCTTAATGCAAAGGGCCCGAGGGAGGCCGAGCCTACTCACGTTTACTCGGAGGTAAAAGCAATGGGACTTCCTCTCGTTGTGAGAGCGTGGGTCAGCCACGTCCTCCGAAACCCACGTCCTAGTTAAGTGAGCAGAGAGACCCACTTTCGGGTTCGATCCACGTCTCCTCTGTTCCCATCAACAAACGGATCTTGGGATTGTTTGAGGACCGAAGGATCTAGCATGTGCATCTTCTCGCTCGGAGTCCAGTGGAGTTTACTCCCAAGAAAGTGGATAAACAGAGCTTTGCAGCCTACGCCGAAATAAGCCTCCTTTAGCAAATAGGAGGAACGCCCTGGAGAAAAACCGAATTGACTAATTCGGAACGACGATCTGTGTAGGTCAGAGCGCCCACCCTCCCGCTTGGGGCTTCCCAGATTTTCAGCCCGAAGGGCTTTCGAAGTCCCCAAACAATTTTTTTTTCGGGGGGTAGGGAACTTCTGACGCCTTCTTCCTCTTCGTCCCCATCTCAGGAAAGAAGTGCGAAAGTGGTTGCGCGGAATCCAGAACTATGGGAAGGCCCAGGGTTAGGAATATTCGCGCGGTTGAAATTCGGTTTTGAGAAAAAGATCGGTGTATGCATTTGTGAAGACAAGAGAAGTGGGGGAGGGGGAGAGAGGACTTTGCATTCATATGCTGTTTTTTGTTTTGTTGTTGTTTTCCTTCTGGGAAGTATTTGCGTCTGCAAAGAAGCATGGAGTGGAACACGGGGTCTCCAACCGCTTACGGACCTGGTGCGCTCTCGACTCGCCCCTCTGCCAGTCTATATAATGTTTTCTTTCATCGTCACCATGCAGAAAATTAATCAACCCAAATGATCCTGAGAGCTGTTGCAGGCGTCCCGTAATTAAGGAACGTGTGCCGCCAGGATTATCTCGTTAGTTTATCAAGAAAACATTTATTATAATTAATTCTTGGACGGGGTAATTATAATTGAGCAGGGACAGAGCAACTGGTACATGGGGTCCTTGAGGAGGGGGGGGGTCTGGAGAGGGGGGGTCTGGAGAGGGAGAGGCTGAAGCGACAGATTGCACGGAACAGCCGTTAGATCCACGTCTTCAGTGGACAAGGCCAGACGAGCCAGCTCACTCGTCCTTTGCTTAAACGGGCTTGACTTCGGATCAGGTAGGGAAGGCGAGGAAAAAGTTTCCCCTCCCGAAAGCTTTGCAAAACTGAGAGCGTCTCTTTGTCTCCATTAGTTTTAGCCGCGCCAGCCGAAGGGTGATTACTCAGAAGTAAGAATCATGGGTCTCAAGGAGGCTTGCTCGAGAGTAAGGTGTACTTGGGGTCGCAGCCTCGGCGCGCAAAAGCAAGTGTCTTGTTTCCACTCCGTGGGAAAAGTGTATGCGCGTGTCTGGTTACCAGAGGAAAGGATTCCTCTTTAAAAGGAAATCACTTCTTTAGGTGAAATCTAGTGGATTTCAAAGTGGATTTCTGGAGCACGTGGTTCTCTCCCCTCCCCCGGTGAAATAAATGGTGCTTCAACACGCTTGACTTGGGGCTGGATCGGGTCCAGAGCTAGAAGGTTTGCATGCTGTTTCTAAAGGAAACTAGAGGAGAGTTTGGAGGCCTTGAAAACAGGATCCGACTTTTTTAAAAATAGCGACGCAACATGATGGGCGCTTCAAAACTTATCCTGTATATCTCTCTCTAACTAGCCTTTGGTTTAAAAAAAGTATTGGGTTTGGGGGAGCGGCGGCCCCGAAAGACCCAAAGCGGCTCTCCACCCGATGCATATTTACTCAGAAGTTAGCCCCACCTAGTTCAATGGGGCTTACTCCCGAGCAAACGCGGCTAGGATTGCAGCGCAAACGTATCCATGCTTACTCAGAAGTAAGTCCTGCTGTGTTCCTTGTCAAGTGTGCACAGAATCGCGGCCTTAAACTGCAACCCTAAGACGCACTTACAAGGGAGTAAACGCAGTTGGACTGGGTGGGACATATTTCCGAGTAAACATTGAGGGGATTGCGCCGATAATTAGTAGTGATTAAAGCGGCTTCAACGCGCTTCCTTTGAGTTGATCCTGGGCGCTGTAATAAACGCGTGTAGCTGACACAAGCTGAGCTACCGCCGACTGACTGTCGCTAATAATAATACAGTAATAATAATAAAATATTGCACCCCGATCTCTGGGCATGTTTACTCAGAGGTTTACTCCGTTCAGTAGGGTTTACTCCCGGGTACGTGTACTAAGGTGTTAAATCACTGAAATTAATTGTAAAACTGAGTTTGACTTAAATGGATCTGGATAGCTTTAAAATAAATGAACAACAGCGCAGGTGTCCTATATATATGCTCTAATGTTCTTTGGAGATCAGCGTTAAATACCTTAACTTTCTCAAGTGTTGTTTTTTTTAAAAAAAGAATTATATAATTCTATCTGTTTAATTTAAAAAGGGGGGGTTGATTTTACCATCCTAAAGACATTTTCCTTACTTATAAATAATACTAACTTCCAAATGAATTTAGATTTTATAACAAGTATGGGATTGGACTCCCTAGTAAGCTCAGATATCTCCATTGGGCATTGTGGAGCTTCTGAATAACAGAAGTAGAATTTGTAAAATGCGTATTAAGGCAAATGCACTTGCTCGGCCAGGCAAAATTGTTGCAAAATTAAGCTGGGAACTTTCTCTCCCCCTCCCCCGCCCAAAAACTTGCCCTTTTGATTTCAGTGGGGAAACTTAAACGCCTGCCGAATTCTTTCCCACTGATTGGAGGACTCTTAGTTTTAGCTGGCTTGGCCCATATATATTTAGAAACAATTGCCATTTATCCTCTCCCTCTCTCATTTTTAATTCTTAAGACAAAAAGAAAATGCGCGTCTTCCTTTATGCTTAGGTATATATTTTAAAATCCACATTAGAGGCTAATGCCTTTATTAGGTCGACCAAAATATCACAAAGCAGTGTCTAATATGGCTTTTGGATTTTTAAAAATGGGCTAACAGTTTGCCTCTACTAACTTAATAGTTTCTGGTAAAATTAATACACCGCAGGCGATAGGATGCTATGCATTTCCCTATACAGAGATATTCCTGCAGGACTCAAAGCCGCATTTCCCCTCATCCTGGCTCCCTGAGACCTGAGCTTCCAATTAATACTTCTTTCAGGGCTCGCAGCGATCTTTTTCACTTTAAATTTGAGCGAACTGCTTAACATCTCCTCCATTAATGAAACTTGAGGGGGCGGGGAGGCAATTACTTAATCGACGGTTCCCCTCCAGCCTGGGTTCTCCAGTGCAGAGTTGGTCGACTGAATGGGTCGCTCACGCGTTTAACCTGATGAAACCTCTGGTGGATGAATGGGGACTCCTAGCCGCAGGAGTGTGTGAGGAAGACCGCGGTGCGCCAGGATCTCGGAAGAACCTTCCTTGGATATTGGGGCGCATTCCTTCCAAGTAAGGCTGCGATATCTTGCCCTCCCTACGTGAGAATCAGCCCCGCCACAGCGTGGATGCGGGCAACCATTTTAGCGCCTCACGCGCCTGATGTGCGGTTGCCGCAAAAGACCCCTTTGCTTGTGGGCCGGAGCATACGGACGTGCACGTTCCCCCAGAGAGAATTTCCTTTGGGATTTTTGTGGTCGTCTGTATGGGCCCGCGTCCGTTCGAATAAACACGCGTGGACTCGGGTCCGGTGCATGTTCAGAACGACGCGCAGGTTGGGGCGTTGATTCTGTCGCCTGGGGTGTGTATGTGTGTGTGCACGTTTCGTGACGTCATCGGCCTAAGTTCCAGGCTTCGCTTTCCCAGAGATGGCGTCATTATCCAGTTCCTCGCGGGGGTTTCGTTTGATTCTAATGAGACTTTTGCGAGTCATCCGCCTGGGAAGGATTTGCCTCTGTATAAATGGATCGGGGCTGTAAGGGAGGGCGGTGGCAGACTCGAATAGATGTGCAGCCCAAGCCTCTGCATCCTTACTCCGAAGTAAGTCCCGTAAACTTCGGGCGGAGGTAAGGAATCTAGCTTTCCCTTGCAAGGAAGTTTTACGAAATGCATTAAACTCATTTTAGGCGTAAACTCCTGCTAATTCTAGTCACGCTTAACTTTGAGATCAATGTCATTGAGGTCAAAGGGCTTTTGCTCCCGAGTAAACGTTCCTTATGGCTGGGCTACATAGCTCGAAACGGGCTTGGGGGGGTGGACAGAAACGAAGTAGGATTTCCATTTGGAATCTGGACCTCCTGTTAAAGTGGGAACAATTTAGGGTGGCTGTAAACTCCCAGTAATGGAAGCAGTTTTTATAAGATTGTCTTGGGAAGGGTTGGAGCAAGTTCATCAAGTCTGCTAAACTTGGGGTGGGGGGGGAGAGATTGTGGTGATAATTTGGGGAGCTCTGAGTTCAAAACTCAACTCTCTCCGCCTAACCTCGGAGGGCTGTGCAGGTGACAATAAAATAACCTCGCCTTTCCCCCCATGGAGAAACGAAAATACAGAAATTAGATAAGAACGATTTATAAAGAGCAAGCCATCCACAAAATTCTTTATTTCCTGGAAAAGCGGGGAGGGGGGGGCAACCGGTCCAACCTCCTCCTCCTCCTCAAATTTCGAGCTCATTAGATCCTTGGAGTCACCGATCTCCTTCCTTCTAATGCTCAAGGACTGGATATGTCAGGAACGGTTAGCGTCACCTTTCGGAATACTGAGTCGCTTTAGCGGCGGGGGGACGGAATCAATTGGACTTTGCGGGGAGGGCGGTTCAAAGGGCGGCTGACATCCAAATAGGTGTTAAAACGAATAAACACACACACCTCCGAAAGGCCGCTGGAGGGCGGGGAGAGAATTGGGGGGGGGGGAGGAGGAGGAACGGACAATGCAACGGTGCAAGTCCCCTTATCTTTGTGGATTGGTCTCCAAACCGAAATTGGGAAGAGGGAGGGCGCCCGGGATCTCTGATTTCCTGCTTCTCACACACAGGTTCTAATCCTCCAAATTAAGGTAACCCCCTTCGCCAGAGATAACCGGAGGGGAAAGAAAAGAAAAAGATTTTCCCACTTCTTGCAAAAGTTAATTACTTGTTTGTTTAGCTTGCAACAAGCTCCCCTCCCCCCTTCCCAGTATTTCCAAAGGTCTTCGAAAACTGGGGGTCTTTTTTTCTTCTTCTTTTTTTGCCTCTAAATCTAATTAGCCCAAGTGCTAATTAGGGGGGAATTGCTGAAAGAAATCACTTCAGGCATGCAATGATAGAGGGGCTGGTGGTGCAGGGGAGGCGTCCCCCCCCCCTTTGCTTTTCAACCCCAGCTTAGATCTTCTCTTAAAGTGGGCATTTTAATTCTAAACTTTTTTGGGGGGTTGCTTCTTCCCTTGCAATTGCAAAATCCGGGGTAATTAAAAAGCTTGTGGGGGGGGAGGTGGGGGTCCGGACAACAGATACGCTCTTTTGTCGTCGAGGAAAACGGGGAAGGGGTGGGGGCTGGGGGGCTGGAGAGAGGCTTTGTTAGCGGCCTTATTTATTTAGCCAAGGAGTTCTTTGTGTCTGCGAAATGGGCCCCAAATCAAGTTTGGTCGGAGACAATGAACTACTTGCTAAGCCCGGGGAAACGCAGGCGAATGCCCCCCCCCCCCGGATAGCAATCCGGTGTAGCCATGAGTTGTGTGTGTGTGTGTGTAGGGGGTGTTCCTAAAGAAGGAGGCAATTACTGTATATATGCACTGTAACTTTTGCGCGGGGGGGGCGGGGAGGACCGCTGGGCAGCCACGCCGAGGGATGCGCCCGCAGTGCGCATCTGGCGGTTTTGCAGACAGTTCTCCTCGACGGCGCCTCCTTTCAATCCATCTCGCAAGAGATCCTTAAAGGGACCTTTTCTTTCCTCCCCGCGCTAGCAGCCCCTTCATCTCTTTCACTCTTCCTTCCTTTTTATTTATTTCGTTCTTTCTTTCCTTCTCCCCTCTTCCCCCTCTTTTTGAAAACCAGTAGACCCGGGAGCTCCAGTCTTCCTTCCGAGGACTTCTCCGCCCGCCAGGCTCCTGAAGAAAACCCAGAAGGCGGGAGAGGAGGATCCGGTCCCCTCTTCCCATCCCCACCCCGGAATTTTGGCCATCTTTCCTCCACCCCGCCCCAACTTTAGCATGATGTCTTATCTTAAGCAACCACCTTACGCTGTCAACGGGCTGAGCCTCACCACCTCCGGGATGGATCTTCTGCATCCGTCCGTCGGGTACCCAGGTAAGCAAAAAACCAAACCAAACCGGGGGCTTCCATTCAGGGAATCGGGCCAGAGAATGATGGAGAGAAATTCTGGAGAGCATGTCGGAGTTTCCAGAGGGTACTTATTTGGGCGGGGGGATCCCGGTTAGATTCTGGAGTTGTGGCTGCCTGCAATCTTCGATGGATACTTCCCAGGCGTCCGAAATGACTTCCGACGGCACATATGTTTAAGCGCCCTAGGGAAAAGGACCAAAAGAGATTCGCCCCACTCTCTCCATCCCTTCTCCCCAAAATTAGCGTTCCATTTCCCCTAGGTGCGGGAACTTTCGCGTAACTTTGCGGGTTTCCTGGACGGCGCGTCCCCGGAGACTTATCAGGGATTTATTTTATTTCATTTTAATTTTGATTCTGATAGCTTGCTTGGGGAGGAAGGGGGCTCCAAACTTACGGACCTGGAGATGGTGACCCTGCGCGGCGTGGGGGTCTTCTATTTGGATGGAGAAGGGCTGAGGGCTTGTTTCGGGTAGAGAAGGGCTTAAGAGAATCTGCAGCCGCGGTGATAAGATCCGTCATCCGCGAATGCCTCTCAGCCCGAATGGAAGCGGGCTTCCTCCAAATGCGAGTCCCGTTTTGTGCTTAAGTTTGTTTACTCTCAGGGCGGGCGGATCGTAGCCTAAGTTCTGAGCTCTAGCGCAAGGCCGGAGGTTGCCCCGATCCCAATGATTGGTGGGATTTTTTCCCTTTCCTTCGCTCCAAGTTGCTTTGGGCTCCACTGAAATCCGCGCGGCTTACTTATGCGTAAGGCGCTCGGCGTCGCTCATTGAGGCTCCTCGGGTCTGCTGAAATCAGGGTGCAATCCCGTACACCTGGGAGTAAATCTCATTAAACTCAACAGGACATACTTCCGAGTAGACGCGCACCTCCTCTGTTCACCAGGCCCACTTTAGAGGATCTTAGGAGTTAAGGTTAGACTTGTGCTAGAACCCCATCTCCCGGGCATGTTTACTCGGGAGTAAGTCCCCTTCCCTTGAGTAGGACTTTCTCTCCCCGGGTTGGCCGCGCAGCCCAATCCTATTAAGCCGAGGGGGGTCCCTACTTCTCTCCAAGGATTCCCACCCAACCCGGGGAACGTGGTTTTCCTCTCTGTGTGCGCAGATCTGGAGGAAGCCGAGCGCCTCCCCTTGAAAACCAGTGGGACACGCGTAAGGATCGTGACGGCATGATGCGGCCCTAGGCGCCCTTCCTTGTTAGGAAATCCTAGTGAATCCCCTGGAGCTTACCCCTGAGTAGACGTGCAGTCGGAGCCCTGCCGTCGTGTTTAATCTAGAAGAAGCCTCCTGGCGTTCCGGGTGGGGACTCGTTCCCGTGGGAAACGTGTTTGGCTTCGGGATTGCCCAAAGCCTCCGGCTTAACGGTCTTATGGATGGGCACGCGCGCGCGCACGAGGCGAGTTTGCCAGTCGGGTGGCGTGGGGGTGGGGGTGGTCTCGCTGGCTTCTTTTCCTGAACCCCTGTGGTCGTTTTCTTTCCCCAGCCACCCCTCGGAAGCAGCGGAGGGAGCGCACCACTTTCACCCGGGCGCAGCTGGACGTCCTGGAGGCCCTTTTCGCCAAGACCCGCTACCCGGACATCTTCATGCGAGAAGAGGTTGCGCTCAAAATCAATCTCCCCGAGTCCAGAGTCCAGGTAAGCCGAGGAGGTGGTGGCGGTGGCGGCGCTGCTGCTGCTGCTTGTGGGGTTGGGGCTCTCCCTGTCTGAACCGCCGTAGCTCAGAGGTAGAGCATCTGCCTTGCTTGTGAGAAGTCCCAGGTTCAAATCCCGGCATCTCCAGGGGGAGAGAGACTCCTGCCTGCAACTGCCTCCACCGGTCAGTGCAGTAGACAATGTTCCGCTTCTCTAGCACGCCAGAGGTATGCATAGAACAAAACGAGGAAGCATAGGATGTCGCCTTATACTGAATCAGACCACTGGTCCATCTAGCTCCATATTGTCTACACTGACTGGCAGAAGCTCCCCAGGGTTTCAGGCAGGAGACACTCCCTGCCTGGGGACGCCTGAACCTGGGACCTTCTGCATATGGATCAGATGCTGTACCACTTGGCTGCGGACCATCCCCAATAGTCCTTGCTTCCAGTGTAACACCCCCGCCAAAAAAGTGAAGGCAGATTAAACAGTGGACACACACACCCATTTCAGATTGATGTGGTGGGCAGCAGTCAAGAGGTTTGAATAGGGGAGAGATAAATTTGATAGGCCTTCATCTCTCATCCTGTCTCTACCTCCTCACACACAGCAGTCCTGTGCAGTAGGACATGTGGTTACCATTCAGGAGAGCTTGTGTGGGTTGTGTGGGTCTTCAGGGTGGCTTGAGTTTGATCTGCCAGGGTGCCGTGTCTGATTTCCAGGAGGGTGAGGTGGAAGAGTCTCAGCAAAGGCTTTAACCAGATATACCATATTTTCCGCTCTATAAGACGCACCAGACCACAAGACGCACCTAGTTTTTGGAGGAGGAAAACAAGAAAAAAATATTCTGAATCTCAGAAGCCAGAACAGCAAGAGGGATCACTGCGCAGTGAAAGCAGCGATCCCTCTTGCTGTTCTGGCTTCTGGGATAGCTGCGCAGCCTGCATTCGCTCCATAAGACGCACACACATTTCCCCTTACTTTTTAGGAGGGAAAAAGTGAGTCTTAAAGAGCAAAAAATATGGCACACACAATCTGAAGGCACACGAGGTCACGGTTTTGCTTTGCTGTTATTAATAAGATCTGGGGCTGGTCAGTGCCTGCCTGGGAACCACATCAATATGCCACCTTGCGTTCCACAACAAATGAAAAGCAGCATATAAAAGTTAAAATACAGCAACAAAAAAATAAATTTTGGAATCTTTGATTCCTTTCCCAAACCTCATACAACTTACAGCAGGGTTACTCATTCACATTTTGTAACCTGCCTATTTTTAGAAAAAGAAAACTCACGCATTTAATTGATTATAAGAGAAGGGAGCTAAGTAGCCATTAATCCAGCTAACTCCTGAAACACAGGGTGGGGAGGGCACCCATCAAGTCTCCCCAGATGATGCCCCTGAAATGTAGACCTTGAAAGTACAAACCCAGCATGCTCTCCCTCCCCCCCCCCCCCCCCCCCCCCCCAGCCCCTTGTTTTTTTCCCCCCCCCTTAGGACACAACATTAAAAAAAAAAAGGAGTTTAAATCTAGGATGATTTCTGCACCTATTGAAAGGAGTAGCGGGTTGGAGTGATTTGCAAATGACTGCAAATGTATATCACCTATAGATTAACTTGTTGTGCAGCAGGAGCCAGGGTTGGTTCTGCGCTCTCTGTCCAGAGCCAGGGGCTGGCCCTACCGTGAGACAAGGAGAGGCAACTGCTACAGGTGGCAGGTTCTGGTGAGCATGGAGTAGTGAGAGCAGCCTCCTGGCTCTTCCTCCTAAGCCCTAGGGATCAGGGCAGGCATAGGCAAACTCGCCCTCCAGATGTTTTGAGACTACAATTCCCATCATCCCTGACCACTGGTCCTGTTAGCTAGGGATGATGGGAGTTGTAGTCCTAAAACATCTGGAGGGCTGAGTTTGCCTATGCCTGGATCAGGGTCATTTTCTTCTGTTGGAGGACAGAGCTGTGTGTTCCATACAGTCTGTTGGTACCTTGGAGACTGCTGTCCCATTGCGGGTGCTGAAGGACGATCCATGCTTTGGTCCTTTGCTTTGAGGTCCAAAATTTTTTGGGCTGGCCATGTCCGGGGCACCCAGTGTTAAATCTGGTGGTCCATGTGCTCTGGGCAGTGGGACATGCAGGTCCTTCAGAGATGGCGGGGGGAAGGGATTTGCAGACCAGAGATCACAGTTTGAAATGAATTTCTAAAATGTACAAACTACTACTGGATAGGAAATGAAGGAGGGAGTTGGTCAAGTCATCAATGATGTAGTTGGGCTAGGGATATGGAACACAATATTGATTTTAACTTATGGGAACATCTACGGACAAACAACTTCAAATTCATGGCATGCTATACTTTAAAGGAAAACCATCTAAAGATGGCCCACAGGTGGTATTTAACACCAAATAGGCTGGCAAAGATGGTTAAATCATAAATGCTGGATTACACTGAGTGGATGTGGGAGGCAATTCCTACGCCCTCTGTGGCTTTCTCTATTTTATTTTCATCTTATGTTTATGCTGCTCCTTTCTTCCATCATGGAGCGAGTGGTTCCCAAGTAGTTCTCCCACCCAGGTACAGACTGGACCCAGATGGCTGCTGCAACACATGCCCTGGACTCTCTAGTTGGCATCGCCAGCTGTTTTTGATCAGAATTGAGCCCAGTCGCCTTTAGTCCCTCAACCCATTGGTCCTTGAGTTGACAGACCTCTGTATCTGTTCCGTCATATAAAAGAAGGAGACCTAATGCTAAATTATTGACTCCCACCCCAAATGACTACCCACATTGTGTATTCCGCTTTGAGTTCACACCAGATTCCTGAACCAGAGAGAGAGAGAGAGAGAGAGAGAGAGAGAGAGAGAGAGAGAGAGATCTCCCTCCACCGTCTACTTCACAGGGTTGATTGAAACCAGGTGAAATCCAGCTCTATTAAAACTAAATTGGGGAGGGGGCTGTTTTGTCATTGGCTACAGTGGAGTGTGTCTGCCGCTGGATGAAATAGGTGCAACCATGGATCTGTGGTAGCCTGACCCCAAAGCTGAATTATGTAGTATGAGTCATTTGGAAGCTCTCCTGGGAGAAATGCAAACACAGTAACGGAGGAAAGCTTTCTCCCAGCAGTTGACCATAAATGCAAAAATGATTCACACATAACGAAATATTATATGAAGAAGAAATTTAAGTCCAAATCCAGATCACAGTGTAGTGTTACTATAGCTGGGGTTGCCATGTGTCCTCTTTATCCAGGACAAGTCCTCTTTTTCAGGGATAAAATGTCTGTCCGGGTGGATTTTTCAAATTTGCCAAAATGTTTACGGTGCTACTTTCTGGATGAGACATAGACATAACTGGTGGTTGAAGACTGGCTTTCCTCTTCTCTTCTCCTACCCCGCTCAGCAATATATCACAGCTTCTATAGCCCACATATAGTAGGGGTATGTAAAATGAGAGTCGTCATAGCGTCCTCTTTTTTGCTTTTCAAAATCTGGCAAGCCTATCACATGTGCGCTCACTTTCTGTATGGATGCTTTGAAGATGCATTTTCTCTGCAGTGTCATACTTGTGTATAGGGTATATGCGCAATATATAAAGAGGGGGCTGTATGGACACACGCACCCCCAAAAATTCCCTCCTCCCCAACACCAGCCATCTCCAAGCCCCTGGATCATAACATGATTCAATTTAGATACAAGTTTCCCGTGACTTTCATGTATACATTTTTACCCTTTGAAAGGGCTCTGAATTTTGAAGCAAAGACCACTTAGTTCAATGAAGCTTGCTTTTCAGTACCGGTAGTTATGGGCTGAGCTGCCTAGATGTTTGCAAGAAAGGCTGGGTGGTAGACATGTCAAAAGATATGTGCTTTCATCCCTAAGAGACACTTGATGACATCACCTTTCTCACTGATAGTGTATTCTAAGCAACAGGAAGCGGCAAGGCGAATTTACACCATAGACTTAAACTGGTTTAATAGCCTTTCACACTCTCTGGGAAAGCCTGGGAACTGGAATACAGATATGTCTGAAAAAGCACCCTTAGTATCCCTATTAAACACAGTTAGCTACCACGTTCAAAGGGACATGGGTGGCGCTGTGGGTTAAACCACAGAGCCTAGGACTTGCCGATCAGAAGGTCGGCGGTTCGAATCCCCACGACGGGGTGAGCTCCCGTTGCTCAGTCCCTGCTCCTGCCAACCTAGCAGTTCGAAAGCACGTCAAAGTGCAAGTAGATAAATAGGTACCGCTCCGGCGGGAAGGTAAACGGCATTTCCGTGCGCTGCTCTGGTTCGCCAGAAGCGGCTTAGTCATGCTGGCCACATGACCCGGAAGCTGTACGTCGGCTCCCTCGGCCAGTAAAGCGAGATGAGCGCCACAACCCCAGAGTTGGTCACGACTGGACCTAATGGTCAGGGGTCCCTTTACCTTTAACTACCATGTTAAACAGGTGTATAAACAATATGTTTGTAGTAGAAATCTGCCCATACTGGGAGGGAGAGGAATCAGTTCTACTAAAAAACTTTATTCATGCTTTCATTTTTAATACCTATTCCAGCCTTCATCAACCCGGTGCCCTTCAAATGTTTTAGGCTACAACTCCCATCAGCCCCAGCCAGCACATCATTGATGGGAATTGTAGTCCAACGCAACTGGAGGGCACCAGGTGGACCTTTTCAAAATATATTTCCTGGAATAATATTTGATGGCTGCTTCACTTTCACACATGTGCCCTCCAACCGAAACTGCAGCTAGTTGTAGCTTTCCAACAACTCTGCCTGTATGAGTGACGTGCATGCTGCAATTCTGTTTTACATTTTTAAAAAATGTGCTGAAGGTTTACCCTATTTTTTGCTTTATAAGACTCACTTTTTCCCTCCTAAAAAGTAAGGGGAAATGTGTGTGCGTCTTATGAAGCGAATGCAGGCTGCGCAGCTATCCCAGAAGCCAGAACAGCAAGAGGGATTGCTGCTTTCACTGCGCAGCGATCCCTCTTGCTGTTCTGGCTTCTGAGATTCAGAATATATTTTTTCTTGTTTTCCTCCTCCAAAAACTAGGTGCGTCTTGTGGTCTGGTGCGTCTTATAGAGTGAAAAATACGGTAGTTAATATGAAGAGGCCACTAGTCCTCATTGGGATTAACCAGACTTGGGGGTCTTTTCGCATTATGCGCAACAAACCTCATGGCATCTGAGACGGAGAGCTAGGAGCCATGACAGCTTTTTGGCACACGTGTTCGTAAAACGCATTGCCTTCGAAACGTGTGCTTGCCACCCACAACATGATACAGACACAACCTGTGGAAGTCTTCCCCCGCCATCTGTACTGTAGGATCAGAGAAAGACCCACTTCCTTCCCTGCTGGAGGGGAAGGGAGATGTCTGTGTGCGCAATTCAGTTTCTACTGACCGCAGAGGGAAGCTCCCTTCTGCAAATG
This sequence comes from Podarcis siculus, assembly GCA_034642415.1. NCBI lineage: Eukaryota > Metazoa > Chordata > Lepidosauria > Squamata > Lacertidae > Podarcis > Podarcis siculus. The sequence continues at coordinate 6,265,530 of JAXCMG010000059.1, forward strand.
GCTGTTCTCCACGCCTTGCGGAAGTTTCACTTGATGGAAATGCTCAAGGCTTTCCGACTGCTAAGAGAGGCGATCTCTTGCAACAGAGCAGCCTTCTCTTCAATGCTCTCTCATAGATGAAGCAGCAAAGAGCAGTCCTGTTACACTCAGGGCTTGTCTACGCTTCTGTTTTTTAGCACTAGATCAGAACGGATGGCAATCTGCAGAATAAATTGCCATTTATTCTAATTCAGCTCTGAAGTTCGGGTTTCCTGGGAGAAAGTGGGGGGGGGGACAGAGGATGAGCCCTTAGTGAGAAATTTGGGGAGTGAGGTGGCCAACCAGGCAGGCATCTGTCCTTAGTGCTGTAGCTCTGAAGCCACTGTGGTCCAGTGACTGTGGAATATCACCTGCTCCGAAGGGTTGACCACAAATCAGCACCCTTTTAATTCTGTGTATTTTGCCTAGATGCTATTTTTGTATTAGGTGGTTGAGCAATCAAAGAGATAAGGAAGAGGTTAATGGGATGTGGCTGCTTTCTTTAAAGCCCAATCTGCCTAACATTTGCAACATTAGTAGGACTTACATTTATTTATTTTGGGGTTTTCTTTCCCACTTTCTATTTAGAACTGATCAATGTGGACAACAATATACCGTATTTTTCGCTCTATAAGACGCACCAGAACACAAGACGCACCTAGTTTTTGGAGGAGGAAAACAAGAAAATAAATATTCTGAATCTCAGAAGCCAGAACAGCAAGAGGGATCGCTGCGCAGCGAAAGCAGCAATCCCTCTTGCTGTTCTGGCTTCTGGGATAGCTGCGCAGCCTGCATTCGCTCCATAAGACGCACACACATTTCTCCTTTTTAGAAGGGAAAAAGTAAGTCTTATAGAGCAAAAAATACGGTAAATCACACAATGAGAAAAGCGAACTTAGCATGATTATGCGCCACCAAATTTATTTCTTTTTTAAAAAGCAGCAGTGCCTCAGTAGGCTATGATGCCAAACATTTAAAATGCTTGCAGCCCAGAACAATATTAAGAAGCAACATTTACTTTGCTATTCAAAAGCAATATTTAGAAGAGGAAAAAGCAGGAAGGATATAACACATTTCTCGGCTGCTTCTTTCCTTCCTCTCTTTTTACCCCTTCCTCCTCTTTTTCCTGATAAGCAAAACTTTTAGTATTCAAAATTAAAACAAGCAGAAAACACTGCGAAGCAGCTGGTGGGCAATGGCCTGGGGTACCATGACCCGACCCAGACCCCGTGATCATCACCTGAGGCCCTTCTTTGTGTGCTTCCTCTGTGAGAGGTCTGGAGGGTGGGAATACGAAAATGGGCCTTTTCTGCGGTGGCTCCCCATTTGTGGAATGCTGTCTTCTGACGCCTTTGTTACATATCTTATGTGTCAGGCAGAAGCATCCCTCTTCTCCCAGGTACCAAAATGGCAGCATGAAACAGCAGTTGTGTTGAACCACCCTTCCCATGATTTGGATTCTACCGTAGAACCCTTTTGGTTCTGCCATCACTAAACAAAATCTGTGACTCCGCAACTTACAATAAATAGGACCTTCTGGGGGAGGAGACACACTGGCTGTGGAATATTTTTCCCACTGAACCTAGGCAGGTAGCCACAGGGGTTAGCTTTCGGAGCTAGGTAAACTGTCAGGGGTCCTTTACCTTTACCTTTAAAAGGCCTTTTGAGCTGGCCTAGGATTGGGAAGGACAGATGGAGGAATGTTATATACGAAACTGAGTTCTGATTTTTTTTATTTGCTGGGGTGGGTGTGTTAATGGCTGTTAGGGATGTAGAGTTACACCTTGTGACCACCCTTTAATCAGGTTACGATGAAGGGTGGAATTAACTGGGGAGGGAAAGAAGGAAGGTGTGTGTGTGTGTGTGTGTGTAAAAGAGAGAGAGAGACAGACAGAGAGAGAGAGAGAGCTAGCTTCTCATTATACAGGGGAAAGTGTTAAAATTCTTACATCAAATAATGGGCTACTCCACTGCCCATCACCAATAATAATAATAATAATAATAATAATAATAATAATAATAATAATAATTTATTTGTACCCCGCCCATCTGGCTGGGTTTCCCCAGCCACTCTGGGCAGCTTCCAACAAAGACCAAAAATACACTAAAATATCACAGATTAAAAACTTCCCTGAAGTTTTCCCTATGTAAGCTATCCTATTTGCAGTAAGTTCTATTAACTTGGGGTACATTTAAAAAGAGCACCCCTCTCCCCGTAGTCTAAAATGGCACAATCCTGTCCAACCACTCACAGCTGCCCTGCACAAACCTAGCCTCCATCTCATAACTTTGGGTGGTAGAAAGTCATGACCTAGCCTTGGGAAGTCAGGGAGTCCAGAACATCATGGAGACTCAGGGTGGCCTTTCAGAGGACTGCGCCTCTTGGATGGTGCAAGGGTGTTGTGTTCGAGGGAGGAAAAGCTGGAACTGGCACACACACACAAGCACACGCCCCATTGGAAACCAGGCTGTTTGAAAGCAAATCCCATTGATTCCACTGGAGAATGCTTTCCCTTGCATGCGCCTCGGATGGAGGCCTTTAATGTCAGTCCAACCCTACTGTGACTCTGAAGGGGAAGCAGGGAGAGGGTTACTCAGCTTCCTAGCTGACTGCTCCCCATTCAAAGACCTGATCCTGTAGGTGGGCTGGAAGAGGAAAGAATACGCAGCTCATTTAAAAGAACAAGCTTGCTTCCCTCCCACCCAATTGCTCCCTTAATTGTTAAAGCCCCCCTCCCTTTCTAATACTCTGTTCTTTTTAATTAAGGGCTTGACTTCAATAGGACTTAAGTGGAGGTCCTTGGGGTACCCTAAGCTGGCAAGCTCACGGGCTTGGGAGGGGCTTCTCTCCTCTCCCCCCCCCCCCCCCCCCCTCCCCAAAGTGGCCTTCTTAAGCAATTGGGTTTGCTTAGTTCTACATGTGAAATCACTGGTCGGAATCCCCTGAGGTCAAGCTGGTGCCATATAGGAGCTTCCAACTCTTACATTCCTTTCAGTGGTCTGAGATACAGGCATTGGTGATGATCCCTCGCTGTATTAAGGCTGTGGAGCCTCTCTTGCTGGGTTCAGAAAACCAGTAATCGGGGAGCCTCAAATATGAGGAAGCTGAGAGAAGGGGGAGAGTAAAATGGAACAGTCAAATCATATCTGGCTGCTGAGGACTCAAATCTCATGATCATCAACCTTGGTCACCTTGACTCAAACCGCAGCTCTTGGCTCCCATTGACCAGACGCAGGTGATGAACCATCACAGAATCTCAAATTGCAGGCTGAGAAGCCTCCAAGCTAGACATGTGTTGGCTTTGCTTCCATGTTGCCACACTATCGTCAGAGCTATCACCATATTTTTCTCCTTCAGCTGAATAAATAAATAAATATCCTGCTTAAGTAAAAACAAAAAAATACCCAAGGAATTTTGATAGGAGCAAAGAAATTGGGAAGACTAACTGAAAAGTTCACCCAAAAAATATTAAGGCAGGTTATTCGTTGAGTTGAATTGTAGGTGTTGGGTTGTCTGCCTCTCACCAGAGCCTGCTGTGCTTTGAGGGGTCCAGGGTATGCTAAAGGTAATCTTTCCGTTCAATGATCAAAGCTGATCAGATTTAGGATTAGAGTTGTCATGAAAAGCAAAGTTTTGAAACAAATATGCTCCTTGCTCCCTGGAACCTGCCGTTCAAACCACGCACTGCGTTGTGGTGAGCCAACGTTGGCTCTTGACCTGCCCAAAGAAAGCACACAAGGAATTTTGAAGGAAGGAGAAAAGAGATTTGATAAGAGTGGTGGCCTTTATCCGTGGAATTCCTCCTGCCCTTAAATTCTACCTTCTAGCTTGAAATCAGAGCCATTGTCGCGTACGACTTTGCTGCGATTTACATGACTAACGAGCGTTCTTCTTGTCTTCCCGCTTTTTCCTATTGGTTTTCCAGGTGTGGTTCAAAAACCGGCGCGCCAAGTGTCGCCAACAGCAGCAGCAGCAGCAGAATGGGGGCCAGAACAAAGTGAGGCCCGCGAAGAAGAAGAGCTCTCCCGCCCGAGAAGTGAGTTCGGAGAGCGGGACCAGTGGGCAGTTCACGCCTCCAACCAGCACCTCAGTCCCTACCATCTCCAGCAGCAGTGCCCCAGTGTCCATCTGGAGCCCTGCCTCCATCTCCCCACTCTCTGACCCCCTGTCCACCTCTTCTTCATGCATGCAGAGGTCTTACCCTATGACCTACACTCAGGCTTCCGGCTACAGCCAAGGGTACGCTGGCTCAACCTCCTATTTTGGAGGGATGGACTGTGGATCTTATCTAACCCCTATGCACCACCAGCTCCCCGGACCAGGGGCTGCCCTTAGCCCCATGGGCACCAATGCCGTTGCCAGCCATCTCAACCAGTCTCCGGCTTCACTCTCCACCCAGGGCTATGGGGCTTCAAGTTTGGGGTTTAACTCGACCACCGATTGCTTGGATTATAAAGACCAAACGGCCTCCTGGAAGCTAAACTTCAATGCTGACTGCTTGGATTATAAAGACCAGACGTCCTCCTGGAAGTTCCAGGTTTTGTGAAGACCTGTTAGGAACCCTTTTGCGCTCGATGGTGACGATTGATAACAATAAGGATCATGAAGATGTTGTCAGGACAGACGAGACAGTGCCCATGACAGGTCGAACATTCCAACTTGTAGTCAGGTCTTTTGGTTTTAAATTAAAAGAGAAACGTGAGCAGGACGCAAGTAAATAAACAACTTAAAAGACAAGAAAGACAGTGTGCCGTGATCTATTCTGCCAATTTAATCTCTCGCTCAGAAGCTCTGGAAAGGAAGAGAAGAAGGAAGGACACCTTATGGGAGCAGACTCACAGCCCACTCTGTTCTTCATAGTTTTAGCCTATTTGTTGAGTTCCTTTGTCTGAATGGGATGGAAGATCTTTCCAACTATGGGCCAAGTTTTCCGTGGGGTGGGCTGGATTGGTTGTGTGTGTGTGGTTTGTTTTTTCTTTTTTCTTTCTTTTTGTGTGTGTATGGGGAAGAAAACGCACCCCTTCCTCTCTCCCCCTCCCCAGTTTGTCATCCAACCCTTTGGTTCAAAACATTTTTTAAAAAAAACAAAAAAAAAGGACAATGTCTATATCTCTCTCTCTCGAGCTCCTTTATTGCTTCCGAGCCAGCGTTTGGCAAAGTTGGCCACAGGAGAATCCAGGAAACAACACAAAGAAAGAACTCGGTTCAGAGCAATGTGGGGTTGTGAGTCTGATTGTCTTAGCTGCACTACTTTATTTAAGAGGGGGAAAAAATAAGAATAATGTCCATAAGGAGTCAATATGTAGTTTTTAAGAGACAATCAGTGTGTGTCTTATATAAATGGTACATATGTGGTTTTTAATCTGTGCTAGACTTTAAAACTGTGATCTCCTGTATTGTATGCAACCATAGACCCCGTGCCAGCAGGGGTTTCTGCTGTGATTTTAAATAGGTTATAATTAACAGTGAAATTTGAGCAAGTGAATTACATATGACCACTTCTCTTTCTCTCTCTTTTCTTTCTTTCTTCCTTTCTCGCTCTCTCTCTCTTTTTTTTTAAAAAAATTGCCTTTCACCAGAGGTAAACTGCACTGAAAAAACAAACAAAACAAAAAACCTTTTTACAACAAACTGTCTCTGAATGAATGATTGAACCACGAGATTTGGAAAACAAACCCTGTCAATAGATCAAAAATACACAAGGACTTTTAAAATTCATCTGCTTAACAATAGCTTACTGTTGGGGGAGGGGGTAAGGAGACAAATATTTAAGACATTGGTCAATTGCTCTGACCTTGAATTTCCAAAAGGAGAAATTCATTGTTGTTTTTAATGCTTGCAGATGTGCAATTGAAAAAAAAAGAGAAATATATGCATAAACCTTTTCTTTTCTGGATTTGGCAGATATGTATAATTATATTAAAATGGTTCTAGCACAAAGCAATGGTTGTGTCTTCCGGTTTCCTTGCAAAGGCACTTTTTGAAATCTCGATTCACTTTTTTTGGAGGGGAGGAGGGGGATCCAGGAAGGGAGAGAACTGGGTGATGGGTTAGGTAGGTCAGGGTACGCCTTGCTAGGCTGTAATGCCAGGAAAGATATATATATATATATATATATATATATATATATATATATATATATTCAGATAAGCTCCCTGTGATTCGTTTTGGGAACATTTGTGGGTTGCCAAACCAACAAACTGATCTCTCCACACCGGAGCCAGGAGCCAGATCTTTGATTCGGGGCTATTGGGTATTTTTTGTGTGGTTAGGTTAGGAAATGAACTGGACTTCTGTAAATGTCTCTTTTTTGTGGTGGGGTGATATTTGTTAGGGCAGAGTAGAAAGCTGTGGTGTATGTGCGAGTGGGACTTTTTTGTAGATTAATTTAGGGGGTTGAAAGGGAGAGGAGGGGAGATAAAGGAGGGTGGGAGAGATCCTGGGGAGGGGAGGAGGGGGGGCGAAAAGGGTGTTTGAGCAGCTCCTATAAACTTTCTAAGAAGGGATAGGATGTACTCGGAACAGGAGAACCAGTCACGCAGAAGTGATGTCCGGACAAAGGAGTTTGGGAAAAGTTTTTGAAAGCTATGATTTCTACAGCTGGACACAAAAGACCCTCCAGCGCTCCCCATTGCCGCTCCCCGCCTCCCCCCCCCCCCCCAAACTGCTAGGAAAATCGTTTCCTCTTCAGGGCTGAGAAATTGTCTTCCCGGGTTTCTCATTTAAATTAAGTTTCAACGAGTTTCCAGCTTTCCTTTCTTGTTTGCTTAAAAAAGACCGGGGGGGGGAGGGAGAACCCTTCAAAAATATCCCCCACCTCCACCCTAAGGACCACGATCTTCTCGCCATCTTTCAGCCGCGTCCTGTTTCCGGGGTGGACGCCCAGTGCAATTTATTAAGAGGGCAAAGTGATGGCGATGGAATCAATGCCGAGTTTTGATCTTTTATTTTGATTTTTATTAAACGGCAAATGAGCTGCTAAGCGGGGAGGGCACCGAATGAATAGGATGAAATCCGAGCAGGTTGGCTTCTATTCTGGGCTGTGGATTGCGCTGGGATATATAATACATTTAAAGAGTTAGCTTATTTTAATGCCTTCAAAAAGAGAAAAGAGAGAGAGAAAGAAAGAAAGAAAAGAGAAAATCCACAGAAAGGGCCCAGTGGCGTAATGCGCTGCTCCTAAATGCGTTCACACGAGGCAGAGTTCCCGTGGATTTATTTATTTTTTTAAACTGGCTTCCAAAGTTAACATGAGTTTAGACAGCCTGATCTCTTTCAATCCATTATTATTAATTTCATTAGGGACTAACCTCTTGCCGAAGTTATTTACCAAATTGTTTATTTGCTTTTCCCACACTCCACACCGATCGTACCCATTGCATTTCGCGCGCGCCCCCCAGGAAAAACTCTTGCAACCATTTTATATTCCTAGAATCTCGACCTATTAGGTGGGTAGATTTTTGGGAAAGGTGGGGGGGGGGTTGAGAGAGAGAGAGAGAGAGAGAGAGGCAGGCATTGGAAACGATTCCTTTTCTTCCAAGCAATAGGAATTTATCCTTTGGGCTGGTGCGTGCCCCGTACATCCCAAGTCAGATTATCCTTTCCAAATAAACAAAGCCCCCAACAATCAGATCGCAAATAAAGGAGGTGCGCGAGGGCTTCCCTCCCCCAGTCGAGGGTGTGCGTGGATGTTAGTTGATGGCATTGGCTGGGGGAGGAAAGCGTCCTTTTTGATATTATCTATCTGGTAAACGTAAAGATAGAAAACGTACGTCAGCTGGCGCAGCTCGAAATCCCTTTTTAATTTTTGCATTTCTCTAACCAGTTCGGTTAGATTTTTAACGCGCGAGGAAGACGTCGGGTGGAGTTCTCTAGCAATTTAAGAACGGTTGCAAATCACCTGGGAAAGAGAGAGAGAGAATTTAGTTTTAAAGTCTAAAAGATGGCGAAGAATTCAGTGCTGCTTAGTAAAAGTTATCCAAAGAACCCGCGCTATAGGCGATCCGCAGCCACCCCGAATATTTTTTACTACTTGCATTTCTCACCAGAGGGGTTTATTTCCCCCAAATAGTTGTGCATACCGGATTAAAGTAAGACTGGTTCGGCATCTTGCTTGTAATTTCTGTTTTGTTTTTGCTTTTAACGATTTAAAGCAAAAGTTTGCAGTTAGCAACAGTAAATTAGCCTCGGGTTAACCTGTCTGAATTTAAGGCTATAATCCCGGGCAGTGGCGCTCAGTGAATTCCGTGAGATTTACTTCCGAGTAACACTAGGCCACGGCCACTTACTTGGAAGGGAAGTGCTAAATGCCAGGGAAATAGATGGAGCGCCAAATACACCCAGCAGACTTTTCTGGCTCTGAAAAGCTGCCCTGATTAACCTCTTAAGTCTTTTTCTTGCTTTTGCTGCAGAATTCTAACCCCTCTGGAAATAGAATCGAACAGGTGACCGTCAATTGCTTTTCTTTCTTTTTTTTTTGTCTTGGTAATTAATTTCATTTTTAGGGTTATTCCCCTTCTCTCTCCACCCTGCCCAGACCCCCAGGAAAAGGCTATATCCCCTTTCTCTCTTCTCTCCCCACGACTCATCCTTCGTGTATAATGTATATTATAGTCAACCCTCCTGCGGATTCGACGGCTGAAATTTGGTAAAATATATCATCTGAATAGTTGGGGGAGGGAGAGAGATTCGAAGGAGTTTGAGCCTGAGGATTAGGCTATTGATTCCCGCTCACTTAGGCACGTTTCCTTGTTCCACGTTTCTTTGCCTTTTCCCTTGGATTCCAAAATGACAAGTTGCCGAATGCAGAGTTGATTTTAAAACACGCGCATATGTACACACGATTGTATTAGGTTTCTACTGGAAAAGGAAAGGGAACAAGGTGCATTTGGGGAGGGGGGCGCGTGGAAAGGCGCGCTGGATCACGCTGCCCCATGATTACTTGGGAGTAAAGCCCCATGATATGCAGCTTGAGTTCCTCCCGAGCAAGCTTTCATATGTTTCTGGCTGAACAGATATTTCATTTCTGAATCACCCTCATTATTTGAGTAGTTACATGAGCGATCTCATACTGTTATAAGCATGCATTTCCTCTGTAAACAGGGATAATAAGATCGAGTAGAAGAATTGAAGTGTAAAGCAAATGGTCTCACTTTGAAACGCACCTCCTCTGGGCACTTTTATTTTTGTATTATTATTTTTTAAAAAACAAACAAATACCACACGCCACCTGTGTTTTATTAAAATCTACCCCCCTTGCGTTGCTTTCTTCCCCCGACTCCCCCTCCCCCCAAAAAACTTGGCCAGAATAACTTTTTTCTCTTTTTGCGCAAGCTAATGCGGAAACGTGAAATTCACCTTCAGCCTGGTCAATTTCAAACTGCAGGCTAGCTTTTCAAATCTAAAAAGGGGATTGCCTTTAAATCCGTTGGGCGAAAAGTGTGTGGAGGGGGGGAGGCGGCAGAAGAGAAATACCCCCCTCTCTAAGCTCTGCTAGAGCCTGTGGAGGGATTTCCCTGCCCCCAGCCCCCTCGCCGATTCCCTCTCTCTCTCTCTCCCCCTCTCCAGTTCCTTAATATCATTTGTTTTCGTTTGAAACAAAAGAGACATAAATCCCTTCTCCCCACCAAGCGCTAAGGAGTATTGCCCGTTTCCAAGGAGACGCAAAGAACAGCTATTTATTTATTTTAAATCCGGTGTTATTTACTCCTCGCTGCTGTTGCCTTCTTGTATTTATCCTTCTGATTTCAGAAATTTGAGTTCAGGGCATTCCTGAATCAGTAAAGCGACGCGAGTTTGATTCCACGCACATTCACTGTCTCTCCAAGAGAATTTCTTTCTTTCTTTCTTTCTTTCTTTCTTTCTTTCTTTCTTTCTTTCTTTCTTTCTTTCTTTCTTTCTTTCTTTCTTTCTTTCTTTCTTAGATGGCGGGCGAGGACGGAGGAGAGAAATCTGTGAAATGAAAGAAGTAGGCATCGGAAAGAATTCCAGAGAGCCGGCAGAAGAAATAAAACAGCAATAGGGAATGGATGTCCTACGGATGCGCCTTTTTGGAGAAATGGCACAACATCTTATTTTCCAAGAAGTTTCATAGGATACATACAATGCAATACAAAATAAGTCTGTGTGAAATATAGAGGTGCACACACACGCACAAACTATATTATGTTGTTGTTGTTTAGTCGAGTCCGACTCTTCCATTTGTCAATTTAGATAGATCGAATCCTCACCGGGTGACCTTGGACCAGTCCCTGCGTCTCCGACTAGCCTACCTAACAGGGTTGTTGAGAGGAATAACATGGGGAGGGGACACCCATGCGCACCACCTTGAGCTCCTGGGAGGAAAAGTTGACACACAGGGAGTCAGGAACACCCACCCAGAGCCCTTCGGATTTAGCCTCTGACTTGTGTTCCGTAGGGGATCTTCGCTAAGGCGCAGCGTATGGGAATCATGCGACTGATCTACATTACAGGATTGTTGTGCGGGAAGCGCTTTGGATTCTTTGAAAGCGCAACACGGATTCCAAGATTCCCGACTGTCCTCTGCCCTCAGCCTTTAGTCTGCTCGAGAGGCTTTGCCACTTGCACCACCGTAGTTCGAGGACTCCGGTCTCCTTCTCTCTGGAAGAAGTCGCTGGGAAACAGTGGGAGACGTCCAACTGCTGAACTTCTCGGTCTCTCCATCTCCCCGCAGCGTCTCGCCCCTGCTATGGTGTCATCTCTGAGCCCACCCTTGTGGGGAGGTGGTGGTGGGGCGACCCCCTGGAACTACATCACGTTCTCGTGCATGTGGTTGCTGAGAAAGGGGGGAGGGTCCGAACCCGTGGATTATAAACACGAGAAATTTAAAGGCTTGGGAAAGGTAGGACGACAGAGCTCAAATGGACCAAGGGTGGTTATTGCAGTCTGCTTTTACGCACAGGCGCACACACGCTTCGGTGCTGTGAAGATCAGCGGGCTGTTGCTAAGGAGCGCATATTCTTCCCAAGTACACTGTACTTGGTGCCATCCTAAGCACATCAGGGCTTGCTCCGTGTTTAGGATCGCAAGCTGTTTTTGGCAGGGGTGGGGAGCGGCTGGTGTCATTCCGAGGGTTTGCTAAGCCTCCTTGAGAGTCAAGTGAGCCAGAAAGGCGACATACAAAGTTATAAAGAAGCAAATAATTTAGGCGAAGATAATTTAATGCAATGCAATCTACTATACTATACTATACTATACTATACTATACTATACTATACTATACTATACTATACTATACTATACTATACTATCCCTTTGCTTTCCTAACAAGGAAGACCAGGGTTTGCAGAATTGTAGTTTAGGGGGGAAGCCATCAAACATGCCCCACACATACACAGTGAGGACTGACTGTGTTCAATGGTCATGGGAATTGTAGGGGGGTTAGGCTACATGACCCCTGGGGTCCCTTCCAGCTGGACAAGTTTATGCATGTTGGCTGACTGTTGTGGGTGAGGCAGAAAAGGAGCGGGAGAGAAGAGGGGACGATCCTGCTCGGAGAAAACCGCTTGCCTGGAGCCCTTTGCAGGAGCGCTCCTCTAAGGCGGGAGGAACCACTGCAACAATTTGTTGCAGGTTCCGCTGCTCGGTTCCTGGTGAAGGAAGCCCGCAACCCTTCGCTCCGCTCCAGGAGGGTTCAGCGGAGGGAGCTGCAGCCATTGCAAACCCGCATTCGTGCACACCCTTGTTTCCAACAGGGACAGAGGCGCGGCAAGATCTTTCGGGACCTTTCACTGGTATCTGACTCTGGCTCCTGAAACTTACTTTTCAGGTCTTTCCGCTTTCCATACCCGCCCATGGCAAAAAACTCTGAAAAGCAGCAAGGCCTTTTTTGTGCCCATTATACAGATGGGGCAAAGAAACTGAGGCTGGCAGAAGGCCAGGAAGAAAGAGTGGAACCAGAGACTGTGCGCAGAATGGAGGGGTGTTGGGTCAATATCGAAGACCTGAGGTCCTTTCCTACTGCCCCCCCCCCAGGATGGCAACATTACAAAGCCCTCCTCCCCAATTCTGGGTCACACACAGCCAAGCACAGATATGCTTGCAATGGGTCCATACCTTTTTGTTTATGGAGCAGGAAAACAGCGGGGGTTCTTGAGCGCTTGGTAACTCTGTCGGTAGGCTCTTAATCTGAGGGTCGTGGGTTCGAGTCCCCTGTTGGGCCAAAGATTCCTGCATTGCAGGAGGTTGGACTAGATGACCCTTAGAGTCCCCTTCCAACTCCACAATTTTAGGATTCTCAAACCCGCAGCCACAGCCACACCCAACAACAAGAGCATCCAAGACATCTCCCGCTCCTGTATATGTTATCTGAATAATGAAATCTAGTGGATTTGGTCCTGAATACAGTTAAAGCGTTTCTCCGAAGGTGCTTTTCCAGTGCCTGGCTAGATCAGTCGGTAAAACGTCGGACACTTAATCCCAGGGTCGTGGGTTCGAGTTCCATGTTGGGTGGAAATGTGTTGGAGGGTTTTCCGGGAGGAACTGTAATTCTAGGGTAGAGTATCTGCTTTGCAGACACAAAGTCCCACGTTCAATTTTCGGCATCTCCAGGTAGGTCTGGGATGAGGAGGCCCCCTGCCTGAAGCCCTGGAGAGTCACTGCCAGTCAGTGTAGACAACACTGAATCAGATGGACCAATGGTCTGATTCAGTATAAGGTGGCCTCTTCTGTTCTTTAGAAACATCCTAGTAGTGATGTATGGAAGTGAGAGCTGGACCATAAAGAAGGCTCATCGCCGAAGAATTGATGTTTTTGAATTATGGTGCTGGAGGAGATTCTGGAGAGTCCCATGGACTGCAAGAAGATCAAACCTCTCCATTCTGAAGGAAATCAGCCCTGAGTGCTCACCGGAAGGACAGATCGTGAAGCTGAGGCTCCAATACTTTGGCCACCTCATGAGAAGAGAAGACTCCCTGGAAAAGACCCTGATGTTGGGAAAGATGGAGGGCACAAGGAGAAGGGGACGACAGAGGAAGAGATGGTTGGACAATGTTCTCAAAGCTACAAACATGAGTTTGACCAAACTGCGGGAGGCAGTGGAAGACAGGAGTGCCTGGCGTGCTCTGGTCCAGGGGGCCACGAAGAGTCGGACACGACTAAACGACTAAACAACAACAACACGATTCATTTGCAGAGGCAATTGTGAAAAATTCCGTTGTTTTCAATGAGCTGGCGAGACCCTTGCTTAAATGTCCCATTTGACTTCAGTGGCTCTGAAAAGCACTAAATCTGGGGCGCTAGAACTTCTTCTCCATTACTCCCAAGGAAAGGACAAATTCGCTCAAATTTCCCTTAGATGGTCCTCTGGAGGAATATGTGTTGCTTTGTTGGAGAGTTGCTCCTAATTCTGTAATAACACGACACTTAGGAACAGCAGTACCCATTCTCATGCGCACACGGGTCTGGATGTCCTTGGCCGATGATGCCCACGGACCAGTCACCCCAATATGTATTCAATTTACAAACCGCTCCTCGTGGAAATCAACCTCAGGCGGCCACACAATAAATCTTATTTATTTATTTATTAAAAGTATTCAAGTACCACCCTTTCACAAAATACCAAGACTCCACAGCAAAACAAATACTTTTGGGGTTTTTAAAAAGGAACTATTAAAAGCAATATAAAACAATGATTAGAATGACTGGGTGTTCAAGAAAAAAATAATCAAATAGCAGCATAAAATCAAGGGGAAGGGCTGTAACTCAGTGGTAGAGCATGATCCGGACCTCCCATGTAGGGTTGGGGATTCGAGATCCCTGTGTGAAACCCTGGAAAGCTGCTGCCAGCCCGTGTAGACAATATTGAGCTAGATGGACTAAGCGTCTGTCTTGGTTAGGGCGGCTCCCCCATTTCGTTTTTAAATGCTAAGTTTCTTCAGAATCTTGTTTTTAAAGCAAGGGCATAGTTCAGCGATAGACTACTTGCTTCGCCCGCAGAAAGTTCTGCGTTCAAGCCCCATCATCTCCAGCTCCTGCTGGGAATGTCCTTTGCCTGAAACCTTGGAGTGCTGCTGCCAGTCCGTGTGGACAGTACTGAGCTAGATGAACCAGCCGTCTGACCCGTAGAAGGCCGTTTCTTTTGTTCCTGGCTGTTCCTGCTCCGCCCACGCGGAGCTGGACGGACTACCTGCGAAAAATTTCGCGCTTGCCAGCACCTCTGAGTTTCGCGGATTCCGACGGAGCAAGCAAGCGGGATGGCTCATCACCCGGCTCTATAGGGCTGTGTCTCTAAATCTCGCCTCCGTCTCCGGCCCACTTTTACCCTCTGCTGGCTGAGCCACAAAACGTCCACCCTGTCTTAATTCCAGCTTTATTCTGTGCCACGTGGATCGCTTTGCTAGCTGGGACTGGAGTGAATCAACTTTTTTTATTATTAAAAAAGTTACAGTTGATTAATCGATGGCAGCCGTTAGACGTTAATGAAGCGGGCACGCTTGCTCGTTTTGGGAGCTGACTTTGCTTCCTCGGCAATTTATCTACATTGCCTTACTTTTCAACCCACTCAGCGTCTCATTCAGCAAGGGATCCGCTTTATTTTCCCGAGATCCACCAGCGGAAGGCTAGGGCAAACTTGGAAAGGTTTGGGGGGTACCGGTTCCCTCTCTTTTCCTTCAAACAGCTACAGGCTTACCCCCAAACCTTCTTCGTTTCAGCATTTTGAGAAGAGAGAGAGAGAAGTCATTTCACTGCTGCGGTTGGGAATCACAGAAATCCTAGCCGCAGATCCTAGCCAGAGATCTACCAGTAGAGATCTACCTTTTGGTAATGCTCTCCACAAGATGACATTTTTTAATACTGCTTTTTTTTTTTAAGGCTTACTCTCTGCAGGACATCTAGCCAACGAGAAATGACGTTGATGCTTGTTTGTTTATTGTTTAATAGTAATAATATCTGGAGAAAATCCACATTTCTAACGGTATCTATTCCCCAGGCAGTGAAAACGGGTTGCAGGCGGGCGAAATATCCACGCGCGCAAAGCACACTTATTTACTGGAATGAATAATTTGGGCTCCGGCGCGCTGCGCGCAGCTCCTGGCAAGAAGTCCAGCCGCTCTCTCCCAAACACGCGACGGCCAAGTAGTCCAGAAAGAGAAGGGAAGTTTGTCAGTCAAGCCCAGAATACTCCGTTGGGTGTGGCGTGGATGGAAGGCCAAGAAAACGAATCAGGAGTTACCTTCCAGTTATTTCAAACAGCGCACACGCGCACTGGAGTGCAAAAAGAGGGCCCCGATCCACACAATACTTTTAAAGCACATCCAACGCGCACTTGAAGGCTCCCTCTAAGAACCCTGGGAACTGTAGATTATCCAGGGTGCTAGGTGCTATAGCTGTGTTGAAAGGATGGAAACTATAGTTTCAGTGATTCTATTGGGGGAAGCTTTAATTGCGCCTTGAATGTTTTAAATGTGTGGCGTGACCAACCTGCCGCACACACGTGTCTGGGCAGGAGCCCGATCCTGCACTCTAGGGGCAAGCTGCGGGAGATCTCTCTTGTTTCCGGAAGTGAAAATGGGGAATCGAGACTTGATCTAGATAGGTAAATGTCTGGCACGGGTGTTTAAACACAGGCGCGCGCTTTCCCGGATGACATTTAGACCTGGGGGTTCTCCCGGGGAGTTCTTACGCAGCAAGACTGCTCTACGAGAGCGGAAAACAAGCGGGTCCGCCTTTCCTGAAAACATTTATTTATGTAAACTGGTTAGGAACGTTCTCTGCGATCAACTGTTCACTGAGACTCAAGTCACCGAGTGTTAGAGGTCGTGATAATTCTCCGTCGCTGTTGCCTCTACCAGATTCAAGGAGAGCGTGTTTGTGTGTTAAAATGCGTGCGCGTGAAAACCATCCAGCCCAGTTCTCAAACAACTGAGAGAGAGAGAAAAATACCCTTGAAATATATATATACTGGGATCCTGATATAACTGGCTCAGAACAGAGGCACGTTGGGGCAGGGCTTAGAACTGCTTGCAAGGAGAAAAGAGCCGGGAGGATGAGAGAGAGAGGAAAGAGGCATGAAATGAGAGTTCTTGGATGCAGTTTGAAATGAGCGGAAGGGCCGTAGCTCAGTGGTTGAGAGCCTGCTTTCCGTGAAGAAGGTCTCAAGTTCAAACCCCAGTATCTCCAGGCAGAACTCAAGAGAGAGACTCCCTGCCTGGCAATTCTGAACTCTAGATGCCATGGATGCTTTCAACCGAGATTGCTGCATTGCAGCGGGTTGGACTAGATGACCTTTGGGTGCCTCCCAGCTTAATGATTCTTGCTTTTATGGGAAGGGATGTGACCCAGTAGCAAGGCATCTGCTTTGCTTGCAGAAGATCCCCGGCATCTGTAGGGAGGGCTGAGACAGACCCTCAAGTCCTGCAGAGGTGGGCATTGTTGAGCTAGATAGACCCAATGTTCTAGCTCAGTATAACATAGCTTCCTTCCACCTCACAGGCCAAAAAGCAATAAATCACTTTCACCTGAGCTCAGGTTCCCAGATAGGTTATTTTTTGTTGTTTTTTAAAGCAGATTTTCCAACTGTACAGATTCCCCACCAGAAACACCACAATACAAAGAAAAGAAGTCAAATGAGCACCAAGCAAGCTATGCTGCTTTGCTTACGCCAAATATCCATGTTGGTTTCTCCACAGGAGTCCCTAGTTCTTGTCTGCTATAGAGTTACTAAGGGATGTGGGTGGCGCTGTGGGTTAAACCACTGAGCCTCTTGGGCTTGCCGATCAGAAGGTCGGCGGTTTGAATCCCCGCAACGGGGTGAGCTCCCATTGCTCGGTCCCTGCTCCTGCCAACCTAGCAGTTCGAAAGCATGTCTAAGTGCAAGTAGATAAATAGGTACCGCTCCGGCAGGAAGGTAAACGGCGTTTCCGTGCGCTGCTCTGGTTCGCCAGAAGCAGCTTAGTCATGCTGGCCACATGACCAGGAAACTGTATGCCGGCTCCCTCGGCCAATAAAGCGAGATGAGCGCCGCAACCCCAGAGTCGGCCACGACTGGACCTAATGGTCAGGGGTCCCTTTACCTTTTTATACAGTTACTAAGAAGAGAATCCAATGGCCTTTGCACAAAGGTAAAAACCCTAATTCAGTGACCCTCGGCCCAGTATACCTGAAGGAGCGTCTCCACCCCCATCGTCCATCCCAGACACTGAGGTCCAGCTCCGAGGGCCTTCTAGCAGTTCCCTCCCTGAGAGAAGAAAGGTTGCAGGGAACCAGGCAGAGGGCCTTCTCGGTGGTGGCACCCGCCCTGTGGAACGCCCTCCCACCAGATGTCATGGAAATAAACAACTATCTGACTTTTAGAAGACATCTGAAGGCAGCCCTGTATTCGCAAATTGTTAGTGTCTAATGTTTTGCCATTGTTATGTGCTGTAAGCTGCCCAGAGTGGCTGGGGAATCACAGCCATATGGGTGGGGTATTAATAATAAAATTATTATTATTAGTAGTAGTATCATCATCATCATTGCTTGCCCCTGTGCAAGGGCCACTGGGTCATCCTGAAAGTTATTTCTTTATTCTTATTGCTTCATCAAACAAGCGCTGCCAAAATGGCTTTTTAAGCACCACTCTGCTGGTGGCTTAAGCTGGCCTGTTCTACACTGGAGTCAGTAAAGTACTGTTCAGTACTGGCTGCTGTTGGCTCAAAGGAAACAAGACAACTGCTGGCACCATATGGTGTTATAGTTTGTGTGTTTGTGGGCTCAGGGGTGAGGGGCATATATATCAGTTAAAAAAGCAAGCAAGCAGGAAAACCACTCTCTCCCACTGTCCTCCACCCTGGTTGCTAACTAAAAACAAGCCCCGTACAGTGTCAGATCCAGACTTTGGCATGTGCTTATCCCAGCCAGCAAGAAACCCCAAAAACTGTCTCCAGCAGCTACAGTTGCCCCTGCTATTGGGTGTCTTCCTGCTCAGCTCTTCAGTTCAAGTTCTGCTAAGATCTTACAGCGACGATTCCCTATTCTCCATAGAACATTAGAACATTATCGTAATCTCAGGGTTGTGGGTTTGAGCTCCATGTTGGGCAAAAGATTCCTGCATTGCAGGGAGTTGGACTACTAGATGATCTCATGGTCGCTTCCAACTCTACAATTCCTTGATTCTGTTAGTTGCCTTAGTTTAGAAAAATATCACAAGACAGGCTCCAGGTCTTCAGTCACGGCTTCTAGGTTTGTCGTCTTTCCTTTGAGAGTCCCATGGATTGCAAGAAGATCAAACCTCTCCATTCTTACGGAAATCAGCCCTGAGTGCTCACGGGAAGGACAGATCCTGAAGCTGAGGCTCCAAGACTTTGGCCACCTCAGGAGAAGAGAAGACTCCCTGGAAAAGACCCTGATGTTGGGAAAGATGGAGGGCACAAGGAGAAGGGGACGACAGAGGACGAGATGGTTGGACAGTGTTCTCGAAGCTAAGCTACCAGCATGCCTGGCGTGCTCTGGCTCAGGGGGTCACGAAGAGTCTGACATGACCAAACGACTAAACAACAAGAATAAAGCAGCTGCAATACAAGCTCAGGGATGCTCCCAGGCTGACAGTTATTAGGCCCTGAACAGTCTGAACTAGGCAAACTGAGGCACACGAGGCTTCCAGATACACTGAAGGACAGTTTTGTGTCCTGCAATTATTCCAGTATTGCCAGGTCTGCTAAAAAATAGCAGTAGATCTAATGAAATGTGTGCTCATCTACCGACTGTCTGAAAAAATACTTTCGGACGAGACAAATCTAGTAATATTCGGCTTTGCATTTTTCAATGAACTCTGCTGGTTGCTCCCTCAGCCTGGTGACCCCCTGGAGTCAAAACAGAACCGGAGTCAGATGGGCAGTTGTGCTCAGAGTGTTCTGCAGAATGGTTCCCCCCGTCTCTCCTTCCTTCTCTACCCACTACGTGCGTCAGGGAGGCCAGAATCCGGGGACTCCCCCCAGCCTAAAGATCTCCGGGTTGTGGGGCGGGGGGCGGGGGAGGGCAGCTGGCTGGGCAAGAGAGGAGGGGATTACTGGTCTCGGCTTTGTCATCGCCCCCCCCTGTCAGAGGATGAAAGTTCTTTTCAAAAGTACCGACCGAGAAGAAAGGAGGCGCCGCGCTTTGGTCACAGCCGCGGCAACAAAAGCTGGCAATGAGGTCACCGAAAGCCGCGCTCCGGTTTCGCGAATCTCCCCACGAAACGCCTCGCGGGAGGCGCCTCAAAGGGACGCGCGGGGCTTTCGTGCCTCATCAGACGCCAGCGAGGAGGTCCAGTCTTATTGATTGATTGATTGATTGATTGATTGCATTTATATCCCAATTTTTTTCTCTCCCAGGAGCTCAAAAGTGGGCTCCACGGTTCTTATCCCCCCCCCCAATTGAACCCCACAAAACCCCTGCGAAGTAACGCTGAGAGGCAAGGACTGGCCCAAGATCATCCAGGGAGGCTGAATTCGAACCCAAGTCTTCGTCGGACACTAATCACACTGGCTCCACGCCGTCCAGGGGCGCTGCAATAGTTTCTGCCGCCACCACCTTCCTTTTTTTGCAGCCCCCCTCCCTTCTCGGGACCTTGTCCTATAGTCAAGAAGCACAAGGTATTTTCTTGGGTGGGGGGACATTGCGGCTGATGCGCGACGTGCCTGGAATGCTGCGAATAGAATTGGGGAGGGGGGGACCCCTGGAACCCAAATGCGGCAAACAAAGGCGGACGTTCCAACGCTGCTGGAGGTATTCGCCCTTTCGGAATTGGACTATCCATTCATTCCTCATCTTTCCTCCAAGGAGCTCAAGGTTGGCTCCATCTTTGTCTTCCTCCCCATTTTGTCCCTTTTCTCCCCATTTTGTTGCTACCCTGTGAGGGAGATTAGGCTGAAGGATTGTGACCCGCCCTAGAGAGTGTCATGGCAGAGCAAGGATTTGAACCCGGGTCTCCCAGGATGCGGGTGGCAGTGTGGTCTAAACCACAGAGCTTAGGGCTTGCCGATCGGAAGGTTGGCGGTTCAAATCCCCGTGACGCGGTGAGCTCCCATTGCTCAGTCCCTGCTCCTGCCAACCTAGCAGTTCAAAAGCACATCAAAGTGCAAGTAGCTAAATAGGTACCGCTGCGGCGGGAAGGTAAATGGTGTTTCCGTGCGCTGCTCTGGTTTCGTCAGAAGCGGCTTAATCATGCTGGCCACATGACCCAGAAAAATTGTCTGTGGACAAACGCCGGCTCCCTCGGCCAGTAAAGCGAGATGAGCGCCACAACCCCAGTCGTCCGCAACTGGACCTAATGGTCAGGGGAACCTTTACCTTTACCTCCCAGGTCCTAGTCCAACACTAATCACTAGAGCATGCAGGAGTAATTTTTTATATATATAAAAAATGCTATTGCTACATATTTGGTATTTTAAAAATTGGTAATTTAAAAAATGGTATTGTTACAACACCAAAAGGGGCCTTTTCTGTGGTGGCCCCCTGTTTGTGGAATGCTGTCCACAGAGAGGCTCACCTGGTGCCCTCCTTACATGTCTTTAGGTGCCAGATGAAAACATTCTGCCTTACCCAGGCCTTAGGCCATTATACAGTCTATGGCATTTTAAATGTAGGGGGACAGTTATTATGGTTTTTCTGTGATTGTTTGATTGTTGTCTATCATATACTATGTAAATTATGTTTCTAATGTTGTACACAGCCCTGGGACCTTTGGATAAATGGCAGAAAATAATAATAATAATAATAATAATAATAATAATAATAATAATTTTGTCACCCCTCAAGGAGCTCAGGGCAGTGTTCCTCTCCCCATCCATTTTAACCTCACACCAACCTTGCAAGGTAGGGTGAGATGCACCAGATAGTTCTCAAACACCCCCAAGAGGCAGATCACAGCAGCCTCTTTACAGACTTGATCAAATAGTGTTTCCAGCAAGGAAAGGTTCAAGGAGGGGAGCAGCGGAGGGCAGGGGTAGCTGCTTCTGACTTTGCTTGACTGCTGCTAAGCACTTTACCTGGGGCAGATTTCTAAAGAAAAAGCCCTGGAGAAAAGCAGGTGAACAGAATGGTGTCCCTGTCCTTTATCCAGACAGATGTGCAAAACAGCAGCATATGGTTCGTAGCGGGGTGGAAGGGGTTAATACAGAGAGGAAATTCATCATAATCGAACCATGTTGTTTGGGGCAGTAGATGTAGCGATGGGGAAGATTTTTATTTTTATTTTTTTTAAAAAATAGCCCCTCCGTATGGCACACACAAACCTATATCGACACAGACCTACACACACACACACACACACACACACCAAGTCTTTTCCACCTTCAGCAACACAAACTGACTTTGATCACCTGCCCTCAATTCCAGAATTGAATCAGAGCTATTTGGTGGGAAATCACAGGCATTTTCTGCCATTTCGTTACCTTTCTTTTGCTGGGCGAGTTCAATTGTGGACCTGCTTTCAGGTGTGTGCCCGTGTTATTCTTCCTCCCTCCCCCCTCCTTTATTTTATTTTATTTTTTACAAAACTCTATTCACAACAACCCAGAAAAGCCAAACAGCATGGATTTAAACCTTGTGTGGCCTGGAGCTTCGGTCCTAAACTCATGTATTGATTCACACTTTTCTAAAGCTGTGCAAAGTTTACGTGCAGCCCCCGCAATTGCAGCAGAGGGAAGTCTTTTAGCTGCAGCCCTAAGCACAAGCTGTTGGGAATGGCTGGAAGGGTCGTCTGGCAGGATTCTGCCAAATGGGGTGTCTCATAGATCATCTGTATGTTGCTAGGTAATTAAATGTTGCGTGTGCTAATTTGTAGGGTGGTTGTTTTTCTTCGGCCTGTTCGAGCAGCGCCCTTCTTAAGTCCTTTTGACGTATGAAATTGTATCTAGTGAATATATTCCCGTAGAATCTCCTTAAGGAACAAATATAGAGTCTTTAATTATCATTATTGCATATCCATGTATACTGATGGGAATGCAAAGTGTGTCCAAGAACGTCACACATTTTATACTGAGGTTTTCTTTTTCCTTTCCTTTCATCCCCCCCCCAATTTTTTTTATTAGTTTTCACAATATTATAAACAAACAAACAAACAAACACACAAGACAAACCAACATAAATCATAGCCTTATTGAAAACTACAGTTATTAACTTTGTTAAGTGACTTCCTTGCTTCCCTTTGGTTGAATTTCATTGCATGTCCATTTAACGGTTTTCCAAATCCCAATTTTTATAAAATTTAACTTAAGCATTAACATCCTTATGGAATTAAACATATTAATTCATCACTTAACATAAATAAAATCCTTAGCCCATTAGGTATCCGCAAGCTATTTTCAGTTAGTTTAACTCAACAAATTTAACTAAATAATCATTAAATTTATTCCATTCTTCCTGATACTCCTCCTCCTTCTGGTCGTGGACTCTTCCGGTTCTTTTTTCTTTCATTTATGTACATGTTCCTAGATCAGTGTTGACAATAAATAAAGATTTAAAATGAAACGAAACAGAAACATCGCTCCAAGAGACACCTGCACCTGTGGAGATTGAGCTATTCTTCCATTCTTCGGGGGGGGGGGGAGGACTTTCTGCAACCTGAAAAAAAGAAGTAAGAGCCACAGGGGAAATGTAGGATGGCCCTGATTTGTGTCATGTGCACACCTGTGAACAGCGAGTGAACATAGCAAAAGATCCATATTAAATGCAAGGGTGCTTTCAGAATGGTGCTCTTTTCAGGTGGAATTCAATCACATACTGGCAAATTCAGATTGCGGTATTAATGTGGATTTGGTGCTCATGTGCAGCAAACCTGCTTCCTCTACAAAATTGAACTGTTTGCTGTAAGGAAAGTGATAGAGAGATGTACTGGAAAGTGTGGGATAACATTTGCTTGACCTGACACTGCAGAACCTCCATGCAATGCGCTCTACCTGGGGCTACCTTTGAAGGTGACCTGGAAACTACAACTAATCCAGAATGCGGCAGCTAGACTGGTGACTGGGAGCGCCTGCCAAGACCATATAACACCAGTCCTGAAAGACCTTCATTGGCTCCTAGTACATTTGGGAGCACAATTCAAAGTGTTGGTGCTGACCTTTAAAGCCCTTAAACGGACTCGGCCCAGTATACCTGAAGGAGCGTCTCCACCTCCATCGTTCTGCCCGGACACTGAGGTCCAGCGCTGAGGGCCTTCTGGCGGTTCCCTCCCTGTGAGAAGTGAGGTCACAGGCAACCAGGCAGAGGGCCTTCTCGGTAGTGGCGCCCAGTGGCGTAGCGTGGGTTGTCAGCACCCGGGGCAAGGCAAGTAATTTGCGCCCCCTAACTCGTGGATTTTAGCACTCGAGTGCGAGCGCGCGCCCCCAGATGTTGCGGCCGGTGCGGCCGGCCCCCCCTGCACCCCCCACGCTATGCCACTGGGGCTGGGGGCGAGCGAAGGAGCCAAGGACCCCCCCCAAAGGCTCAGCAGGAATTTATTAAATTTATTATTTGCGGAGCCCCCGCGGGCCGAGGCAGCCGAAGCCCCCTCCCCTCGGGCGCCTCCCCGCCCCCTCCTCTCCTTGGGCTGTAGGTGGAGTCCACGCTCCAAGGCGCTCCAGATCTGGGCTTGGCGAGCACCTCTCCTCCTCCCGGCCGGGTCCGGGGGCTTCCAGCCGCGCTCCGTCCTCGCCCCCCCCCATGGCTGAGAGCCGGAGCCAGCGGCGCCCCCTTCCGCCGGGAGACCCTCACCCGCCCGCCGGCTTCGTCTCGGAGGGTTTTGGGGAGGGCAGGGCGCGTCGAGGCCCCTCGGAGCTCTCCTCCCTTCCAGTCGGCAGAAGCAGCCGCCGCCTGTGGCTGAGCCGAGGGGATGGCGGCGGCGGGGTGCGGAGGCTGCCCATGCCCGGCCAGGCGTTGGTGGCGGCGGCAGCGCTGCTGCAGCAGCTGCTCCTCCTGCGAGCAGTGAGTGGAGCGCAGCCGCAGCGGCGGCGGGGGGGGGGCGCGCGCACTAGGGCGCAAGGTGTTGGCGGTGGCAGCGGGGAGCCCGGCGGAGGAAGGAAATTGTCCCTTCCCTCTGGACTCGCGTCCCCCCAGATGTTGCGCCCGGTGCGGCCGGCACCCCTGGCACCCCCCACGCTACGCCTCTGGTGGTGCCCGCCCTGTGGAACGCCCTCCCATCAGAAATAAACAACTCCCTGACTTTTAGAAGATATCTGAAGGCAGCCCTGTTTAGGGAAGTTTTTAATGTTTGATGTTTTATCATGTTTTTAATATTCTATTGGGAGCCCCCCAGAGTGGCTGGGTGGGGTATAAATAAAAATGTATTATTATATTTGGCAGTCTTCACAGAACTCTAGCCCAATGGTTGCCATCAATTTGATTTGAATTAATTTTATAATGAAATGATTTTAAAATGTTGTATTATTTTATTGTTGTCCACCCTGAGCCCTGCTTCGGCTGGAGAGGGTGGGATATAAATAAAAATTATTATTATTATTATTATTATTATTATTATTATTATTATTATTATTATTATATAAAAGGAATAAATGCTCATAAATAGGCAACATAATGCAATTTAGGAACATAGAAAATTGCATTATACTGAATCCATCTAGTTCTGTATTATCGACACTAACTGGCAGGGTTTCAGACAGGGGTTGTCTCTCAGCCCTGCCTAGAGATTATCTCAGGGGTCAGCAAACTTTTTCAGCAGGGGGCCAGTCCACTGTCCCTCAGACCTTGTGGGGGGCCGGACTATTTTTTTGGGGGGGGGATGAATGAATTCCTATGCCCCACAAATAACCCAGAGATGCATTTTAAATAAAAATACACATTCTACTCATGTAAAAACACGCTGATTCCCGGACCGTCCACAGGCTGGATTTAGAAGGCGATTGGGCTGGATCCGTCCCCCGGGCCTTAGTTTGCCTACCCATGATCTAGATGATGTAGCTCAATATTGCCTGAACTGTCTTGTCAGCAGTTCTCCAGGATTTCAGGCAGGGGTCTCTCCTAGGGCAAATGCTTGGGGGAAGAAATGCCCCCCCCCCACTTCACAACTGGCCCCAGAGTGATGGGCCACCTTGTTCTGTGTCATTTTAGAGTTGTAGGGATGTGTATAGATCAGGCATAGGCAAAATCGGCCCTCCAGATGTTTTGGGACTACAATTCCCATCATCCCTGACCACTGGTCCTGTTAGTTAGGGATCATGGGAGTTGTAGTCCCAAAATATCTGAAGGGCCGACTTTGCCTATGCCTGGTATAGATGCCAGGAGAGGATATATTTATTAGATACAGTTGCCTTTGAAATTATTCAACCCGCCCCCCATTACAAAGTGGGTTTATTATCAACATTTACAGACTTTCAGCTGTTTGCATTGAGCAAATCAAACAAAAGCAATTGAAATACAGTGGTACCTCTGGTTAAGAACTTAATTCATTCTGGAGATCCGTTCTTAACCTGAAACTGTTCTTAACCTGAGGTACCACTTTAGCTAATGGGGTCTCCTGCTGCGACCGCACCTCCACCGCACGATTTCTGTTCTCATCCTGAAGCAAAGTTCTTAACCCGAGGTACTATTTCTGTGTTAGTGAAGTCTGTAACCTGAAGCGTCTGTAACCCGAGGTACCACTGTAGCTCAGCACAAGGGATGCTTCAAGTGGTTTCCCCAAATTTAGCTGAAAATGCAATCCGCACTGGCGCCACCTACTGTTGGCCTCCTTGCCTGCCACCCTAACAGAGCCAATGGGCACCAACTGATGGAAGGGGAAGTGGAAGAAGATGGAACCATCCCCCCATATACTTCTCTCCTTTTCCGTTACAGGTTGCTTCTCTTTCCATTCTGCAAGCTCATGAGCAAACTGCTCCAGGCAGTTATTAAGGGGCAATGTGTGGTGCGCAGTATTCGAAATAACAGGCTCCATTCAGGATCTCAGCACCCAGGGTAAACATGTGTTCATTGGCTCGGAATACCTTTCAGTGACACCCGCCATTTACCACGATGGAATCATTGTATGTAATGGATAATTGCTCGGCAATTAAACAATCTGGAAGCCATGAGGCAGGCTCATTAGAGTAGAAACAAATGGAAGGCGGATTGGCCTTTGTGAGCACAGCCGCCACCTCGAGAGTACTCGACAGAGTTGCTCTGTGAAAACACACAGACTTCTCTCTCTCTTTTCGATCTAGGGGTTTTTTTTTGGAGAATGGGAGATTGTCACCCACCACCTCCAGACTCCGGATCCCAGTTTCCAATCCAATTTGGGAAGTGGGCAGGCCCTTCAGGCCTATCTGAAGGAACACCATTTTATATCACTGCCATAGAAACAGAGAATTGTGGAGTTGGAAGGGACCCTGAGGGTCATCTAGTCCAACCCCAAGTGCAGGAATCTCAGCTGAAACATCCATGGCAGATGGCCACCCAACCTCTGCATAAAAACGTCCAATGGAGAGCCCTCAACCTCCAGAGGAAGACTGTTCCACAGTCTGTTATTTTAGTCTCCCTGTATGTGGGGGCCAAATGTTACATCACCACCTCGAATGGGGTTGCCATCAAAAATGAGTGCCCTGAGTCCAGTTCTTCCCTCCTCCTCCTCCTCCTCCTCCACAATGTCCTCCTTCAGTGTATCTCACTCTGTTGTCATCATAGTGTCCATTTCTCCAACTTCATTGGCTGCGGCTAGAGGGGATACAGTCAAGTCAAGAACATGAAGTAAGCTGAATGAGTTGCTATCCAACCATTTTGGGTGGCAGCCCTCCATTCTTGGGAATATGACATTTTCAGTAGCAACTTTGCCTTCTTTTTACTGCTTTGGTTCAGTTCTCCCACTCATTTAATCCCCACAAGAACCCTGTGAGTTAGGGCAGGCTGAGGAGGAGGAGGAGGAGGAGGAGGAGAAGAAGAAGAAGAAGAAGAAGAAGAAGAAGAAGAAGAAGAAGAAG
>JAXCMG010000059.1:6292425-6306657 GCA_034642415.1 Podarcis siculus
AGAAGAAGAAGAAGAAGAAGAAGAAGAAGAAGAAGAAGAAGAAGAAGAAGAAGAGGAGGAGGAGTTTGGATTTGATCTCCCGCTTTATCACTACCCTAAGGAGTCTCAAAGCGGCTAACATTCTCCTTTCCCTTCCTCCCCCACAACAAACACTCTGTGAGGTGAGTGGGGCTGAGAGACTTCAGAGAAGTGTGAGCAGCCCAAGGTCACCCAGCAGCTGCAGGTGGAGGAGCGGAGACGCGAACCCAGTTCCCCAGATTACGAGTCCACCGCTCTTAACCACTATACCACACTGGCTCTGAGAGCGAGCAGCTGGCTCGAGGTCACCCAGTGAGCTTCGTGGCCAAGTAGGGATTTGAGCCTTGGTCTTGCAGGCCGTCGTCTGGCTCCCGAACCACAACCCCGCATTGGCTGTTGGAAGTTGTCAGGGTGGTTCTCAAAGCACGATCATGTCCGCATCCCTCAAGTATCTGCAGTCCTCCCCGCATTGAAACCAGATCACTGAACAATGTTGAAAGAATGTATTGGAGTTTTATTCAACTCCCTCTTCCATCCCCACCTTATCCTTCTTCCACTCTCCTCCTCTGGTGCTGCTTTCCTAATTGCCATGACATTGAGAAGTCCTCATTGCCAGGTGTGTAAACTTCCTCTCTCTCTTTCTCCCTCTCCTGACACATCCTTGGCAGGACACACTGAGAACACTGCAAGCGAGGTCAGGGTCACGACTGAGGACAAACCAAACAACATTGCAAGCATGCCAAGGTGAGTTTTCTCTTCCTGGTCACCTTGGCCAGATTAACCGCAGCCTTCCTTAAGGCTGAGAGGAAACTCTCGACTGTTTTAATCAGCTCCTAGCCACAGCTCCTTAATTGGTCAGCGCCCATGTTCAGTCTGTGGTGAAAAGCAGAAAAACTAACCTTAATCCATCCCAACACGACCTTGACAGCGAGCCTGTTCATTTATAAAGGCTGTTTTGCTCCCGAGGTGTTACTGGAAGAGGGAACATAAAATTAAAAAATTGTAGAAGTGGCTATTCCTTCTCAAAATGATAGCTTTTACTTATTAAACGGTTAGCAATCTTGCACATCATTCAGTTTGTCAAACAAACAAATGAAAACGCATGCTTTGGGGTCTTTTTTGGCA
Source organism: Podarcis siculus (assembly GCA_034642415.1). NCBI lineage: Eukaryota > Metazoa > Chordata > Lepidosauria > Squamata > Lacertidae > Podarcis > Podarcis siculus. The sequence goes on from JAXCMG010000059.1 coordinate 6,293,569, forward strand.
ATACGTACACTTATTTAAAGGCCATTGTCTGTTTTAAGATAAACAGACACAGACCGAATATAATTAGATTACACACCAGTATTGGGTTGAAGGGAAACCCCCTAGAATTCATATTTTAAACCAGAGCTTTCCAAACTGTTTGTCATGACACGTTAGTGTGTAGGTGTGTCACACGAACGCTCCCTGTGCTCCTCCCAGGGCTGGAAAGGGGTTCGTTTGATAGGAAATCTGAATTACTGTGTCGTGAAATGATGCATGTCTGAAAAGTGTGTCACCAACACGAAAAGTTTCGAGAGCTTTGTTTTAAATGCTGGCTTTAATATAGAGCAGGCACCCCCAAACTCGGCCCTCCAGATGTTTTGGGACTACAGTTCCCATCACCCCTGACCACTGGTCCTGTTAGCTAGGGATGATGGGAGTTGTAGTCCCAAAACATCTGGAGGGCCAAGTTTGGGGATGCCTGATATGGAGATAGGTAGATAATTCAGTCAGTTGAGACTCTTAATCTTAGGGTTGTGGTTTCAAGCCCCACATTGGGGAAAAGATTCCAGTATTGCAGGGGTTTGGACTAACCGATCCTTGTGGTCATTTTCAACTCAACAGTTCTATGATTCTGTGAAGTTGCATTGATTTCACAGGTGGAATATGCTACGTGTTCCAAGTCTTTCCTACTCAAATGCAACTTTGGGTCCCCTCCTAATCTCAATTTTGAGTCACGCAAGGCACTGGTGGGTTCCCAAAAATGGGGAAAGACTGAATTAAAATCTTACTTCTGCCTTGATTTACGATGTGAGCTTAGGCCAGCTATTCGTTCTCATTGTCCGTCTCAACATTTTTGCATAAGGGAATAAAACTGAACTGATATGTACTGAGTTGAATAGGATCCAAAATGCAGCAGCCTGATTGGTCCTAGAACAATAGGATCCAAAATGCAGCAGTCTGATTGGTCCCAGAACAATAGGATTCAGAATGCAGCAGTCTGATTGGTCCTAGAACAATGCAGAAGTATGATTGGTCCGCAGGAGCCACCCAATCCAGCTCCAGGTGGAAGTGAATCCACAACCTGATTGGCCTACAGGAGAATCCCGGAATTAGCCAGTCACGTGCGGCCCATTGTGTAAATAATGTAAGTAAAGCAGATATTTTGGGGGAACATTCATTCCTCCTCACCACTATGAGCTGAATAAAGAGCATAAAATCCACTCTCGACTCCTGGTATATTTCATGAACTACGTTGAAGTTACAACTATGTGCTGAGATTCCGACTTGCCATCCACCTTGACCTTGGGAAAGTGGGATAAGCCTGGAGTCAATTGGGTTGTTTGTGTGTGATGGAAAAAAATCACACTGCGTGTGTTCATAAGAATCCAAGAAGAATCCTGCTAGATCATACGGAAAGTCTGGGAAGCCCTCCAGCAAGGTGTGGAAGCAAACAAAGCCTCTCATGTGATTTGTCCAGGAATTTAGAGGCCTACTGCTCCTGAACATGGGTGCTCCATACAGTAACCATGACCAACACCGCCCTAATTCTCTGCCAATGTGTCTAATCATATGAAAATGCATTGGAGCCTGGGGCCATCTCTCCCCACAAATGGCTCAAAGGCATTTTGCCCCTTTATCATTCCTTTGCATAGCTGAAGACTTGGCCCTGGTACTGAAAGCAGGAATGCAGCTCCAGTCTGAGTAATGAGAGAGAGAGAGAGAGAGAGAGAGAGAGAGAGAGAGAGAGAGAGAGAGAGAGATGAGGAGGAGGAGGAGGACAACAGGTGAGTCTTTATGGGAAGGAGTGGAGGGAAAGGTAGGATGGAAATTGTGAAGTCTGCAGGCAATAAGTGCTCTCCATTAATATCTCTCGAGATAATCCTATTATTTTAATATAGCATAGGGTGGGAAGAGGGGCAGAATTTTGAGTGCCAACAATCCAATAATTGGCATGTTAGGGGATCGGCTGTGAACAGCTGGAAACAGCTGGAGAGGACTCAGATGGTGTCCTGTATGCGGAGCAACAGCCTCAGAGGCAGCAGTCCTTCTGGGTTTCCAGAAGAGGTCTTCCCCATCGTCTGCTATCTATCAGGAGAGGCCAGGGACTGAACCTGAAACCCGCTGAATGCATCGCATGTGCTCTGCCATGGGTCTACATGAGATCCCTTCCTGCGTCACTGAACCAGGTGTCAGGGTTGCAGTTTGGAAGCCCAGAGACAAAGTAGCACTTCTCAGGTGATCAGTGTGAACTTTATCCAGGTGTCTCCAGTTCACTGTAATAATAATAATAATAATAATAATAATAATAATAATAATAATAATAATAATAGAGACATCACTTTGCAGACAAAGGTCTGTCTAGTTAAAGCTATGGTTTTCCCAGTAGTGATGTATGGAAGTGACAGCTCGACCATCAAGAAGGCTGATCGCCAAAGAATTGATGCTTTTGAATTCTGGTGCTGGAGGAGACTCTTGAGAGTCCCATGGACTGCAAGAAGATCAAACCTCTCCATTCTGAAGGAAATCAGCCCTGAGTGCTCCCTGGAAGGACAGATCCTGAAGCTGAGGCTCCAATACTTTGGCCACCTCATGAGAAGAGAAGACTCCCTGGAAAAGACCCTGATGTTGGGAAAGATGGAGGGCACAAGGAGAAGGGGACGACAGAGGACGAGATGGCGGGACAGTGTTCTCGAAGCTACCAGCATGAGTTTGACCAAACTGCGGGAGGCAGTGGAAGACAGGAGTGCCTGGCGTGCTCTGGTCCAGGGGGTCACAAAGAGGCGGACATGACTAAACGACTGAACAACAACAACAAAATAAAAAATCCCAGTACAGCTTCATAGATATCCAGCTGGATGCAATGTACAGGAACCCCGAAAAGTGCTTCATAATAAAGAGTTTGAGAATGTTGACTCCTCCTGTGCATACAAGCGCAGGCAAAGTGAATAGCTGAGGTTTGGGGTGTGGCATTAAGACCTTTGTTCAAATCCCCTTGAAAAGAACACTGCGGGGTCACCTTACACAACACCTGAGTAACCCACGGGCCAGACCCACCGTTCCCACGTTCCTCAGACGGGAAGATCTCTGGAGGGATCGAATTGCCCACCTGTTTCCTTTGCATGCTCATTTCATAATAATGACGGTGTGGCAAGCAAGAGTCTTGAGATACAGCCGTCAGGTCCTGATTATGTTACAGCGCAGGACAATGCTTAACGAGGAAGCTGTAGTGCAAAGGGAGCAATTAGTGCATTCTTAGCCATGGGCACGCCTTCAGATAAGGAAGGTTCCTTCAGCATGAAAGACGGGGAGGTTTATATAAAAGGGGAAGTCAAATTCTAAGCAGGTGGGGGATATTTACTCGCTTTTGGAATTTTACTTGGCCGAATCATAAAGAGACTGAGAAGCTCCTTGCTGCAAGGAAAGCATCCTTCTAGGCACTACCTTGCTCTATGATCAGTCACTCTATGCAATGACGCACACAAAAGATGGTACCCAGTGGTGGGTTTGCAGTAGCAGAAAACACTTGAACTTGCAAAAGGCAAGGCATCCAATTTCCAACTCCTATATAAGCTCCCCCATAAAGAAGGCTGATCGCCGAAGAATTGATGCTTTTGAATTATGGTGCTGGAGGAGACTCTGGAGAGTCCCATGGACTGCAAGAAGATCAAACCTCTCCATTCTGAAGGAAATCAGCCCTGAGTGCTCACTGGAAGGACAGATCGTGAAGCTGAGGCTCCAATACTTTGGCCACCTCATGAGAAGAGAAGACTCCCTGGAAAAGACCCTGATGTTGGGAAAGATGGAGGGCACAAGGAGAAGGGGACGACAGAGGACGAGATGGTTGGACAGCGTTCTCAAAGCTACCAGCATGAGTCTGACCAAACTGTGGGAGGCAGTGGAAGACAGTAGTGCCTGGCGTGCTCTGGTCCAGGGGGTCACGAAACCTACACCATTGCAGGACTTGAAATATGAACCCATCTTTTCAAAAACTCTTCCCTAGATTTCTTGAACAGCCACAGATGAAGTCTACAGGGAGTCTTGGAGAACACTGCTTTAAACAAAGGCCCACAGAGAGTCATCATTAACCCAATTAAGCAGGTGGGTGGAGAGGGTCTCTCTGATCATTTACACCTTGCTAATGAAGTGTGTGACGGTTCATCTCTTCCAAACAAGATACACTCAAGAAATGTCCTGGCACAGGGGAAGTGGAAATTAATTAATTGAAGGAAGGAGGTGGCGGCGGCAACAACAGTGATGAGATTATAATGGGGGAATCTGAACAAGGCAACAATAACCTGGTGCTGATGATTAGTCCCTAAAGGGTGTTTCATCCTTCCAAACCAATGGCTGAGATATCAAGTTACAGGAGACCAAACATGGCTTCAAACCACAAGGCATCTTTGCAACACAAGTGCAGCCAAGATCTTATCAGAAACACTCTTTTTTTTAATTGCTCTGCACTCCTCCTGTTCAAATCCAGCCTTGAAATCTGTTAAATAAAAGTGAACAATCTAGCTGGAGATCTTCAAATTCATAACATAAAAACAGTATGAAGATTGCCACACTGCAACCTGGAGGACTTGCACGGGGCTTTGAATGAAGATGAGGAAGGAGAAGGTTGATCTGATCTGATCCTCATTCCGGTTCGGTTTGGGGACAATGCCAAGGGTCATAGGTCAGTGGTAGAACATCAGCTTTACCTTCAGAAGTTCCCAGGTTCAATCAATTGGGCTAGACTGACCAATGGTCTGGTTCAGTATAAGGCATCTCCCTACGTTCTTAGGGTGAAGTTGTTGTTGTTGTTTAGTCGTTTAGTCATGTCCGACTCTTCGTGACTCCCTGGACCAGAGCACGCCAGGCACTCCTGTCTTCCACTGCCTCCCACAGTTTGGTCAAACTTATGCTGGTAGCTTCAAGAACACTGTCCAACTATCTCGTCCTCTGTCGTCCCCTTCTCCTTGTGCCCTCCATCTTTCCCAACATCAGGGTCTTTTCCAGGGAGTCTTCTCTTCTCATGAGGTGGCCAAAGTATTAGAGTCTCAGCTTCAGGATCTGTCCTTCCAGTGAGCACTCAGGGCTGATTTCCTTCAGAATGGAGAGGTTGGATCTTCTTGCAGTCCAGAGTCTCCTCCAGCACCATAATTCAAAAGCACCAATTCTTCGGCGATCAGCCTTCTTTATGGTTCAGCTCTCACTTCCATACATCACTACTGGGAAAACCATAGCTTTAACTAGACGGACCTTCGTCGGCAAGGTGATGTCTCTGCTTTTCAAGATGCTGTCTAGGTTTGTCGTTGCTTTTCTCCCAAGAAGCAGGCGTCTTTTAATTTCATGGCTGCTGTCACCATCTGCAGTGATCATGGAGCCCAAGAAAGTCAAATCTCTCACTACCTCCATTTCTTCCCAAGTAGATGTTATTTATCATATCTCTGTATCTGGAATTCCCTACATAATTTGCTTTTTCTAGAAGCAGGCATGGAATGGGAGGGGCCATTGGATTAGGACCATGACATGATGGGAGGGGCACCTAACCCTTCCCCACACCTGCTCTATGGCCTCGATCCAGGTTTTCCCCTGAAGCTGCTATTAGAGGTGGTGGAAGCTTCCAAGTACACATCTTTCAGTGGCGTCAGCTGGACTGTGGCTGTGACACAGAAGGAAAGTCTTGGGAACACATGCACCCACTGTAGTTCTGATCCTAACTGGTGACTTTTAAAAAGCAAATATTAACATTGAGAGCACCAACAAAATATGTAGCTTGACCTGAAGTCTTAATGCTTGAGGTCCTTTAAGCAGATACACCAGGAACTGAACCCAAGATCTTCTGCGCACTGAGAACTGAGGACATATGAGGTCACCACCAGAGGTGCTGCTTTGGACAAAGATGTCAGGATATCCTGCAACCCATTTAGGTCCTGAACAATTTAGGTCCAGGATACCTTAGGGACCGCTTGATCACTGAGGTCACTTGTAGGACCATCTTTGGCTGTCCCCTGAGTTGGTGAGGCACACCTGACCTGATGTAAAGATGAAACTGAGCCTTCCCTGTTATTGCTCCAAACTTGTGGAATGCTTAGAATCATAGAATAGCAGAGCTGGAAGGCACCCAACAGAGGATCAGCAGGAGTCTTCAGTTCCTAAATGCTGGCTGAAAACTTTTCTATTCCACTAGGCTTTTGCAAAGAAAGAAAGAAAGAAAGAAAGAAAGAAAGAAAGAAAGAAAGAAAGAAGGAAAGAAATTAGTGGCTTATCTGTGGGTTTTGTTTTTTACAAGGCTGTTCATTATTTGTCATACACAGCTTTGATATATTTTATGAAATTGTGGAAAATAAGGGTGGAACTCAGTGTGGCGCTAAGTGGGGCTTGCACACAAGCAATTGAGCAATGGAACTTCTTGTCCTCCTCCTTGCATGTGCGGTGGGGATTCTCCCAACACTCCAGAGCAGTGGGGGGAGAAGAGGGAGGGAAAGCCCCACTGTATGATCAGACCTTGTTCCGCACAAGCAACAACTTAGTCGACTGGTTAGGTGACTAGGAGCGGCCGCCGAGACCATATAACACCGGTCCTGAAAGACCTTCATTGGCTCCCAGTACGTTTCCGAGCACAATTCAAAGTGTTGGTGCTGACCTTGAAAGCCCAACACGGCCTCAGCCCAGTATACCTGACGGAGCATTTCCACCCCCCATCGTTCTGCCCAGACACTGAGGTCCAGTGCCAAGGGCCTTCTGGCAGTTCCCTCCCTGCGAGAAGCCAAGTTACAGGGAACCAGGCAGAGGGCCTTCTCGGTAGTGGCACCAGAAGACATCTGAAGGTAGCCCTGTTTAGGGAAGTTTTTAATGTTTGAAGTTTTATTTTGTTTTTAATCTGTTGAGAGCTGCCCAGAGTGGCTGGGGAAACCCAGCTGGATGGGCGGGATATAAATAATAATAATAATAATAATAATAATAATAATAATAATAATAATTGTTGTTGTTGTTCTTGTTGTTGAATCCTGCCCTAAGCATTTTTTAAAGAAACAAATAAACAAACTAGGAAACCTTCACATTTCTTTTTACGCTAAACAGTCTGGGGGAAAATCCTTATGATGTCTTGCTGGCTTCTCCTTCATCAGAATCTACCTGGAACCATTCCGAAAGTTATTAGCAGTGTTTGTACAATAATAATCCCCCAGTCCTTTGAGGAGCCGATTCTTAGAGCCATACAACTTTCTGAAGAGCGAAAAGCTCAACCAGAAGCAGAACTGTCGTCAAACTTGTTTATCTAATCCTACTGCAAAATGGAGCTCAATTCACTTTCCCCCGCCAGGGGTAATTTGTGGTTTCACACAGTGCTTTTGACTGTCGAGGCCACCACACATAAAAAGAGTCGAGGAAATCAAGAAGCACATACAAAGGATATTTCTAACTTCTTCTTCTTCTTCTTCAAATCACAATCACCGGTTTTGCCCTAGAGCAGCAATCCTAGAAAACTGAAATCTGAAAGCTGTGGTGAGGAGAGAGGGAGGGAGACAGAGAGGAAATAAATTATGTGCCGGCTGAAGAAACAGAGGGGTCTTGTACAATTTGGCTTGATGATTTTATTTGCACAAAGAACTCCTCGTGGGTTTCCTGCACAGAAACATATTAATAATGCCACCCCTGAATCAGAGGGGTTTCTTAAGGTCTAGCAACATGAAATTAAAATTGGGCAAGCCAAGGTTAAAGGAGAAATTTGATCCGGTTTTCATTTAAAAGAAAATTTATCTAATTTGCACTTTGCTGAGTTGGTTAGAGTGTGCTGCTGATACCGCCAAGGTTGCAATTTCGAAGGGGACAGCTACATATTCCTGCATTGTAGGGGGTTGGACTAGATCAGGCCCAGGGGCCTTATCCGGCCCGCTGGTTGGTTTAATGTGGCCCCCACGGCAATTTATTTTCTGGGGTAAAATCCGGAAAAAAGCTAAATAACTTCAAACATTAAAAAAGGCCAACAACTTTGGGAGAATTTTTTTTTTTTAAAAAAAAAGCTCAAAAAAATAGGTCAACAACTTTGCTTGGCCCTCACACATGTTCACTTCATCAAATCTGACCCTCTTTGAAAAAAGTTTGGACACACCTGGACTACATGGGATGGGAAGAGATGCTCAGGGTTCCTTCCAACACGATTCTATTATTCTTTGAGAACTGAAGCACAGCCGTCTTTTGAAATTCACACTTCTCCAAATTTTGCAGTGCCATTCTCCAGCCAAGTAAAGTGTATAAAAATGCACTGACCTGGACAGGAAGATGCATATGTTGGTGAGTGTGCAAAATTATTATTATTATTATTATTATTATTATTATTATTATTATTACCGCACCCATCTGGCTGGGCTTCCCCAGCTACTCTGGGTGGCTTCAAACAAAATATTAAAATACAGTAATGCATCAAACATTAAAAGCTTCCCTAAACAGGGCTGCCTTCAGATGTCTTCTAAAAGTCTGGTAGTTGTTGTTCTCTTTGACAGCTGGTGGGAGGGTGTTCCACAGGGCGGGTGCCACTACCGAGAAGGCCCTCTGCCTGGTTTCCTGTAACTTGGCTTCTCACAGCGAGGGAACCGCCAGAAGGCCCTCGGCGCTGGACCTCAGTGTCCGGGCAGAATGATGGGGGTGGAGACGCTCCTTCAGGTATACTGGACCGAGGCCGTTTAGGGCTTTCAAGGTCAACACCAATACTTTAAATTGTGCTCGGAAATGATTTGTATTAGGAAAATTGCTTTGCAACCGTGGGTAGACGAGGGAAAATTACATACAGAAACATTAGGAGGTATTCACACAAAAAGGCTAATGAGTTTTCACAAGGACTTTTAATTACAGTGGTACCTCGGGTTAAGTACTTAATTCGTTCCGGAGGTCCGTTCTTAACCTGAAACTGTTCTTAACCTGACGCACCACCTGGGGCCTCCCGCTGCCGCCGCAGGATTTCTGTTCTCATCCTGAAGCAAAGTTCTTAACCCGAGGTACTATTTCTGGGTTAGCGTCTGTAACCCGAGGTACCACTGTATTATTATTTTTAAACAATTTTGGGGAGCAAATCCATGTTTGGCTTGCGACAAGCACACAGAGAGAAACTGTACCATAATCCCCCTGCCTCCCTGAATGAATCCTGTTGTTTCTGTGGTTGGAGAAGGGGGGCGGGGGGACGGGGACAGTAGGCCAACAGATTAAGGCTGCATTCTGTGGCCCTCGTGGCACAGCAGGATTCGGGGTGCTCGCATCAATCCTATCAGTTCCTGGCATCGTTTTGCCCTTACTCCTGGTAATTAATCTTTTCATGAATCGCTGTCACATTTGCAGCCATTTCATTAAGTTCCTCTCCGTTTTATGTAACCACTTGCTGCCTCTCACATCTGCTCCAACAAGGGGGAAAGGTCACAGCAAGGGGATGGCCTCAAACCCCACCCTCCCCGCGAAACCCCCCCCCCCACTTGTTTTTCTCATTGCCGGACACAGATACAGATAAACATGCTTACGTAACTGTTGCCTGCATGTCAGGAGAGCTACAGCTTCCAAAGCTGTAGGCGGTGGGGGTGGCGGTTAGAAATCCTGAATCAGTTTCTGTACATACCCAGGATAATTCCTGTGAATGATTCCTGATGCAATCGTTGTTTTCACCCTGTCTTCTGTAGAAGGGACACTGTTCATTCATTCATTCATTATTATTATTTTTTAAAAAATAGAAAATCCAGATTACGTGGCTGCCAGACTGTTTCATCCCAGTGGTTCCCATTTTGTCCTCCCCCCCCCTGGAACTCTCTGTGGCTTTAAAAATATATATATACCGTATTTTTTGCTCTATAAGACTCACTTTTTCCCTAAGGGGAAAATGTGTGTGCGTCTTATGGAGCGAATGCAGGCTGCGCAGCTATCCCAGAAGCCAGAACAGCAAGAGGGATTGCTGCTTTCAGTGTGTAGTGATTCCTCTTGCTGTTCTGGCATCTGAGATTCAGAATATTCTTTTCTTGTTTTCCTCCTCCAAAAACTAGGTGCGTCTTGTGGTCTGGTGCGTCTTATAGAGCGAAAAATATGGTGTGTGTGTATATGTATATGTATATGTATATGTGTATATATATATATATATGCTTTCGTAGATTTTCACGGGTACAGGAATGCAGGTTTTGGTGTCCTCGGGTGTCTTCCCGTGTAAAAGTTGGGGTGTCTAGGCGACGTTTCGACGAGGTCTCACTCGTCATCTTCAGGCTGGTGCTTTCGGCTTCTTGTTACTGGAACAGAGCAGGATCTCAGTGTTTGAGTTCCTATAAATACTGTTGAGGAGGTGTGGTGTATAGCCTCCAATGTTCTGGGCAGAGAGGAAGTTCCCAGGCTAGTGTGCCTTTTCTTCTTTTGTTCCTTAATTGCTTGAGGGATATCTTGAGTGATTTCTTGAGTGATATCCTGAGTACCACTTAGGTGGGTCATTAGGTGTGGATTAGTTGCTAAAGCCTTTGTGTCTTGACCTCTTGAACTTTGTGAAGAGTTTTCTGAGAAGATGGCTGTACTGCTTTGTTGTGCTCTGGCTTGGCTTCGTGTATAGGGGCGAGCTGTGGTTTTGTGGCCTGTGCCAGCCAGATCTGTGTAGGGATTGCAGGGGGGTGCAGCATCCGGAGGTGCCATCGTGGTTTGGCTACTGGATGGTGTCTGTAATTTATCTGTGGAGAGGGTCTGGGTTTGGGTCTGGTGTGGTTGATTGGTGATGGCGTTCTGTGTGCCTCTGGATCTGGTGTCAGTTTTTGTGGGGAGGGCTAATTTCCAGATGTCTGGCAAGCGGGATGTGTCGTCACGCTTGTTCATGTTGTGAGGGTGTTTCTCTATCTCGATGGCTTCCATGATTATTCTCTTGTGGTGATGTTCCATGTTAGAGAGCAATTTGGAATCTGCAAAATTAATTTCGTGTCCTGTTTCTTTCATGTGTTGGAAAAGAGAGGAAGTTTTTTCTTCTTTTTTGACGGCATTCTTGTGTTCTGCGATACGTGCATTTATTCGTCTGTTTGTTTGTCCAATGTACGTGGCTGGGCAGACTTTGCAGGGTATTTCATAGACCCCTTGGTTTTCCAACTGGATTTTATCCTTGGGGTTTCTGAGGATATTGGCTATTTTTTGGTTGGCGCAAAAGGCTGTTTTGATATTGTGTTTATGGAGGATTTTGCTAATTTTATCTGTAGTGCCCTTGATATAAGGAAGGAGGGCCATGCCATTGTTTTCTTCTGTGTCTTGGTTTTTGGGGGGTGTTTCTTTTTGGATTAGCTTCGTAACCCTGTTTTGCTGGTATCCATTGGCAATTAACACATTTGAGAGATTCTGTAACTCAGTTGTCAAGTGGTCTTTGTCAGCCAGGCGTTTGGTTCTGGAGATGAGAGTCTTGGCTACGGAGTTTATTTGTGCAGGGTGGTGGTGTGATTGTGCATGTAAGTAGCGGTTGGTATGTGTTTTTTTCCGGTAGATAGTGTGTCCTAGGGAGCCATCAGGTTTTTTGTAGATTAGGACGTCAAGGAAGGGAAGTTGGTTGTTGGCTTCTATTTCCATAGTGAATTGTATTTTGGGGTGTAGGCTGTTGAGATGTGTGAGGAAGCTGTCCAGTTTTTCCTTCCCGTGTGGCCAAATTACAAAGGTGTCGTCAACATATCTGAGCCAAAGTTTGGGTTTGTGTTCTGACTTGTCTAAAGCATTGGTTTCAAAGTGTTCCATGTACAGGTTTGCGATGACCGGTGAGAGGGGTGATCCCATAGGTGCTCCTTCTATCTGTTTGTATCTTTGTCCATTGTGGATGAAGTACGTGTTGGTTAGGCAGTGGTTGGTCAGGTCCAAGATGTATTCGGGGGGATTGTATTTGTTTTGAATGGCTGTCAAGGCTTCATTAATGGGCACTTGTGTGAAGAGAGATACAACATCGAAGCTCACAAGTAGGTCATTGGGATGTAGGTTTTGCTTCTTTATTGTTTCTATGAACTGGAAGGAGTTTGGAACGTGTGAAGAGATGGATTCTGCATAGGGCTGAAGTTGCTTGGCGAGAAATTTAGCGAGATTTTGTAGAGGTGAGCCTATGGAGCTGACTATTGGTCTGAGTGGTGTTCCTTCTTTGTGTATCTTGGGGAGGCCGTAGAGTTTGGGGCATCTGGATGATTTTTCTCTGGGGATGATTCTTAGCTGGATTTCTTCACTGATAGGAGAGGCTTTTATTTTGGATTTGGTGGTTTTTTCCAGATAGGTGGTGGGATCTGTTTTTATAGGTTGGTAGGTAGGGTCTTGGAGTAGATTTGATAGTTTTGCTTGGTAGTCCGATGTGTTCATCACAACAGTGGCATTACCTTTGTCTGCTGGGAGAATGATTATGTTGTTGTCTTTCCTCAGGTTGGTGAGTGCTTTCTGTTCTTCTTTGTGTAAATTGCTTCTGGGTGGTTTGCTGGAGCAGAGGATGTTGGTGACTTCAAGTCTGATTTTATTGGCTTCATCTGGGTTGATTTTGGTTAGGCTAGCTTCGATTCCGCATATGATGTTTTCCGTGGGGATGCGTCTCGGGGCGACTGCAAAGTTGAAACCTTTGGAGAGTACTTTGGTTTCAGTTGAGGTGAGGATCCTGTCTGATATGTTATGTACTGTTTGTTTCATGGGTTGTTGTGGAGGGTGGCTGGGCTTCTGGCGTTTCTCTAGTTTGTGGAGTTTGTTGGTGTGTGTGTCTGTCTTATGTGAGGTCTCCGTTTCAGCTCTCCAGACGGCTAGTTGTTTGCATTTGTCCCAGAGTGCAGGGTGGATTTTGTTACAGAGTTTGAGGTGAAGAGTGAGCAGATCTTTGTTGGTTTGGTTTAGTAGGTATCTTTTCTTGTGTAGTTCGTTTCTGATTAGGGATAGTTCAGTTCGTTTCAGGATCCTTTCGGTAGCTGGGGTTTTAGAGTGGAATTTAAGTTGGAAGCATGTGGGAATTAAGTTGTTGTCTCGGCATTTGCGTAGGAACAAGAGATCACATAAGATGGTGGCTCTTCGGATTTCTAGTTTCTCGTAGGTTCTTGTCAGCTGGAAGGTTTCCTCCCCGTAGAGGTGAGATATTTGCTTTCGTAGATTTTCACGGGTACAGGAATGCAGGTTTTGGTGTCC
>JAXCMG010000059.1:6311657-6322515 GCA_034642415.1 Podarcis siculus
CTGAAGATGACGAGTGAGACCTCGTCGAAACGTCGCCTAGACACCTCGACGTTAACACGCGAAGACACCCGAAGACACAAACGCGTACATATATATATATATATATATATATATATATATATAGCCTTACAGTGCAATTGCAGCACCAGCTATTGAGGCTTGCCAGGGCTGCTGTCCCTTTCATTTTCCTCCTTATCCTTTTCTTCTGAAATCTGCTTCTGCTCCTTTAATTAGTGGCTTCCTGTTCACTCATGCGTCCAAGGCTTTGGTGAGGCTGGTTCCAGACGGGGAGATTTTATCAAAGCCCACTCCTCGCTTTCCTCGCTACAGAGCTTTTCCACAGGTTCACACTCCTATTTCCCACCATGCCACTTTTGCTCACCTTGAACGGGAAAAGAAAATCCAGCGTGGAAGTGCGCCATGTCAGTTCCTGTTCCTTGCAGTGGGGAGAAGCTCTGCTTACTGCCTTCCTCTTCACAGTCAAAGCAATTGCTCATACATTTCTATTCCCCCCCTTAATTTTTTTTAAAATTTATTTAAATGGCTGTGCTAGATGGGGCTGATGGGAGTTATAGTCGAAAACATCTGGAGGGCACCAGGTTGGCAAAGTCTGTTTTATGTGGAATGGAACCAGCAAGGACAGGTCCAAGAAAGGAATGCTTTCTGCTATACAAACACCACTGTTCCTTAAGCACTCCTTTATTTCGTTTAATTCCATTTCATGTTTCATTTGTACGCCGACTTTCTACATCAGTGCGCTCAAGATGGTTTACAATAAGGTTACCAGATATTTTTCAATGAATCCTGGGACACTTTAATTAATTAATTAATTACTACACGTTCGGGACGTTGATGCTGCAGTGATGGCGGTGGCAGAGGGGTGGCCTCAACCGCCACGTTTCCCCTTCCTCCGAGGCTTCTATCTCCTTTCTCCATGAGCCTGGGCAGCCCCTGAGTTGTTGGTTCTTTGGTGGTGGTGGTGGGGAAGCGGTGTGCGGTGGGTCAGGCATGGAAGTCGGAAAAAGAGGGCCAAGAGCGGCAGCGGCGAGGCTCAGGCAACACGATGCCTCCCTTCCCATCGGAGCAGCCCCAATCCCATTCCTACTTGCGTGCAAGCCAGAGCAGGCAGGAATCTCTCAGGCAGCTCCTGAAGCCAGCCCGAGCCAATTGCTCCGGGCTGCTGAGTCTGCCGCTGCTGCATTTCCCAGGGACATTAGATGACATCCGGGGACATTCCGGGGATAGAATTTGTCCGGGGACTTATTCGCAAATCCAGGGACTGTCCCTGGGAAACGAGGACATCTGGTAACCCTAGTTTACAAGCTATAGTTTTGGGTTTTCAAGGAAAGCCCACAAACAAGACAAGCAATAAAGTAAACAAAGAGCAACAGCTGTTTGGAGATGGAATGAAAGGGACAGAAGGTTCAGTACCCTTTTGCAGACATTGTGGTAAAATAGATTCCATAAAGGGATTCTGGAAGTGAGAGGCACATATTGATAAGGTAACCTCAACATTGATAAGGTAACAGCATGTATCTTTGGGCGTCTGTGAAGGCCACTATGGGACTCGTCCACCTGGGAAGGTAATAATAATAATAATAATAATAATAATAATAATAATAATAATAATAATAATAATAATTTTTATTTATACCCCACCCTCTCCAGCCAAGGCCAGGCTCAGGGCAGCTAACAAGCAATAATAAAAACAAGTTGAATGAATACAACTTAAAAACAAGATTAAAATACAATATTAAAATATTGAAACATTAAAATATTAAAATGCAGCCTCATCACAGGAGGAGAAAGGAAAAACAAAAAAGAAAGAGGGGGAGGGAATCAAATTGGCTCCAAGCCAAAGGCCAGGTGGAACTACTCTGTCTTATAGGCCCTGCGGAAAGAAATCAGATCCTGCAGGGCCCTGGTCTCATGAGGCAGAGCGTTCCACCAGGCCGGAGCCAGTGCTGAAAAGGCCCTGGCTCTGGTTGAAGCTAATCTAACTTCCTTAGGGCCCGGGACCACTAGGGTGTTGCTGTTTATGGACCCTGAGGCTCTCCGTGGGGCATACCGGGAGAGGCGGTCCCGTAGGTACGAGGGTAGCCCATCTAGGAGAAGGAAAACTCTGATCCTAAACCCCAGCTGCCCTGTAGCTATACTCATAAGTGAGAAAGCCTTCAGGTGTTCCTCAATCCCTACCCATTGCCTTGTGGGACATCTTTGGGAGAAGAAAAGGCCAAGGAGCAAAGCCTACACAAATCTGGAGTGGAGTCCCTAAGACGGTTGGATGGTGCCTTGTATGCCTCCTTCCAGCAACTCCTGCAGCCAATATATGGTGCCAAATATATTGCTCTGCTTTCCTATGGACCACATCAGCCAGGCCAAGAGGGAGTTATTGTCGTCTAAGTAGTCCAGGGCTCAACATCAATCAGCCCTGGGTGCTCATTGGAAGGACAGATCGTGAAGCTGAGGCTCCAAGACGTTGGCCACCTCATGAGAAGAGTAGACTCCCTGGAAAAGACCCTGATGTTGGGAAAGATGGAGGGCACAAGGAGAAGGAGATGACAGAGGACGAGATGGTTGGATAGTGTTCTCGAAGCTACCAGCATGAGTTTGACCAAACTGCGGGAGGCAGTGGAAGACAGGAGTGCCTGGTGTGCTCTGGTCCATGGGGTCACGAAGAGTCGGACATGACTAAACAACTAAACAACAACAACAAAGGAGTCCAGGACCTCCATACACACTTCACTGCCCAGGCCTGCACCCTGGAGAGGTCACTTCAGTGCTGCAAACACAGGCGGGCAGCAGTTATGAGCTATAGAAGCAGAAGCCATACAATATCAAAATGTTCTCATTTCATAGCTTCTCTCAGAAGCCTCATAGAACCGGGGCTGAGTTCTGGCACCTCTCAGGTGGGTGCCCTTGCCATGATAAGATAACAAGGGAGGCGTTCATGGTGAGTTCTGGCACCTCTTTCCCCAGAAAAATAGCGCTGCATAGAAACCTCCTGAGATGGGGTGTGCACATGCAGTGTGCCTATCTCACATTCTTAAGGACTAGAAACCTGCTCTTATTTTACCCTGAGATCCTTAGGAAATGCATTTCTTAATTTTATTTTATTTTATTATTTTGCACTTGGGCAGGCTTGCATTTAGGGATTCGCATTTCTGAATGGATATTCTCTTGACAAAGTAACCCACTGCCTTTCGTTTGGCATTATTACAATTGTACAGAGATACATTCCACTGAATTGTGTGCGCTTGGTGTTTGGTAGGGTTCCCCCCCCCCAGAATTCTCTCCCCCCCCCCCTTTGGCTCAGTGCCCTTCCCTGTTGCGAGTGGGGAGGTAAAATATTTTCATTACCTTCTCCCCTAGAAGGAAGGGAACTTCAAAGAGGAAGTGGGAAGGAGGTGGGCTTCTTAACCCTAATTTCCCTACCACCAGCGTGGTTTTGGCTGCGCATCATAAAATTAGTTTGCACTTGCGCCTTCAGAAAAAAAATGGGGGGGCGGCATTGGATGGCTGCAGGTTTTTTGCTTGGTGGGTTTGGTGCGGCTTGTATGTGTTTCTTTAAAAAAAAGAATCATATTGTAAACCTAGTGATTATTTCATGCTGCTTAAACTATATTTATAGCCTTTGATCATACATTAGAAGACCCGAGTAAAGTGCTGTTACGCTGGGGATACTGGATGCTTTGAAAGATTCATCCCTCTTTGTTCAAAGATTTATGGCCGGCGTAACATTTCTGCACAGACGTTGCACCTTTGTTTTTGGATGGTTTCAGGGTGTGACAACCCTATGACACGGGGCAGCTCATCCGCAAGCAGGAGGGTTAGCTGCACCGTTTGTGAATGGAGGTGAAGCATTTACACAGGAGAGCTTGCGTGTCCACGGAGGGCCAGCGCGGTGGAGCGGATTGTGTCCTGGAAGTGGGTTTGGGATTCAGACCCCTGCCCAACCACGAAACCCTTTGGGGGATATTGGGCCTCTTGCTACCTCTCTCGGTTTTCCCAGGGTTGTTGTGAAGATAAAATGGCAGGAGGAGGAACTGTGTAGGCTGACAGCTGATTGGTGGTGCTTGCACAACCCTCTGAAAAGCGCTTTGCAAGAGCTCTTTCAAAGTGCGATTTTGTGCTGAATCTCTGTTGGAAGAGGGCTGTGTTGGAAGAGATTGCAGTCAGGTAGAACTAGCAAGCATAGGGATAGTTAGTGAATGAAGGGGTTAAGGACCACCGAGTTGTATTGCTAGATAGACTCAGCTAGGTCATGCCCACCCTCTCTCTGCATCAGTAAAGGAGGGTGTGTGTAATTTTGCTTCTGAGCTTACAGCACATGTTTGGAACTATATTCTGTATTTTCTACCCAAGAGTATTTTGCCTGTATTATACTTGCTGCCACATGGAACAATGCCTGACTGAGGCCTTGAATCTGTAAGTAAAGCATTTTAAACTTACTTAGCAGTGTGCTCGTTGCAAGATGGGTAGAAAGAGGTCAGCTGTCGTATGCAGCTGAAGAGGATAAAAAGGTTTAACAACCTCTATTCCTAACGCTAACTGTTGCTTAACTTTTGTGAATTCAATCTCTGATGATGGGGCTCTCTCCCTGCAGGAAATTGCGCAAATTTCGAATCCAGGCACCCAGCCACTTTCTTTTGCTGTTCACCCACACACATTATTTAATTTCCTCCCACAATAAGAGCTATGAAGAGCATCTGGTGAATGTGCAGAGGCAATGGATGGAACCAGAGCAGGGGCAAGGAAGCTCAGGTCTGGGACCAAATGCGGCCCTCCATGGCTTTCTAACTAATCCTTAGGACTCTTGCCTCTTCTGTTAGACCCCTTAAAGGTAAAGGGACCCCTGACCATTAGGTCCAGTCATGACCGACTCTGGGGTTGCGGCGCTCATCTCGCTTTATTGGCCGAGGGAGTCGGCGTACAGCTTCCGGGTCATGTGGCCAGCATGACTAAGCCGCTTCTGGCGAATCAGAGCAGCACACGGAAATGCCGTTTACCTTCCTGCCGGAGCGGTACCTATTTATCTACTTGCACTTTGACGTGCTTTCGAACTGCTAGGTTGGCAGGAGCAGGGACCGAGCAACGGGAGCTCACCCTGTCGCGGGGATTCGAACCGCCAACCTTCTTATCGACAAGTCCTAGGCTCTGTGGTTTAACCCACAGCGCCACCTGCGCCCCTGTTATGCCCCTTACTTTGCCCTCAAATTGAGTGTTTTTGCTTAGTTGTAATGTTGCCTTGAATTCAATGGTCTTTGCATGCCTGGATGGAGGAAAGAGATGTGTGAGAAACTAGGTTACTGTACAAAAGCAGCATTGACTCTTGTTGCTCTGCTCACTTTTGATTTTGGCCATGCCCATGTGGCCCTCAGAAGGTTGCCCAGGAGGGAATATGGCCCCTGGACTGGAAAGGGAATGTTTCCCAACCTCTGAGCAAGAAGGAATTATCTGTACTCCACTTTGGTCCTTGGTTTTGCAGGCTGTGCAGGGCTCGTATGGACCATCGCTTTGGTTGCGCAGGATCACGACAGGCACCCTGGGAGGCTCAGTTGTCTTATTCCTCCATGGACAACACCGGAAGCACGTGTGGATCAGGGCCCTCATATCTAGGCTAAGATTGATTGCTTTGCTTTGCTCTGCTGTGCTCCAAACACACAAACATCGAAATGGGTAACAAGATTAACAGATTAAGGAGCCACAGAACAGCCTGCTAAGTCTATGCTTTCATCACAAACATGTGTATCCCCCCCCCTCCTCCTCTTACGTTTAAAAACCCTCTTTAAAAACATTGAATAATATGCTTATAATAGAAATATACCGCCACACTCAATACAAGCTTGCTTGTTTTTAAGAGAGACCAGATATGCATTTTAGGTCCAAAATCTGCACGGAACAAAAAGCATGTAGTAAAATGAATCATGTCCCTTTGTGGGGGAAAGTGGGTGGCCATGATCCGTGATCGCTGCAGCGATAGATAGATATTAGAGTCCTATTTAAACCTTAGAGGGCTGGAGAGGCCCCTTTTGGCTAAGAAAGTTAAACCTCTCAGATTTCTGTCTTCTTTAAGGGAGAAAAGTGTGTCTCTGTCTGTTGGGAAGGGCAAATGATTGTCCCCGGAGACTTCACACCTCCTCCTCCTGAATTTGCATCTGCTTAAATTATTATTGACATTGAAGATGACTCTTGAACAGATTGCGTAACTGTTGCCCAGCTAACGTGCCCAAGTGTGGCACTAATTTAATTTTAATTTTACAGTACGGGTTTGCCTCAGATCCACCCCAGCTGGCTGGTGCCCATCAGCTGTCAACAGAACTATCACTAAGCCATGCTGGGCTAAGTCAGGATTATAAATGAAGAGCTGCCATGTGCTCTAAATCTTCTTATTTGACTAGCCTGGAAGGTATGCGGTCGCAAAATTTGATTGGCAGCCCGCTTCATTCTGTCAATCGACTTGGAAGGCCCTGCGCCCGATTGGTCCTTTCAGCGGCTGTATTGACTGTCACCTGCTGACTCCAGCACGTGCCTGACCTCCGACCCCTCCCCTCCCCCCCCCGGCTTCCCCCCCCCCTCCCCTCGTTCGGTTACTAGCTCCGGAGGCTGCCTGGCTAACTGTGTCGCTCTGGTGGCACGTGGATCCTATAGGGCATATGGCTGGCTAGCTGTATGCGGAACCAACCGAAGCCAAGCAGCCTCGCGCTGTTATCACAGCAGATGGGGGGAAGCGTGGCATTCAATATTTAGACAGATGCTGCCTCTTTATCCCACCTGTCTGGAACTTGGACGTTGTACAGCATGAACTGTCTGCCTCATTATCAAAGGAGACAAAGGGGGCCTTCATGGAGAGCAAACCAGAGCATCATATCGGCAAGGCATGCACAGATATTAATTGCTGACCCCTCTCAATGAAGGGGAAGGGGGAAAATAAGGCTAGGAAGCATCTTTGCAATAACGACGGGAGGAGGACTGCAGTCCCTCCAGCTGCTTTGCCTAGCTCTTTAGCTAGGTTGGCTTGGTGCATTAAATCAGACGAGGAGGAAAGGGTGGTTTTTTTTAATGTTTTCAGGATTATTATTATCATCATCGCCACCATCACGGGTTATTATTATTATTATTACAATTATAAAATCACATTTGAAAAATGACTGCAAAGTTCCTTCCATTAAAGAGCCCAACCTTTCCATCTAACAATCAGGCCTCTATTGTGTCCTACCCTTTCTCGCAAATTTTCTCTTTGCCTCGCAGTAGTCAACAGTTCTTTTAAACAGCCAGACACTGGAAAAACACTCTTTGCGAGGGTGCTTATTATATTCCGCATATTTTTACACAACAATTTATACCTCCCCCTCCCCTCCTCTTTTTCTTTCTTTCTTCGGCTTTGTTTAAAAAGGGAAGGAAGGAAGAGAATGGGAGCATGATTCAAAAGAAGTGGGGTGTGTGTGTGTGGAGATAGAGATAACAAAATTCCCATTACCTGCTTCGGTTTCATACTTTTTTATACTGGGAAAAGTGTCTGTTGATTGGGAATCGTGGGGGAGTGGGGAGTAGATAGAACACTGTTTGCGGCAATCAGTTTATATAGAAATCAAGCACTGGTGCGATTTATTTCTTGCCACTCTTCCTCCCAAGGGGTCCAGTTATTGCTCCTGGGAGACCCGACGTCCCAGCAGGTTAGAGTCCCGAACCGTTTGACTTCGGCAATAGAAGAACTGTGCTTTTTACTGAAGGAAAAGGCTATCAATGGCTAACCACCATGATGTCTATCCGCTATGAGCAGTAGGTCTCCCCAAGCACAAGTGAGGAATAATAGAACTGTAGAATTGCAGAGTTGGAAGGGACCCCAGGGGTCATCCAGTCCAACCCCCTGCATGCAGGAATCTCAACTAAAAGCATCCATGGCAGATGGCCACCCAACCTCTGCTTAAAAACTTCCAAGGAAGGAAAGTCTACCGCCTCCCGAGGGAGACCGTTCCACTATCAAACAGCTCTTACTGCCAGAAAGTTTTTTTCCTGATGTTTAGTCGGAATCTCCGTTCTCATAGATTATGGGTAGGCAAACTAAGGCCTGGGGGCTGGATCTGGCCCAATCGCCTTCTAAATCCGGCCCGTGGATGGTCTGGGAATCAGCATGTTTTTACATGAGTAGAATGTGTCCTTTTATTTAAAATGCATCTCTGGGTTATTTGCGGGGCATAGGAATTCGTTCATTACCTCCCCCCAAAAAATATATTCCAGCCCCCCACAAGGTCTGAGGGACAGTGGACCAGCTCCCTGCTGAAAAGGTTTGCTGACTCCTGTTGTAGATCCATTGTTGAGAGCAGGATGCTGGATTAGATGGGCCTTGGACCCGATCCAGCAGCCGTTCTCCTCAAGAGCACACATCTAAGCTCTGCTCGCAAAAGTTTAGATCTGAGCTCTACAGCGGCCCAGCAAACCTGCTGTTTTCATAGTGTGGATTGGACCACGTTCCACTCATGTCTTGCTGGCTGGGCTTCCCACAGGGACATCTGGTTGGTCACTATGAGAATCTGAGCTAGATTAGGGGGACCTTTGGCCGGTCCAGGCAGTATGCCTCCGACTCACTCGCTGGATCATCACCTTGTCCTGGCGAGTGGACTTGCAGAGTCCTATGACCCTTGTGAGTGAAGCTGTTGGGAGTCTCGTACTCCCAGCAGGGTCACCCAAGGAGGTAAGGTTAAAGAGGAGGAGCTAGACAAAGAATGATCCAAGAAGATCCAAGAAGTTCTCAATGGCAGAACAGGCCGAAGATAACAAGCAGTATGTTACAATGGCTGTGAAGGCGGATGAAGGCTGCAGCAGATAAGATTCTATCGGTGGTCGTGATACTCATGCCATTGGAACACAGTCAAACCTCGTTGTCAAATGTAATCCATTCCGGAAGCTGGTTCAGCTTCTGAAACATTCAACAACCAAGGCTCAGCTTCCGATTGGTTGCAAGAGCTTCCTGTACTCAAGCAGAAGCCGAGGCGGATGTTCAGCTTTCGAAAATCGTTCAAAAACCAGAGCATTTACTTCTGGGTTTTCAGCGTCCAGGGGCCGAAATGTTCGAAAACAGAGCTGTTCAGAAACCGAGGTTTTACTGTAGAGACTTACTGCGAAGACTGTATATTGGTCAGCGTGCACTGATCTACACAAATAAAACAAATTCACTCACAGGCGTCTTCCAAAAACCCATCCCAAACCCAAAGCTGTGGAAGGACGTGCGGATCCAGAATTGGCCTCCACAGTCACTTACGGACTCACTGTTAAAACCGTGTTCATGGAAGACAATCTTACTCGGCTATGAGTGATCGCCAAAGAAGAAGAATACCTCTCAATACCCCTATTCTCCTATTCTTCTTCCTCGACCCCCTGGGTCATTCAGACCCTGCACCTGTCACACGTGATCTACACGGGGTTGTCGTGATCTCTCCCTGCTCCCTGTACAAATTGAACACGTAGAAGGGTCCCGAGGCAGAGGTGGTGTTTTAAGAAGTGGAGCTCGTGTCTTCTCGGATGATGATCATTTTGGAAAGATCCCACAGTATATGTTACAGAGAGCTTTCTTGATCTTTTAAAAGCTGGAATGATCATGTCATGCTGCTGGTGGCTGCGATGAATTAATATCTCTTTACAAAATAGCCCAGGAGACATGCACCCGGCAGCAGCCTTGGGGAAGGGTCTCCTGCGTGCATCTGTAGAATTTTTAAAGCTAATATTTGTTCGTTGGCCCCCCCAACCATTATTTCACATTAAAAGGCCATCTGACAAAAGGCATATGGATGGTAAGGCTTTGGGGGGGGAGTCGACCCTAATTGAACAGCCCAGCACTCGCGAGGTTAATTACAGATATTAACGCTGCTTTTCCCTGGCTTCTTGCCCTCGCACAGGCTTCAGGAGCCTCCAAATGATCTGGCCCCAACAATAAGTTGCTCTTTAGCCTGTTAACTAATTGATAAAAATGTAAGTGTTTAGAATGAGTCTAATTAAATCGCCAAGCCTTACAATTACAAACCCATTTGATAGCGGCTGGAAGATGGGTAACCTCAGCTGGCATTTTGGAGTGAATAACAGCTCGTTCTTTCTGTCTCTGTCTCTTTCTTTTTCTTTCTCTCTCTCCTCCCCAATAAATAAAATAAATAAATAAGCGGCAGCTTAATCAAAGAGCTTTTGAAAAGCTGTTCGTTTGTAGGCTAAGTCTACATTGGCTTGAAATGTATCCATCATGTTTAAATACCACCTTCACCAACAGTCAATTCCCTGGCCGGCACAATCTCTTAAAAATAAGAGGGGTTTTTTAAAGGAAAACAACAGCACTCAGCAAGACAGATTTTGATTTCCATTTCTCTCTTCTGCAGCCGGAGCGTGGCTGGAAGTTCTCTGCGATGGAATGAGACACTCATTCCGGGGGGTTCTGCATTGCTTGTGGAAAGATC
The DNA here is from genome assembly GCA_034642415.1 of Podarcis siculus. Taxonomy (NCBI): domain Eukaryota; kingdom Metazoa; phylum Chordata; class Lepidosauria; order Squamata; family Lacertidae; genus Podarcis; species Podarcis siculus. The sequence continues at coordinate 6,322,100 of JAXCMG010000059.1, forward strand.
TCTCGGGCCCCAAATGGCTGAGCTGCCAGAATGGTTGGGCAAGGTCTATGTCAATGTAGGAACAGGATAGAAATTTGATCCAGTTTGTGTTCAAAAGCGAATCGATGCAGCTCACAGTTTCCGAAGCAGTAAAGGTAAAGGGACCCCTGACCATTAGGTCCAGTCGTGACCGACTCTGGGGTTGCGGCACTCATCTCGCTTTATTGGCCAAGGAAGTCGGCGTACAGCTTCTGGGTCATGTGGCCAGCATGACTAAGCCGCTTCTGGTAAACCAGAGCAGCGCACGGAAATGCCGTTTACCTTCCCGCCGTAGCAGTACCTATTTATCTACTTGCACTTTGACGTGCTTTTGAACTGCTAGGTTGGCAGTGTTAGAATTCTGCCAGGGTCAGAGGAATGTGCCACAGCGTAGGCAC
>JAXCMG010000059.1:6322525-6396807 GCA_034642415.1 Podarcis siculus
GCATTCCAGCCATCTGGAGCTGGCTTTTGCCTTGGTGCTTTTTCCTGCTGGGACCGAGCAATGGGAGCTCACCCCGTCGCGCGGATTCGAACCGCCGACCTTCTGATCGGCAAGTCCTAGGCTCTGTGGTTTAACCCACAGCGCCACCCACGTCCCTTTCCGAAGCAGTACGCAACCCAAAAACACAGCCCTCTTTTGAAACCCACCTTGCTCCAAATTTTGCAGGGGCAGTTCTCTAGCTGATTAAGGTGTACAGAAATTACTAAGGCAATTCTACATGCAAAGACAAATGCATACATTGATGAAAATAACAGAAAATACAGAAAGTCGTTTTATTGGGGGAAAGCACTTGCAGTCAGAAACATGGCCGGTGCAGTGTAGGAGTCAGAGCGTAACATTAGGACCTGGAAGACCAGGGTTCAAATCCCCACTCAGCCATGGAGCTCACTGGGTGACATTGGGCTAGTCGCAGTATCTCAGCCTAACCTACTGTTATGTACTGAAGTTCTCACCCTGGGCCAGCAGGGGAATACTGTAGATAGTTTTCACTCAGGTCCACATATGCAAATAAGGGATTGAAAGTGATGTTCAGTGATTGGATAGTTACAGAAAATGGTTACTGTTGCGTTCTAGTGGAGCTCTATATAAGCAGGCTGGCTGAACCCTTCGGTTCAGTTCTGTTCTGGCCTGTGAATAAACAAGAGCTGTTTGAAGAATCGCTGTGTCATCTGATATGTTCACCCACAACTTAACACCTACCTCACAGGGTTGTAAAGGGACCCCTGACCATTAGGTCCAGTCATGGCCAACTGTCTCCTTATGAGATAGTTTCCAGGTGTATGTTACTTTTCTAAGCTAAGTCTGTCTTCTGGGATCCGAATGTGAACAGAATGTAAGTAAACTCTTTTTATACTTTTATAGAAGACTGTGTCATGTCTTATGTCTTATCTTTTATGAGGGAATAAGGGGGAAATACCAGAACAGTTATTATAGAGGCTTTAGCGAGTCTGAGCAAACACATCCGCTGCAAGTTTAAAAAGGGGAATGTTACTCTGCTAAATTGTGAACTTGTTAACACAAGTTGGAAAGGCTATAATCAAACAATATATCCTCTCTTGCATCCCTGAACATTCCCACAACCATCAGCCCTGGTCAGTATGGCACTAGCCAATGGTGGTGAAGTGAGCACCCTCTGAAGAAAGCTTGCAAAGTTTGGGGCTTTCTAAGTTTAGGGAAGGGGAGAGTAAGAGGCGACATGATTGGAGTTTATAAAATTATGCAGGGCATGGAGGAAGTGGAGAGAGAATAGGTTTTCTCTCTCCTAACACTAGACTTTGTCTACACCCAATGAAGCTGACGGAAGCTTGATGGCCATCAACTTGGATGACTTTGAAAGGGGATTGGACAAATTCATGGAGGATAACGCTATCAATCTCCACCAGCCATGACGGCTAAGCTTTGCCTCCATGGCTGGAGGAAGTGAATGATTCTGAATACCAGTTGCTGGAAACCGCAAGAGGGAACCGGGCTCACGGGCTCGGATCCTGCTCAAAGTTTTCCCACAGGCAGCTGGTTGACCAGGATGCTGGACTAAATGGGCCATTGGCCTGTTCCAGAAGGCTCTTCTTACAGTCCAGCAATGTCTACAACTCCCTGTGAAGCACGCAATGTCTGAAATAGCTCCCAGAGGAGGAACTCAAAGGTAGCTTCTGCCTCTCACCCCAGTGTGCCATTTGCACGTGGGTGGCGCTGTGGGTTAAACCACAGAGCCTAGGACTTGCCGATCAGAAGGTTGGTGGTTCGAATCCCCGCACTTCTGTTGCTGGGTTCCTGCTCCTGCCAACCTAGCAGTTCGAAAGCATGTCAAAGTGCAAGTAGATAAATAGGTACCACTCCAGCGGGAAGGTAAACGGCATTTCCGTTTGCTGCTCTGGTTCGCCAGAAGTGGCTTAGTCATGCTGGCCACATGACTCGGAAGCTGTACACCGGTTCCCTCGGCCAGTAAAGCGAGATGAGCGCCGCAACCCCAGTCAGCCACGACTGGACCTAATGGTCAGGGGTCCCTTTACCTTTTACCTTAAAATGCCATTTAATCGGTTGCAGCCAAGTCTAATACACCTGGATTTTGAAGGCATTGCAAATAATGATGATGATGAAGATGAAGATGTGGGGGGGGGGGTTGGGGGTGATGGGGACACTTAGGAAGCAGCCTTATGGTTCTGTATGGACCCAGCCATGTAGCAACAGTTAGAAAAAGTAGTACCAACTCATACATAGGAGTTGGCAAGACGAAGTTCTTGGGGAAGTGGAGAAGAGCGAAAGCATTTGGCCATCATTAATTTTAAAAAATGGCCTGCAGCAAACGTTTGCGGGCCAAGGAAAAAACATATGCACCGTATATTGATTTTTGTTCAAGGGAAGAGATCGTTTTGTGAGGCTGGTGTATTAGTCAAGCGGAGCAGATGGGATGCTGGCACAAACATGCCAAATACAAGATGTGCAGTTTTACCCAAGCGAGCTGATAAATTATCATAAACCACTAATGGATATCCCTCAACCATGATGTCTGGTAGTGAAATTAAATTAAACAAGAAACTTCCAATGTGACTGTATGGAAAAGCTGGTGGGAGGAATGTCTCAGGAATGGAGGGGCCAGCTGGGATGGGGGGTTCATCCTTCTTGATTGCTTTCGGAGGGCAAGCATATATATTTTTAAAGGACCCACTGTTTTCTGCAAAGGTTAATTTTTCAGTGATCGCTTGGAAAACCTCTGCCTGTTCAGGAAGCATTGGCCTTTCTCTGAAGTGACTTTGCCCTCAGTGATGTCGTCACACAGCCAAAGTGAATGGACTACATAGTGTCATAGAGTGTCACACTGTTCAGTGCACAATATCTGATTGGCCGGGATCACCCGAGTGGTTAATCCAGGAAGAAGATGAAGGGGAATGATCAAGGGGAAACGAGGGCCCAAACAGCAACAGAAAAGTTCAACGAGAGCAATATTTTGGGAAATACTTCTGCCCCCTAGGAAAGCATGACTTGTGCTCCAAAATATGAAAAGTGAGAATGGGAGTGGCCGCCGGGACCACATAACACCGGTCCTGAGAGATCTGCATTGGCTCCCAGTACGTTTCCGAGCACAATTCAAAGTGTTGGTGCTGGCCTTGAAAGCCCTAAACGGCCTCGGTCCTGTATACCTGAATATCTCCACCTGTATATTTCCACCCCCATCATTCAGCCCAGACACTGAGGTCCAGCGCCGAGGGCCTTCTGGCGGTTCCCTCATTGCGAGAAGTGAGGTTACAGGGAACCAGACAGAGGGCCTTCTCGGTGGTGGCACCCGCCCTGTGGAACGCCCTCCCTTCAGATGTGAAGGAAATAAGCAGCTATCTTCTCTTTAAAAGACATCTGAAGGCAGCCCTGTTTAGGGAAGTTTTTAATATTTAATGCTGTATTGTTTTTAGCACTTGAGTGGAAGCCGCCCAGAGTGGTTGGGGAAACTCAGCCAGATGGGCGGGGTATAAATAATAAATTATTATTATTATTATTATTATTATTATTATTATTATTATTATTAGGTACAATCCTATTCTCCCCCACCCCAATGGGCAAAGTGTTCAAAGAATTCCATAGAACTATGTGCCAAGTCACAGTCTGCCCCCTCCTTTGGTAATCCTCATAGAACTTTAGCCCAATGGTTGCCATTAATTTGATTCTGAATTGATTTTAGAATGAATTGATTTTAGAATGTATTTCAATTAATTGATTGTGATTTTATGTAAACTGTGTTACATCTATTGTTGTTAGCCGCTCTGAGCCCGGCTTTGGCTGGGGAGGGCGGGATATAAATAAATTATTATTATTATTATTATTATTATTATTATTATTATTATTATTATTAGTCAACCTGAAGCGTCTGTAACCTGAGGTATGACTGTACCCCTAAACATTTTTTTAAGAAAAAAAGCACTGGATATAAGTGAGGTTACCTGGCAAAAGCAAGCTCACACCTCTCATTTAGTCTGTATTCAAAACTTGAGTTACATATATAAAAAGGTAAAAGATAAAGGACCCCTGGACGGTTAAGTCCAGTCAAAGGCGACTATGGGGTTGCCGTGCTCATCTCGCTTGCAGGCTGAGGGAGCTGGTGTTTGTCCTCAGACAGCTTTCCAGGTCATGTGGCCAGCAGTACTAAACTGCTTCTGTGACGGAAACTAGAGCACACAGAAACACCGTTTACCTTCCCGCCGCAGTGGTACCTATTTATCTACTTGCACTGGCGTGCTTTCGAACTGCTAGGTTGGCAGGAGCTGGGACAGAGCAATGGGAGCTCACTCCGTCACAGGGATTCGAACCGCCGACCTTCTGATCGGCAAACCCAAGAGGCTCAGTGGTTTAGGCCACAGCACCACCCTCATCCCATATATAAGAGCCTTGTTTGTAATTCTATTTTGGGAATGATTCATTTTACTCATTTTTTTATACTTTCTGGATGTCCCACGATCATATAATCATTTAATAATTTATTATTTATATCCTGCCCATCTGGCTGGGTTTCCCCAGCCATTCATATTATAAAGTGGTTGTGTTCTGTGTTATAAATCAAGCACTGCTAGGAGTTGTTTCTTTTTGTTTTCCAATGTATTTCTTATCAATAAAAAAAATGGTGTGGCACGAGCACATTTTTATTCTGAAAGTGTGTCCCAGAGAAAAAACTCTGAGAACCACTGTGTTAGCAGGATGCAGGTGAATAAGCAATCAGGCTGCAGCAGGGAAAAGTTGTACATGTTCTAAGTCGCTTCGAGATCCTTGTGGGAAGCGATGCATAAATGAAATAAACAATAACAACAATGATTTGGCCGCTGCTCCAGCGGAAAACTCGACCCCACCGAGAAGCCTGCATTTTGAAACAAAACCCCAACATCGCAGCAAATGCGAGTGCAGACCAGGGCTACAGCTCTTAGTTGCAAATCCCTCTCGCTCAGAACTTTCCAAGAAAAGCAATTTCCTTCAATGGCACTCCCTCCGATTCTCTCCCCGAGACTCAAAGCAGCTTGCAATAAATAATTTATCATAAGAGAAATAAAATATTCATTCTGTAAAAATAAGGCTGTCTTCTCCTGATAGTGGATGGTCTTCCTGGGCTGCTTCTTTCAACAATTTCCCCCCTTCTCACCTGCTGCCAATTTCATTAGCCATAGGCTGATAGCCTTCGGAGGTTCCTATGGGCCTTCATAGCAAGTAGCTGTGAAACCCTGGCATTCAAGAGGACCAGTTTTTTGCCTGAGAAAGGAGGTGCAGGGAGGAAGAGGCAGGACACCAGAGCAATTCCAGTTGGATGGATCAGACCAAGAGTCCACCTAGTCCACCCTCTTCTGTCAGCTGTCTGGGGTTTCAGGTAGGGGGCATTCCCAGCCCTGCTTGGACATGCCTGGATATGGAACCTGAGACCGTCAGCATGCAAATGGGATGCTCTGCCACTGAGCTATGGCTCTTCCCCTGTTTTGGCTCTTCGGTCTGATGCTCCTATTATTATTATGATTTATTATTTGTACCCTGCCCATCTGACTGGGTTGCCCCAATCACTCTGGGCGGCTTCCAACAAATTAAACATAGTAAGCACAGTAAAATATGAAATATTAAAAGCTTCCCTATACAGATGGCTGCCTTCAGATGTTCCCTCAAAGTCAGATAGTTGTTTCTTTCCTTGACATCTGATGGGAGGGTGTTCCACAGGGCGGGCTCCACCACCAAGAAGGCCTTCTGCCTGGTTCCCTGTAATCTCACTTCTTGCAGTGAGGGAACCGTCATAAGGTCCTCCGAGGTGGACCTCAGTGTCCAGGCTGGATGATGAGGGTGGAGACGTTCCTTCAGGTTATACAAAAGCACGTGATCTCCCACAGTTCTGGTCTAGGGAACCACCCACTAACAGTGCCTCAGTCTTATTTGGATTGAGTTTCAGTTAATCCAGTCCATTACCAAGGCAAGACACTTGGCCTAGGATAGGACCCTCTTACCTACGGTCCTCGTACCTACGGGACCGCCTCTCCTGGTATGTCCCACGGAGGACCTTAGTCTTCAAATGAAAACATCTTGGAGGTCCCGGGCCACAGAGAGGTTAGGCTGGCCTCAGCCAGAGCCAGGGCTTTTTCAGCCGTGGCCCCGATCTGGTGGAACGCTCTGTCACAAGAGACCAGGGCCCTGCAGGACTTGATATCTTTCCGCAGGGCCTGCAAGACAGAGCTGTTCCACCAAGCCTTTGGCCAAGGCACAGTCTGACCCCCTCCTTTGGTAATCCTCATAGAACTCTAGCCCAATGGTTGCCATTAATTTGACTCTGAATTGATTGTAGAATGAATTGATTTTAGAATGTATTTCAATTAATTGATTGTGATTTTATGTAAACTGTGTTATTTTTACTGTTGTTAGCCGCTCTGAGCCCGGCTTTGGCTGGGGAGGGCAGGATATAAATGAAATTATTATTATTATTATTATTATTATTGTTATTATTATTATTATTATTCCAGCACTTCCACTGCCTCACCTGCAGATGTACAGGAGAAACAGAGCTGAGTGTCATCTGCATACTGCTGACAACGTACTCCAAACCTCCAGATAAACCCACCCAGCGGTTTCATCTAGATGTTAAACAACATGGGGGATAGGATTGAGTCCTTTGGAACCCCACATTGAAGGTTCCACAGGGCTGAAAAGCATTCCCCAAGTGGCACCCTCTGGGAATGACCATCCAAGTAGGACTGGAACTACCGCAAAATGGTGCCACCCACCATAGCTGTCAACTTACAGATTTGAAAATAAGGAACCAGCAGCCTCGAAAATAAGGGATCAGCAGCCAAAATAAGGGATTTCCCAGGCACATGTATGTTCAACTTCTGAGCCCCTCCGAGCCAAAGGCAGAAAGCCCAGCCAGCAGCCAAATGAAGCCTCAAGCAGTGGTTCCCACAGCGCAGCAACCCAGCAAAGGTCATGCAGCAAGGAAAACCACCGTCACCTCTCCGCTGGGAAGCGCTGAGCAAAGGCGAGTCCCCAGGCAACGCGGCCAATTTGATCAGCACAAGGCATGCAAGCTCCACCCCCCCAGTCATTATTAGACTCCTTGTTGGGTGAGCAACGCAGCCAAGCAACACAGTTGGAGCCTCCCTCCTCCCTGGCCGGCAGGGAGGGAGGGAGAGGAGCTGCTTCCTTTGAAACCCGGGAAATTTAAGGGACATCATCAATAAGGGACAGCAGCAGGACATGGTGCTGGGATAAGGGAGTTTCCTGCCAAATAAGGGACAGTTGACAGTTATGCCATCCACCTCTTGTTCGGACAGTCACTCAGAAGGATACCGTGGTCAATGGTATCGAAAGCCACTGAGAGGTCAAGGAGAATTAACAGGGACATGTTTCCCTTGTCTCTCTCTTGACAGAGGTCATCATACAGGGCAAGCAAACCGGACCTAAACCCCGATTGAAACAGATCCAGAAAATCAGGTTCTTCCAAAAGTGGCTGGATATGCCTCCATTGCCTACAGTGTTTGGCAGCAGCAATCCAAGACTCCAGGCTGTGGACATTCCCAGACCTGCCTGGACCTTCTCCCACGATGCTCCCATCCATGGAGTGCAAGTGGGCATTTTTTGTGTGTTGTTGTTTAGTCGTTTAGTCGTGTCCGACTCTTTGTGACCCCCTGGACCAGAGCACGCCAGGCACTCCTGTCTTCCACTGCCTCCTGCAGTTTGGTCAAACTCATGCTGGTAGCTTTGAGAACCATCTCGTCCTCTGTCGTCCCCTTCTCCTTGTGCCCTCCATCTTTCCCAGCATCAGGGTCTTTTCCAGGGAGCCTTCTCTTCTCATGAGGTGGCCAAAGTCTTGGAGCCTCAGCTTCAGGATCCGTCCTTCCAGTGAGCACTCAGGGCTGATTTCCTTCAGAATGGATAGGTTTGATCTTCCTGCAGTCCATGGGACTCTCAAGAGTCTCCTCCAGGACCATAATTCAAAAGCATCAATTCTTCGGAGATCATTTTGTGTGTACGTGCGTGTAATCTGGAAGGCAGGGAAGGGGGGAATGTCATTGACAAACACAGAGGAGATATATATATATATGAATGAGAAAGAGAGAGAGGAAAAAAATAGATAACCCAAGTGCAACCTAATTGGTTTCTATTATGAATCTGTTCTCCAGGGACAGATCGCCTGTGTGCCAAAGTAATAGCTAACACACGTAAGCCCAGGGAGGGTGATGGCGAGGGAAGTATCCCCAACGGATTGGGTGAAGGCTTAGTTCCAGGATTATGTGGAGATGGTGGGTAATTATTGAGTGGCATTGCTTGAGCTCTGATTAGGATCTGCAAGCGTGTTCCTTCCCTTCGGAGGAAAGCATTGATAAAGATAAACCGGGCTGCTCCATGTCCTTCATGCTGCAGATAGAAGAGAACACATTGCAATCTCACTGGATCAGGTCTCCCTTTCTCCCCCCCCCCTCCTCCTCACAGCATCCCCTGCCTCCCCTCCCCTCCCCTCCCGATTTGATCACAATCTGTTACCTAGATGCCTTGGCAAATTAATCAGGCCTTGCTTGTTTAGCCCCAGTCAAGTTTGTACTGCTGAATTAATAAATGTAGCAGGAGCAACAGGATGCATAATTAAATTCTACCGTTTAATCTCCCCATAATAATTCTGACCTTCGTCTGGCTGCTGCCAGCCACGCGCCGAAGAGATACGGACCTTGCAAGGCAGCTTACACCGACCATCTACCTTGAACGATTACTCGGGGGGAGGGGGGCACGGTGATCGGAAGCTGTGGAGAAACTGGAGAGGCGGAGGACGAGAGAGAAAGAGAGGGGGGGGGAGAGAGAGGTGCTATTGCTAGGGTTGGCAGCTGGGGATGTGGGGGTGCGGAATTAAGCTGCAACAAACCAGCATGGGTTCTTAAATTTATTATTTATTTGCAGGACTTTTAACCAGCAGCAAAACAAAGGGGAAAAAAGAAGAGCTATCAGAACAGCTTATAGATATCAGTAAGACCATCCCTGCCCTCAAACATACAATTTAGAAGACATGGCACAAAAGGAAAGGGAGTTAGGAGGGAGAAGAGGAGAAAAGCAAAGCTGGCCACTAGTTCTTCAGGCATATATATATATGTAAAGGGACCCCTGACCTTAGGTCAAGTCACGGACGACTCTGGGGTTGCAGCGCTCATCTCGCTTTATTGGCCGAGGGAGCCGGTGTACAGCTTCCGAGTCATGTGGCCAGCATGACTAAGCCGCTTCTGGTGAACCAGAGCAGCACACGGAAACGCTGTATACCTTCCCGCTGGAGCGGTACCTATTTATCTACTTGCACTTTGACGTGCTTTTGAACGGCTAGGTGGGCAGGAGCAGGGACCGAACAACAGGAGCTCACCCCGTTGCGGGGATTTGAATTGCCGACCTTCCATTTGGCAATCACTAGGCTCTGTGGTTTAACCCACAGCGCCACCCACGCCATATATATATATGCGCATATGTATATGTATATATATATATATATATATGCACACACACATATATATAAACACACACATACACACACATACATGCACCACTGTATCATAAAAATATATCACAGCATTTTACAGCAAATATAAATACAGTAAATCCTAAAAAGTTAAAAGTAAGTTAAAAGCAAAAGATATTTTTTTTATTAAAAAAAACCCAAACATCAATAGACCACTGTTGGCGATATGCTCTTAATTACCTGCATAGGTCTGATCGGGGCAGAAAAGTTTTCGGCAGGTTGTGTCCAGTGAAGTCATTGTTTGAGTGGAATGACTTCTGCTTCCACAATGGAACCTTTCAACTTTTTTGTGTCTTAGAACCAGGGCCGGCTCTCTAATGAGACAGAGTGAGGCAACCGCCTCAGGTGGCAGATGCTGAGGTGTGGCGAGGGGACAGCGCATGTGGCCTGTCCCGTATCCCCTATGCTAGCCTTCTGCCCTCAAGTGCAATGGAGGATACGGTCCTTTCACCAGTACCGGAGTAAGATTCAACTGCCAGCCCAATTGGCTTCTGCATGTGTCGCTGAAGAGGCCGCCATCTTGTCCTTTGCCTCATGCAGCTAAATGTCTTGAGCTGGGCCTCGTCCTTACAGTATACCTGGTCTTTCAGAAGCCACAGTAGGTGTTGTCCTCATGATGTATAGGCCCATGTTCAACATCCCCCTGTGTGTTGTGTCGATTTGAGGTGGCTTCCCTCAAGCCGACCAATAGGAATACAAGGTGTAAAGCGCCAACTGTCATCGTCCTATGGATCAGGCCCTGTCATGGTGCTGAGAGGCCTGTTTTGATCACATGACGGGCCTCTCTTGTTCATTAGCATCATCATCCCTTTGGTGATTGGCCCCTCTTCCTTGACCAATCAGATCCTGGCCATTCCGAGGTCTACATTTTATTTGTAGAAAAGATCTACACATGGGCAAACATTATACACATGCGGGCATCATAAAATACCGTATTTTGTGCTCTACAAGACTCACCTTTTCCCTCCCAAAAAGTAAGGGGAAATGTGTGTGCGTCTTATGGAGCAAATACAGGCTGCGCAGCTATTCCAGAAGCCAGAACAGAAAGAGGGATCACTGCGCAACGATCCCTCTTGCTGTTCTGGCTTCTGAGATTCAGAATATTATTTTTTCTTGTTTTCCTTCTCCAAAAACTAGGTGCGTCTTATGGTCTGGTGCATCTTATAGAGCAAAAAATACGGTAATAGAATTGCAGAGTTGGTAGGGACCACAGGAGTCATCTAGTCTGCAGTGCAGAATCACAGCTAAAGAATCCCTGACACTCAACCTCTGCTTTAATAATAATAATAATAATAATAATAATAATAATAATTTATTATTTATACCCTGCCCATCTGGCTGAGTTTCCCCAGCCACTCTGGGCGGCTCCCAATCGAGTGTTAAAAACAATACAGCATTAAATATTAAAAACTTCCCTAAACAGGGCTGCCTTCAGATGTCTTTTAAAGAGAAGATAGCTGCTTATTTCCTTCAACTCTGAAGGGAGGGCTGAACGATGGGGGTGGAGACGCTCCTTCAGGTATATAGGACTGAGGCCGTTTAGGGCTTTAAAGGTCAGCACCAACATTTTGAATTGTGCTCGGAAACGTACTGGGAGCCAATGCAGATCTCTCAGGACCAGTGTTATGTGGTCCTGGCGGCCACTTCCAGTCACCAGTCTAGCTGCCGCATTCTGGATTAATTGCAGTTTCTGGGTCACCTTCAAAGGTAGCCCCACGTAGAGCGCATTGCAGTAGTCCAAGTGAAAGATAACTAGAGCATGCACCACTCTGGCGAGACAGTCTCCAGGCAGGTAGGGTCTCAGCCTTTGTACCAGATGAAGCTGGTAGACAGTCGTCCTGGACACAGAATTAACCTGTGCCTCCATGGACAGCTGTGAGTCCAAAATGACTCCCAGGCTGAGCACCTGGAGACTCCGCTACCTTCCAAGGAAGAAGAAGAAGAAGAAGAGGAGGAGGAGTTTGGATTTGATATCCTGCCTTTCACTCCCCTTCAGGAGTCTCAAAGCGGCTAACATTCTCCTTTCCCTTCCTCCCCCACAACAAACACTCTGTGAGGTGAGTGGGGCTGAGAGACTGCAAAGAAGTGTGACTGGCCCAAGGTCACCCAGCAGCTGCATGTGGAGGAGCGGAGACGCGAACCCGGTTCCCCAGATTACGAGACTACCGCTCTTAACCACTACACCACACTGGCTCTCGAAAAGGCCCTCTGCCTGGTTTCCTGTAACCTCACTTCTGGCAGGGAGGGAACCGCAAGAAGGTCCTCAGAGCCCATCTCACTATTGCCTTCAAGGAACTCAAGTCAACTTTCAATATTTGAAGCCTGGTTCAGAGATACTTCAAGCTAGTTGGGTTTATAAGTAGAATAACATTTTTTCTTTGCTTTGCAGGTTGGCACCTAAGCCTGCAGATCTCCAAACCAGATTAGGCAAGAAAACTTGGGACTCAATCGTAATACCGTAGTATATTTGGATATTCCAGATATAATTGTGCAGTCGTCATCCCCCGCCCTGCCTTTCCCTTGAAATACCCTGTAAATGCGAGCCTTTTTGCAATCAAACTAATTACAGCGTTGTCCAGTATGCTATTAGCTGCAGCTGTTGGCTTAGGCTCTGCAGGTGTGGTTCTCTCTAGAGCAATGATGCTCAGGTGAAAGATCGAGGGAGCTGTCGCTGCATCCCTGTTGCCATGGAGATGCATAGTTAGGCCGCTAAGTGCCCCTGCCCCCACATAACCATAGCAGATTATGTTTCCAGTATGTTGCGCTTACAGGTGGACAATATTTGGCAGGAAACGAAAAGTTCAAAGCCGTTGTATCGAAGACCAGAAATGCCCCAATGAATTATTTTGGACGACACAAGTTTATAAGATTTGTCCTGGGTTTGGTAGGTACAGCCTTACTGGTACCAGGAACAAGCGCACCTATGATCGTGAAGTTGTTGTTGTTTAGTCGTTTAGTCATGTCCGACTCTTCGTGACCCCATGGACCAGAGCACGCCAGGCACTCCTGTCTTCCACTGCCTCCCGCAGTTTGGTCAAACTCATGTTCGTAGCTTCGAGAACACTGTCCCACCATCTCGTCCTCTGTTGTCCCCTTCTCCTTGTGCCCTCCATCTTTCCCAACATCAGGGTTTTTTCCAGGGAGTCTTCTCTTCTCATGAGGTGGCCAAAGTCTTGGAGCCTCAGCTTCAGGATCTGTCCTTCCAGTGAGCATTCAGGGCTGATTTCCTTCAGAATGGAGAGGTTTGATCTTCTTGCAGTCCATGGGACTCTCCAGAGTCTCCTCCAGTACCGTAATTCAAAAGCATCAATTCTTCGGCGATCAGCCTTCTTTATGGTCCAGCTCTCACTTCCATGCATCACTACTGTATGGATTTGGCCCTAAATTTCATTCCCAGTAGTGAAGAACGTGAATAGCAGCTCATATTTTGTAATTTAAAATAGCGCTAGGGCCAAGGGTTGGTGTGATTGGGCACCTGGCAAGTGGCCACACCTCAGTGAAGAGTCCCTGAAGGAGCGTCTATTCCCCCATCGTTCAGCCTGGACACTGAGGTCCAGCTCCGAGGGCCTTCTGGTGGTTCCCTCACTGCGAGAAGTGAGATTACAGGGAACCAGGCAGAGGGCCTTCTTGGTGGTGGCGCCCACCCTGTGGAATGCCCTCCTATCAGATGTCAAGGAAATAAACAACTATCTGACTTTTAGAAGACATCTCAAGGCAGCCCTGTTTAGGGAATTTTTTAATGTCTGATGCCTTTTAATTCTGTTGTGAGCCAACCAAAGTGGCTGGGGAAACCCTGCCAGATGGGTGGGGTTTAAACAATAAATAATAATAATAATAATAATAATAATAATAATAATAATAATTCCCTGTCATGACACACATAGCTCTGCTGTTCAGCACCTTGCTCCCGCTTCTCAGTGTCTGCCGCCTGAGGCAGCCACTTCATTCCACCTAATGGTGGAGCCAGCCCCACTTCTTCTTCGCCATGGTAACCAGCTTGTTCACTTGCTCTAGGCCAGAGAGGCTGAGCGAGCAAATAATGGTGGTTGTGAGGAGGATAAGGAGCTGCTTTCTCCTCCTCCTCCTCCTCCTCCGAATTTATATACCACCCTATGCTCAGAGGTCTCATTGTCTTCTTCTGTCAAGCAAAGGTCGTCCCCCCCAAAACCGGAGATGATTAGGAACATTCTGAGTCAGGCCATTGGTCCACCTGGTTCCACACTGTACACACTGACTGGCAGCAGAACTCCAAGATTTCAGGCAGGGGTCTCTCCTAACCGTACCTGGGGTTTGAACCTGCGGCCTTCTGCTTGCAAGGCACATGCTCTGCCAATGAGCTAAGGCCCTTCCTCCTGGCCAGCTTGTGCACAATCCCGCCAGAGTTCAGCATGTTCCACTCGTTTCCCTAAGAGGCACTTGCTAATGCCTCTCCCCTTGAACTCAATGGGAATGGGAAATGCTCTAATGTGGCGAGTCTGAGCCACACATGCACACACAGACACACTATCCATGGCATCCCTTTGTGCAAGACGCAAGTAGTCCAAGTTCCATCTCCAGAGGTCCAATTTTCCCAGCAGGTGAGACTGGATTTGAGCATTGTGTCTTGACAATATGGCGGTCATCTGAAATGCATCTCATTTGTGTCCTTCCCTCCACCCCCATTCTAAAGGGTGAAAGGGCCACCATTTTTAAAAAATGTAATTTGCAGGGTATACGCTCTATCTGTCAGGAACAGGAGGAAGCAGACCTTGTCCTAGTATTTATCAGACACATGCCTCCCATCTGCTAGAGCTGGGGTCGAGGAGGATTTGCGGTTAATCCTCCAGACCCATCTGCAGGGGGTTCAAAATGCTGACCACAAAGCTAGACTGGATGAAGTTTATTTAATTAAAAAAAAAAACTACTCTGGAGGTTGCTGGAAATTACTCTGAGGAAGAAATCGCTTTTGATTGTGTCATTTCTTGAGAGTGGAGGGCGGGGTCACTTTTGTGTCGAAATGAGATTGCTCCTAAAAATAAAACAAGCATGCAACCTGTGTGTGTGCGTTTGTGTGTGTGCGCACAAAGGGAGGTGTACAAGGCCAGCGGTCCACCTGTGGCATCCAATAACCTGAAGTAAACAATGAAGTCGAGTCACACGCATTTCACAAAGTGCTACAGATGCCTTGACCTTAAAAATCTAGGGCAGGGCTGGAGGGGATGGAAGTGGGTTAAGGATGTACACACCTAACCTGTGCAAGGACCTTTTTAAAAAAAAAAAAGTAAGTCACACATGGTCTAGATTTTCTGCTGCAGCAGTGAAGAAGAACTTGCAAAACCTTGGAGTTCAGCTCAGTAGATCTAGATCAGGGGTCAGCAAACTTCTTCAGCAGGGGGCCGGTCTACTATCCCTCAGACCTTGTGGGGGGCCAGACTATATTTTTTTGGGGGGGGGGGAATGAACAAATTCCTATGCCCCACAAATAACCCAGAGATGCATTTTAAATAAAAGCATATATTCTACTCATGTAAAAACACCAGGCAGGCCCTACAAATAACCCAGAGATGCATTTTAAATAAAAGGGCACATTCTACTCATGTAAAAACATGCTGATTCCCGAACCACCCACGGGCTGGATTTAGAAGGCGATTGGGCTGGATCCGGCCCCTGGGCCTTAGGTTGCCTACTCATGATCTAGATTATAGGGCTGCCATACGTCCAGGTTTTCCCGGACATTACCGGGATTTCAAAGGCGGAATTGACGTCCAGGGGGAATTTCCGAAAGGCAGTGCTTTGTCCTGGATCAATCAGAAAATCATGAGGGGTTTTTTGGCATTTTTGTAAAAAAAAAAACCAGCTCAACAACTTCCGGGGTGTCCTGGTTTTTACTTTCTGAAATATGGCAGCCCTACTAGATCATGTCCTGGAGAAATGGGACCTGTTTGGCATAAATTTGTTTGTGGACCAATAAAGCTACATTCATGCAATTATACTGAAGTGCAAGAGAAAGTGTTTGCCTTCCAACTCTGCCACCCTCAGATGTTTTCTCAAATGGTTCAGCCCATTCTCCCTTCCTGTCTCTGATACCCGCAACTTCCTCTCAGAAGAACAGCCTGGTACCTCCTTTTCTCCTTCTAAATCCCTCCTTAAAATGTAACTCTTCTTCTTCTTCTTTGGCGATCCCTTGTAGCCGAGTAAGATTGTCTTCCATAAACACGGTTTTAACAATGAGTCCGTAAGTGACTGTGGAGGCCAGTTCTGGATCCACACATCCTTCCACAGTGGGGACATGGGTTTCCAGGTGGGAGTTGATCACGGTGTGGATTTGCCAAGCGTGCCTTCCTCTTAGCACGTTTCTCCCTTGCGTCCTGCGTTCGAGTGTCTTGAAAGCCCATGACACCTTTGGGAAAGGCTGTTCTCCAACTGGAGCGCTCACAGGCCAGTGTTTCCCAGTTGTCAGTGTTTATACTACATTTTTATAGATTTGCCTTGAGACAGTCTTTAAACCTCTTTTGTTGACCACCAGCATTACGCTTTCCAATTTTAAGTTCGGAATAGAGTAGCTGCTTTGGAAGACGATCATCAGGCATCCGCACAACATGACCAGTCCAACGAAGTTCATGTTGAAGAACCATTGCTTCGACACTGGTGATCTTTGTTTTTGCCAGTACACTGATATTAGTTTGCCTGTCTTCCCAAGTGATGTATAAATTTTTTTGGAGGCACCAATAATATATCTTTTGAGGAGTTGGAGATGGTGTTTATAAGTTGGCCATGTTTCACAAGCATATAGTAAGGTTGGTAGTACAATAGCTTTGTACACAAGCATTTTGGTTTCCCTGCTAATGCCTTGGGTGACCCTGCTGGGAGTTTGAGATTCCCAACGGCTTTGCTCACAAGGGTCATAGGAACATGCAAGCCCACTCACCACGACAAGGTGATGATCCAGCGAGTGGGAAATGTTACTCTGCTGGCAATAACACACACACACACACCCCACTTTTCAAACAAAGCATGACCACAGTTGTCTATGCGTCGGTAACCTCAAGACTGGAGTTCTACAGAATGATTCCTAATCGCAAGTGACCAAAATGATCAAAGGGGTGGAGCAACTCTTCCATGAGGGAATGTTACAGTGTTTGGAAATTCTAAGTTTAAGGGAAAAAATGACATGATACAAATTTATAAATTTATGGATGTCTTGGAGAAAGTGAAAAAATTCCTTCCAGTAGCACCTTAGAGTCCAACTAAGTTTGTTATTGGTATGAGCTTTTGTGTGCATGCACACTTCTTTGGATACACTGAAACAGAAGTCACCAGACCCTGTTTGCCAAACCCTACGCCAAAGGATAAATGAACATAAATCTGATATCAGGAACCACAAGACAGAGAAACCAGTAGGAGAACACTTCAATTTCCCAGGACATTCTATACAAGATCTCAAAGTAGCTGTCTTATTACAAAAGAATTTCAGAAATAGACTGGAAAGGGAAGTTGCTGAATTGCAACTTATTACCAAACTTAAAACCATGGAGAGACCTGGTCTGAATAGAGACATTGGATTCTTATCTCTTTATAAGTGATAAAGCTATTTTTAGCCATCTCACCCTTTGCTTTTTCCTGTAAGACCAACTGCAGTCGTTAACAGTCGTCAGCTGGTTTACCACACCTATCAGCCAATCACCCATTCCCGCCACCCTTCTGAGTAATACACCTCCCCACCCTCTCACTATATATAAGGGTCCAGTGACTTCTGTTTCAGCGCATCTGAAGAAGTGTGCATGCACACGAAAGCTCATACCAATAACTAACTTAGTTGGTCTCTAAGGTGCTACTGGAAGGAATTTTTTTATTATGTTTCGACTATGGCAAACCAACACGGCTACCTACCTGCATGGAGAAAGTGGCTACAGAAAAGCTTTCCTCCATCTCGCATAAAACTAGAATTCTTGGACACCCAAGATTCTGGAAAGACAAAAGAAAGCACACATAGTTAAACGATGGAATTAGCTCCAACAGGAGTGAAGACCATCAACTTGGAAGGCTTTTAAAGGTGGCTGGACAAATTCATGGAGGAGAAGGCTATCCATGGCTACTAGCCATCGTGGATAAACTTTGCCTCCATGGTTCAAAGCAATAAATGATTCCAAATGATGGACCAGTGGCCTGATCCTGTAGGCTCTTTTACATTCTTATGTCTTTCTCTGTGCCTCTACTGAAGCCATGCTTTATGGAAAGTTTTTAACCCATCAATTTCTGCAAGCAGCAGCCAGCATGGCTGCAACTAGACAGATGGGGCAGCCGAGAGCATAATTAACCGAGTCTTCAGGAAAGCTTACAGCCGGACACTCTAGATTAATTCACAGAGTGAGTAAATACGGTGGAGCAAGTGGGGGCGGGGGGTGGCCAGTCCTGCAAATAAATGAAGAGCTAGATTTCCACTTTCAAGGAACACCCTGATCTGAAGCCCCAAGTTAAAGTTACAATCGCTGGCATCTCCACTAAGGGGTGGGAGGGACACCCTGTCTGATAGCTGCTGCCAGTCAGTTCAAGCAATACTAAGTCAGATGGCCCAATGGTTTGGCTCAGTATGAAGTTGTTTGCTGTGATTCTGAAGCCTGGTGTACGGATGGGGAGAAATTTGATTCAGTTCACTTTCAAATGAGAACTTACTGAATTTTCACTTTCCAAAGCAATGCATGAACAGAAACACAGTCGTCCTTCAAAATTTGTGTTTCTCTGAAATTCTCCGGATTCTGCAACACAATGGTCCATCCAAGTCGTGTTCACAAAAATGCATATACTAGGTTTAAGTGTGCATATAAATGTGTTTATCAGTGAAAATACAAAAGGGCATAATATTAAGGAAAAGTGCTTTGCAAAACAGTATGTTCGGCAAAATAACATACAAACACAGGTATTTTATTTTGGAGGTGTTAATTTTGCTGTTATTTGTATTAAAAATTGCTATCTATTTTTAGATCTTATCATGACTTGCGGAGGGATTGTTTAATTTCATTGTGTACATTTGGATATGTTATTATTTATCGCTTGTGACTGATTTTGTTATATTTTTGTAATTATGTAAATCTGTTCTTCTTGCAAGCCACCTTGGACATGGCTTTAACTTTGGAAAGATGGCATACAAATAAATGATGGTCCCCTGTTTTAGGAAAAAAATGCACTTAAATGGGGGTGAATCTTCAAAAACAATAACATTTTAAATTGATGTAAAAGAGCTTATAACTGAATATAAAACTGGGAAAATGATAAATTGAGAGAAACCAAAACTAAAAGGTTTGCCCATTACTACCCCAGACCCAGGGACTGGTTAAAAAGGTAAAGTAAAGGACCTCTGGATGATTAAGTCCATTCAAGGGCAACTATGGGGTTGCGGCGCTCATCTCGCTTTCAGGCCCAGGGAGCCGGCGTTTGTCCACAGACAGCTTTCCTGCTCATATGGCCAGCAGGACTAAACCACTTCTGGCACATCGGGACACTGTGACAGAAGCCAGAGCACATGGAAACGCCGTTTACCTTCCTGTTGCAGTGGTACCTATTTATCTACTTGCACTGGTGTGCTTTCAAACTGCTAGGTTGGCAGAAGCTGGGACAGAGCAATGGGAGCTCACCCCACCGTGGAGATTTGAACCGCTGACCTTCCGATCAGCAAGCCCAAGAGACTCAATGGTTTAGACCCCAGCACCACCCATGTCCTTTACCTTACCAGGGACTGGTTATGGGCCCTCTGACCCGTCTATCAGTCACTCTTGTCTGGAAGGCCAAGCACACTTTGACCACCTGCCCTGATGCCACTGGGCAATTGGAGCTGTGAGGGGGCATCAGTAAGCTTGACAAGCAACCAGAATGTTTTGTGCTGCGAGCCCACCCAGCAGAGCAGCCCAGCCCTTACTGGGTAGCCCAGCTCGTATTTGCATGGATTCAAAATAACATAAGGCCTGCTGGATCAGGCCAATGGCCCATCCAGTCCAGCATGCTGTTCTCAAAGGAGCCAATCGGATGCCTTTGGGAAACCAGCAAGCAGGATTTGAACACAAGAGCACTCTTCCCGTCCTGTGGTTTCTAGCAACTGGTGTTCAGTGTGCTGGGCCCGGGGGTTAACCCGAGCAGAGCAGTCCAGGTCCGGTCCCAAATCCAAGGATTCTATGAGGAGTCAGTCCGACAGGGCCAAGGCAGGATACAAGGCAGGAAACCAGGCTAGGTCAGGCACAGGGTCTCAGGCAGGTTCTAGCAAACAGCAATGTTGCTCCCACAACCTGGGGTGGGGTCAGACAGCCTTTTATCTTTGTCGGGGTAACGGCTGGTCCTGATCCCCTGGTGACTCACCTCCCTGTCTTGCCCAAAGGCGAGTACTCCTCCTGTGAGTACTCAGGTCTCTCCTTCTCTCAGACCTCAGTCTCTGCAGCTCAGGAGATGTCAGTGGGTTACTGGACCCAGAGGTCGCCTCAGCCTCTCCTGACCCAACCGGTAGTGGAGCAGCTGTAAGTGATGGCCCAGCTGAAGGCAACGAGGTAATCCCTGCATCTGGAGCCAGGGCAGGCTCAGGCTCCTGACTCGGCCCAGCTGGTGTTTGCTGCAGGGGAACCTGTGCAGACTGGGGCTCTTCAGGATCAGGCCCCAGACTTGGTTCAGATGCCGCCTGAGGCAAAGGATCCGGTGGGGACTGACTCCTCTGGTTCCGAGTCCGAGCCCGAGACCCAGGCCATCATATTCAGAAGTATTTCTGCCTCCATCATGTTGTTGTTGTTTATTTGTGTCCGACTCTTCGTGACCCCATGGACCAGAGCATGCCAGGCACTCCTGTCTTCCACTGCCTCCCGCAGTTTGGTCAAACTCATGCTGGTAGCTTTGAGAACACTGTCCAACCATCTCGTCCTCTGTCCTCCCCTTCTCCTTGTGCCTCAATCTTTCCCAACATCAGGGTCTTTTCCAGGGAGTCTTCTCTTCTCCTGAGGTGGCCAAAGTATTGGAGTCTCAGCTTCAGGATCTGTCCTTCCAGTGAGCACTCAGGGCTGATTTCCTTCAGAATGGATAGGTTGGATCTTCTTGCAGTCCTTGGGACTCTCAAGAGTTTCCTCCAACACCATAATTCAAAAGCATCCATTTTTCGGCGATCAGCCTTCTTTATGGTCCAGCTCTCACTTCCATACATCACTCCTGGGAAAACCATAGCTTTAACTATACGGACCTTTGTTGGCAAGGTGATGTCTCTGCTTTTTAAGATGCTGTCTAGGTTTGTCATTGCTTTTCTCCCAAGAAGCAGGCATCTTTTAATTTTGTGACTGCTGTCACCATCTGCAGTGATCATGCCTCCATCATAGCTAGTAGCAATCCACCCCCCCCCAATTTGTCTAATCCTCCTTTTAAAGCCATCCAAGTTGTTGGCCACCATTGCCTCCTGCAGGAGAGAGTTCCACAGTTCTGCTCTTCAGTGTGAAATCAGAACTTCAAAGCACGAAGAAAAGAGCACTGTTGATAAATAAAGGAAATTCGATCTTTTTGTTGGGGAGGGGATCCCTAATAGAATTCAGTTGACCTGTGAAGTCTTGCCAGGGATTGGGCATAATGTTTGCTTTCAGATTAGCAGGTGAGGACCCCGCTGACAGTCACACTAAATGGAAACATTGCAAAAACACATCCATCACATCCATCTTCTGACAAGCGACTTGGACGCTCCATTCCTGACATGACCTTGGATTCTGAATCTTCGCACTTCTCTCCTTTGAGCAGCCTTTGAGCAGGGTTACATAAACATTATGGAAATGCTCCGTCCAGTGCAATCATTCCACCCCAAACACTTCCCAAGTCAAGCTGAAACATTCCTACCCTTGGGCCTGAGTAGCAAAATGGGCAAGGAAAAACTAATCTAGTTAAGTCAGGAAAAGCTACCTCCCAAATGAGGGATGCAGAAGGAATTTGATTCATTTCACAGTTATAGCTGGACTTTCCTAATTCACACATCCTGAAAAAATATGGAAACCAAAAGACAACCAGCTTTTGAAGTTCACACTTCTCTGAATTTTGCAATGCCAAGTAACATGTACAAAATTCATATACCAGGGTACACTGAGGTAAAGTGTGCTTACTTTTTTGTGTATTTCATATATTTAAAATCATTTATCTGCGACTTAGCATTTCAGAAACCTCTAAGCGGTCTTAGAGATGTGCGTAGCATTGAGAATAACATACAGGTGAAGGATATTTGTTTACTTCTATATTACAGTATACGCAGAAAAGAAAATTTGATATAAAAGCACATTTTAGCATTGAGCGTCTGGATGAAAAGCCACCTGGGAAGACTGTGTAAGCCCCTTTGGGTTGCATGACAGCTGAGGCAGTTGTTTAGAATGTGAATAATAATAATAATAATAATAATAATAATAATTTGTCAGGCAAAAACACTCCAGGATGGTGCAGAGCAGGGTAAGTGAAAGGTGTGGCCTGAGGAGAGCCAAGGGCCAGGAATATTGGCCCCAAGGGCCCCATTTGAGGTTCCTTGCTCTTGCCATAAGAGGTCCACGCTCCAGGCACTGACCAGACCCAAATTTCCTTTGTTTCAGCAAGCTCCTTGCTTTCTGTGCCTTCAGGCCCTGCCCTTGGACCAGGGCAGAGGTCCTCTCCTTCCACAAGAATGCTGGGCAAAGCCGTACAAACCCACAGAAGGGAATTATGCAAACAACATATGCCTAGCTTCTCATCATTTGCTTGATTTATACAAGCCACAGGACGGAGCTTTTCTCGGGCAGAACTGAGAATATCCCGGCTTCTAATTTTGCAGAGTCAATACAGCTCTTTCAACGGTCGGTGTAGCTTAAGGGGTGAATCCAAGACTGATTGAGGTTGACCAGTTATTGAGTTGTTCAATTGATTTCTCTCCTCCCTGCGCCACCCTTTGCGAAGCGAGTGTAAGTTTGCCTAAGTCGAAGCTAACACCAATTTCCCGCAAAAACATTAACCAAACACACAGAGAAACGGTCCGTGTAACTCTATCTACTGCTTCAACACAATTAATAGAGGCAGATATTGACACTTCTTGCCTGACTCCTATTTCCACCCATTGCACTCCAAACAATGAGCTGACACTAAATTCTTTTCAAGCAAATGTGTGGTATTGTCACTTTAAACAATACCTAATTTAATTTTGGTGTTTGGAATGCAGCGATTGGAAATTATTAATGCTCTCGCCTAATGCTGGAAACAGATCATTCGACTATAAATTATTAGCATAATCAAGCCTTCCCCAACTTCAAGAGCCTGATGCTCTGACATTTGACATTTGCCTGAAAATGGGAAAAACCACCCAGATTTGATGGGATGAAATGGAATGCCTGAAAAACTTGATTTCAGATGCATCTATAGAATCTGGTACATTGCTTAGCTATTCTCAGGCTCATTTCATAATGTCTGGAAAATACAATCCCTTAGGACAACTGAACACCTTTCAGATCACATGTTTATAAGAGTTGAAGACGGGTTTCTAAAAACTGCATGTTTCCCCCACGCTTCTGAAAAGAGTATGAAAAGATGGAGACAAGTGTACAACAAAGGAAAGTCTGGTGTGTTGTTGCACAACTCAAATCTAAATTTTTGCAAGCAGAACATATTTACGACCACTCAAGCTTTCCATAAAAACACAAGAAGAGCTCTCCATCTAGTGGCCCGTCTAATCCAGGGTCCCGTTCTCACAGTGGCCAACCAGACACCTCTTGAAAGAAGTATTTTCATGTTACAGCTTCCTGCCAAGGCAGACAAAGGAAGTGATCTCACAGAGTTCTCTCTAGGAAATTTTACAGGAAAGCTCTGTGAGCTTCCGTCCCTTCATGTGCCCATCTGGCAAAGCAAGAATTGTTGGTTAAACTGTAATAAAGTCCCACAACGACGTCTTCCCATGAGCTTTAATTGAAGCGTGGGAAGTTGAGGAGGTTTGCTACAAAACATAAGAGATGCATCAGTTTGTTGGCTTTCTTCCTTTTACTGTAATTTCCTCACTCTGCTTCAGTTTGCAGGCTTCACTAATAATAATAATAATAATAATAATAATAATAATAATAATAATTTTATTTGTACCCCACCCTCCCCAGCCGGAGCTGGGCTCAGAGCAGTTAATATCAGATAAATAATACAATATGCATAAAAACAAGCAATTGATTAAAATGCACCCCAAAATTAATTCAAATAAATTAAAATTAAAGTTAAAACTGGACAAATAACAATCCTCAGGTTAAAACTGAAAGCAGTTAATACTCGCCAGGACCAACTGTTTCCACTAATATTATAAGGACCTGTGAGCGGGTTGGGAAACCTCCTTCGTGCTTTTTCTTATACAAAAAGAAAATGTGTCAGACTGGACCCTGACCAAAGGCCTGGCAGAACAGCTCCGTCTTGCAGGCCCTGCAGAAGGATGTCAAATCTTGCAAATGTAGCTGGTTGAGCACTGGACTAGAATGCTGGATGAGACAGGCCTTTAAGGCTGATCCAGTGGGACTCTTCAGTATGCTGTTGTCATTGCCTTCCGAAATTAAAGATGGTGGCCACCAGAAGTGAAACTCAGAGGTGCCCTGGTGAGTTTTGCACACATGTGTACAGTTACTCAGAATTTGCCCCTCCTTGAAAGCTGAAATGCCCTTCCTTTACTTTGCTGTCCATGGCAACATAGGAAGGGGTGTTCCTGTTCAGTCATAATACATACGGACCCTATGATCAGCAGGTGAGGCTGGCTGGTGGTTTTGAACTGTAATTGTTTTTAGAATGGTGGAATCTACACACATATAAAAACACTGTGGAAATGCTTTTTAAAAAACGTTTTGAAATATGTATTGAATTTGCCATAGCTCACCATCGCCATCTAGTGTCACATTTGTATACTGCACTTCACAACACACTTAAAACATTTAATTTGCAGCTGTATAGCTGAGTCCAACGTTTCTGGTCTGTTTTAGAATGTTTGCTATGATTCTGTTTAAAATGGTGCATCTGAGGAGAAAGGCCCTAGGCTATCTGAAGGACCGTATTCTCCCACACAAACCTGCCCAGGCTTTGAGATCTCCAGAGGAGGCTCACTTGGTGGGATGCAGGAAAGGGCCTTCTTGGTGGCTGCTCCCTAGCAACTATGGAATTCCCTCCCTGGAGAATCCAGACTGGTTTCCCCCTTGTTGTCCTTCCATTGGCAAGTGAAGACTGTTTTATTCTGACAGACCTTTGAGAACTGACTTTTTTAAAAAAGAAAAGGAATGGGATTTTAATAGCAAAGAGCTGTTTTACTATCTGTATTTCAATAGATTCTTCTTTATGTAGTTTTAAATTTAATTTGTTGCTGTTGTTGTTTAGTCGTTTAGTTGTGTCCGACTCTTCGTGACCCCCTGGACCAGAGCACGCCAGGCACTCCTGTCTTCCACTGCCTCCCGCAGTTTGGTCAGACTCATGTTTGTATCTTTGAGAACACTGTCCCACCATCTCGTCCTCTGTCGTCCCCTTCTCCTTGTGCCCTCCATCTTTCCCAACATCAAGGTCTTTTCCAGGGAGTCTTCTCTTCTCATGAGGTGGCCAAAGTATTGGAGCCTCAGCTTCAGGATCTGTCCTTCCAGTGAGTACTCAGGGCTGATTTCCTTCAGAATGGAGAGGTTTGATCTTCTTGCAGTCCCTGGGGCTCTCAAGAGTCTCCTCCAGCACCATAATTCAAAAGCATCAATTCTTCGGCAATCAGCCTTCTTGATGGTCCAGCTCTCACTTCCATACATCACTACTGGGAAAACCATAGCTTTAACTAGACGGACCTTTGTTGGCAAGGTGATGTCTCTGCTTTTTAGGATACGGTCTAGGTTTGTCATTGCTTTTCTCCCAAGAGAAATTACCTTTTAACAATTATCTTTTATATGAGTTTAGCTTTTGGGTATTATATCTGTGTTGTTTTAAACATGCGTGAGCCGCCTTGAGTCCGGGTCTGGAAAAAGCTGGGATACAAATAAATAAAATAATATTAATAACAACAAACAAACTCACAGATATGAAGCCATCAATAACTCGGTTAATCTGTAGTTGCTGTTCCTTTTCATGTCGCAAATGATTTGTTGTTGTTGTTGTTTAGTTGTTTAGTCGTGTCCGACTCTTCGTGACCCCCTGGACCAGAGCATGCCAGGCACTCCTGTCTTCCACTGCCTCCCGCAGTTTGGTCAAACTCATGCTGGTAGCTTCGAGAACACTGTCCCACCATCTCGTCTTCTGTCGTCCCCTTCTCCTTGTGCCCTCCATCTTTCCCAGCATCAGGGTCTTTTCCAGGGAGTCTTCTCTTCTCATGAGGTGGCCAAAGTATTGGAGCCTCAGCTTCACGCAAATGGTTACCTGTCCCCAATTGAGATGGGACAGGACCGCACTTAGAACCTGCCCTTCCAGCTGCACACGAGATCCTCCATCGCATTTATTTCTCCCTGTCTTCTTCTTCTTCTTTTAAAAAACGTTCTGGCGCAGCAAGGCCTTGGATTGGGCCATTAAGGGGCTAACCAGGGAACGCTTGCAATGTTTTGATCGGGTGCGTCTTGGTGCCGCTGCGCCTCTGAATGGCTTGATTGCCTGCGGAAGGCTTAAGGATCTAAGTCACGCCCTGAATCAACATGAAGGGTTTTTAATCGTAAACTTGGTGACATAAAGACAAATGTCGAAATCTCAGGACCAAATTATGTCTAATTGCTGTTCGACGGGAGACGTGCCGCTGAACTGCCAATTTGCATATGGGGGGAGGGACACATGCTGCATTGTTTTAAACAAGTTTACCAAACATATCATTAGCGGCAAGCACCAGGAACCCTTTTTTTGTTTTGTTTTTAATTCTTAATTAGAGCTCCACTCAGCGTTGAACGGGCCAACTTCATCCTCTTCCAGTAAGTGCTTCTTTATCAGAAGATTATATTGAGCACACCGTCCACAGGGGGTAAAGATCAAATGTAAGTGAAGGCAGCCAGTTTGGGCAGAAGGGATGGAGATCAGAGAAAATGAAGTTGGAAGCCTCTGCTTATGAATCCCCAACAACGTTTAAAGGCCCGGGAACTAGAAGGGAGCGGACTACCCTGAGCCAAATTTGCATCTCTTGTGTTTTCAGAGATCTGGAGGGCTGGAAACGAAATCTTTCCTAACCTGGCAAAGCAATCCTTGCGTGTGCTTTGTAGTCTGCAGTGGGGATGAGAGAGTTCACCAACCCCCAAATCATGTTCAGTTATTGTTGCTTTCGTTTGCTCTGTCTTGCGTTCCGCTCCGCGTCAACTTTAAGCTTAGACAGAAGTTCTAAAGCTGATTCCAAGATTTGCAACATCCCCATCAGAGTTCAGTTCCTATCAGTCCTTCCAGTACAAACTCTGGTTTTCTCCTGCTTGGACTACTGCAATGCGCTCTACGTGGGGCTACCTTTGAAGGTGACTCGGAAACTACAACTAACCCAGAATGCAACTGCTGGTCTGGTGACTGGGAGCGGCCGCCAAGACCATATAACACCAGACCTAAAGGATCTACACTGGCTTCCAGTACATTTCCATGCATAATTGAAAGTGTTGGTGCTGACCTTTAAAGCCCTAAACCGCCTCACCCCAGTATACCCGAAGGAGCATCTCCACCCCCATCGTTCAGCCCAGACACTGAGATCCAGTGCCGAGGACCTTCTAGCGGTTCTCTCCATGCAAGAAGGGAGGTTACAGGGAACCAGGCAGAGGGCCTTCTTGGTAGTGGCGCCTGCCCTGCGGAATGCCCTCCCATCAGATGTCCATGAAATAAACAGGTATATGACTTTTAGAAGGCATCTGAAGGCAACTCTGTATAGAGAAACTTTTTAGTGTTTAATGTTTTATTAAGTTTTTGTATATGCTGGAAGCCACCTAGAGTGGCTGTTGGGTCAGCCCAGTTAGATGGTTATTATTATTATTATTATTATTATTATTATTATTATTCCCTACCTCCAGGTTATAGGTGCATAAAAACTCGCTGCAAAAATGACAATCTGCTTGGGTAATCAGTATGATCTTTTCTGTGTGCTCCTGGATATTCTGTTATTGCAATGCACTTTACATGGGACTTCTCTTAGGTCTGGTCTGGAAGTTTCAGCTGGTGCAAAACACGATGGCTAGATTGTTGATGGGGACACACTAATGCCAGCCCATAACTCTGGCGCTTGCCCTGGCTACCTGTATGTTCCCAGGCCAAGTTCTTCTATTCATTTACAAGGCTCTTGACCATTTTGGTCCAGGATACCTTGAGGGCAACTTGATTCCAGATCACTAAGGTCTTTGCGGGAGTCTCTGTTAGTGGTCACCCATTGCTCAGAGTCCCAGATCACATCGACCGGCTGCAGCTGTGCATTCACTTTTGTGGCCCCCAACTCCCTCCTGGCAGGTTCTTTTCCTGTTGAACTTCAGGCACCCCGTTTAAGAACAATTCAGCAGGGATTTTAAGTTGGCATTTCTTGTTCAAATTGTTTTCTCTTGTGCATCTCTTCTGCAGCCTCATTGTACACTGCTTAGAAACCAGCAGCGTTAAGCAGCACGTTAAGTTGTCGAAATAAATTAATACTGGTAAACCCCTATTCGGAAAACCTACAGAAATCTAATTGAAAAAGCAAAACGAGACAGATGCTAAAAGACAGATGGGAGCATCTCACAAGAGCCCAAAGTGAGTCTAGTGAACCAAGTTAAATTTCTGGTTCTCAGACGCGGCTGTTTCGGTTTGTACAATTCATCGATCTTTCAGGGGGAGATTCCCTCCCCACATTTTATTTTACTGGTTATGCCCCATGGCTGCTGTTATGTGTGTGGAACTTCAGGATATTTGAAGGGAGGAAGGAGAGAGCCAGGAATGGAGGTCAGGAGAGATGGAGGAAGGAGCAAAACTGTGGGCTGAATGCCCTAATCAGAAATTAATCAGAATTGTGCCCTGTAAATAAAAGGAAGTGTTCAGCACTGATAGCATTGTTGTAGACATTCTACATCCATCTCTTTATTCAGGCAGGGAGGTCAGGTGATTTTCTTCACAATAAGTCACTTGTGTCTGGGATGCTATTTCGCTGAGACATTTAATTAAACGATCCCAAACCTTCTACTGAGATACTGTAATATTATGGTTAATCAGTTGATGAATCAATTGATCGGTTCTAAGCCAGGCAGAAAATGACATCCAACCGGGCAGGGGAGGGGGAGGGGGTGGAACAACCCAACCCTTTATCTGGTTGACTGTCCCAGAAAGGAGGAAGACTTGTAACCTGAAATGGCCTCACCCGTCTGTTTTTGCAGCTGGAAAAAAAGAGAGAAGCAAGGTAGATAAAGTGCCATCTCATAATTGGCCGTTGAAGCAAGGGATGTCCACTTGAGTACAGTGGAAGTTGAAGACACTCAAACTCAGGACGCAAGGGAGAAACGGGCTAAGAGGAAGGCACGCTTGGCAAATCCACACTGTGATCAACTCCCGCCCGGAAACCCATGTCCCCACTGTGGAAGGACATATGGGTCCAGAATTGGCCTCCACAGCCACTTACGGACTCATTGTTAAAACCGTGTTTATGGAAGACAATCTTACTCGGCTACGAGTGATCACCAAAGAAGAAGAAGGAAAAGAAAGCAAAGAAATGAATGGTCCCTTTGTATCAGCATTATATAAGGGCCTGGTAGAATGGAATAGAGAAATCTTGTAGTTGTTGTTGTTTAGTTGTGTCCTACTCTTCGTGACCCCATGGACCAGAGCACGCCAGGCACTCCTGTCTTCCACTGCCTCCTGCAGTTTGGTCAAACTCATGCTGGGAGCTTCAAGAACACTGTCCAACCATCTCATCCTCCGTCGTCCCCTTCTCCTTCGTCCCAGCATCAGGGTTTTTTCCAGGGAGTCTTCTCTTCTCATGAGGTGGCCAAAGTATTGGAGCCTCAGCTTCAGGATCTCCCCTTCCAGTGAGCACTCAGGGCTGATTTCCTTCAGAATGGAGAGGTTTGATCTTCTTGCAGTCCATGGGACTCTCCAGAGTCTCCTCCAGCACCATAATTCAAAAGCATCAGTTCTTCGGCGATCAGCCTTCTTTATGGTCCAGCTCTCACTTCCATACATCACTACTGGGAAACTTCAATAAATTGGCTTCAGTTAATTGAACTGCATCTAGCCCATCGCCATCTTCCAAGCACTGGATGAAGTTTGTCAGGGTAGGAGCAGTGGAAGGTCAGGCTTTTGACTGGGCCTATACATTCCCTGCCATTTCCCAGCAGTGATCCTCCGTCCTAGGGAAATCGCTTCTGTGTGCTGGCAAAATCTCTCCTTAAGTACACAGCTCAAGTCCTTATTAGCTAGGCACAAGAAGTAGAGAGAGAGAGAGAGAGAGAGAGAGAGAGGCAATAAAGTAGGGAGCTGTTTAGCAATTATTCTAAGACAATCAGCCTTCTTGGCGTATCTTGAACTCTCTTCAAGATATAAATCTGAAACTCGTGCTGCCCTCTTCATGAGACTCAAACGCATGTGAATCTTGGAAGTGACTCTCGGCCGACTGATATTTTTATTCACCTCACACTCCCAGGAGCTCACTGACTGGAATTCAATAGAAACTGTTCTCTGTGTGAAAGTAATTTCAGAAAGTAATCTAGTTTATGGAAATGAAAGGCATCAAAACACAGGGCCAAAAAAAGAAGAAGGGAGGGGGAGCCCACTGTTTCTGTAGAAGTGTTCCCGCTTCAAATATTTGACATGGAAATTTATCTAATCCCTCTGGGGCACGCAGGTTTCACAAGTGTTAACGTCTTTCGAAATGAATTTCACAAATGTTTATTTGGGATTCCCGGGCATACAAATAATTGAGAATATCAAGGCACCTCGCGGAATCAGCCTTAATGATAGAGATCTCGGCGGGTTAAAGGGTATGAATTTTAATCGGGGAGGAGGGGAGGTGCGATTCCCCCCCCCAAACACACACGCCAATCGTTCAACATGAACACGGAGGGTAAATATGTCTTGGCACTTCTGAGTCCCAGCTGCCATTTTCCTCCGGTACTTCAAGATGAGACCGGCACATTTGTCACATTTTAGGAAAGGGGGCAGGCTGCAGACAGAGCAGGTCTAGCTCACGGTGGGAAGAGCACATTAAGAAAGCCTTGACAGAAAGGCATAATAATAATAATAATGATAATAATAATTTATTAGTATACCCCGCCCATCTGGCTGGGCTTCCCCAGCCACTCTGGGCAGCTTCCAAGAAAATATTAAAATACTGTAATACATCAAACATTAAAAGCTTCCCTAAACAGGGCTGCCTTCAGATGTCTTCTAAAAGTCTGGTAGTTGTTGTTCTCTTTGACATCTGGTGGGAGGGCGTTCCATAGGGAGGGCGCCACTACTGAGAAGGCCCTCTGCCTGGTTCCCTGTAACCTCACTTCTCGCAGTGAGGGAACCGCCAGAAGGCCCTCGGCGCTGGACCTCAGTGTCCGGGCAGAACGATAGGGGTGGAGATGCTCCTTCAGATATACTGGACCAAGGCCTTTAGCTTTAAATGTCAGCACCAACACTTTGAATTGTGCTTGGAAATGTACTGGGAGCCAATGTAGGTCTTTCAAGACCGGTGTTATATGGTCTTTGTGGCCGCTCCCAGTCACCAGTCTGGCTGCCGCATTCTGGATTAGTTGTAGTGTCTGGGTAACCTTCAAAGGTAGCTCCACGTAGAGCGCAATGCAGTAGTCCAAGCGGAAGATAACCAGAGCATGCACCACTCTGGCGAGGCAGTCTGCAGGCAGATAGGGTCTCAGCCCTCAGAAAAGGGATCCATGTGGCTGAAGAGAGAAAGAGAGGCAGTCTTTCTTGGGATTAGGGCTGTAAAATGGCGTCCTTCCCCATTCTGCCCAGTATCTATCGCATGCAGGAGTGTTTCTGTTCTGCTGCATTTCATCCTTCCTCTGAAAACCACATAATTCGTCCCGCTGTCTGCTGCGGCAAAATAAAATAACTAACCCAATTAATTAGGACGTGGGTGGCGCTGTGGGTTAAACCACAGAACCAAGGGCTTGCAGATCAGAAGGTCGGCGGTTCGAATCCCCGCAACGGGGCGAGCTCCCGTTGCTTGGTCCCTGCTCCTGCCAACCTAGCAGTTCAAAAGCACGTCAAAGTGCAAGTAGATAAATAGGTACCACTCCGGCAGGAAGGTAAACGGTGTTTCCGTGCGCTGCTCTGGTTCACCAGAAGCAGCATAGTCCTGCTGGCCACATGACCCGGAAGCTTTACGCCGGCTCCCTTGGCCAGTAAAGCGAGATGAGCGCCGCAACCCCAGAGTTGTCTGCGACTGGACCTAATGGTGAGGGTTTCCCTTTATCTTTACCTTTACCTAACCCAATTAATTAGAGAAATTACATTGTCGTTACATTATTGCACCCCATCCATTTCAATGCAAACTGAATGCAATGCAAATTGAGTGGGGAGGGGTAGCAAAGCCTCCGAGAAAAGAACTGTTTTGTCCCACAATAAAAAGTGCACTGGCTGCTTCCCATTTTATTCTATTGTGTTTCTTGTGTGTGAAGCTGTTGCTGACGGCCACATTCAGATTGACAGGCGACTGTGCAAGTACAGAAGTAGATAAAAAGGGCACCTGTCATTCCCAGGATTATTTTATTTTAAAAACCCCACCCATCTTCCTTTGGGTCCAGCATCAATTCCCCAGCCTGAGCCACCTGCCCCCGGCCCACTTTCTGCCAAGGCCTGGAGCTCACATCTCTGAACTCATCCCTGCGACATCTGGGGCCGGCTGCCGGCCTGAGACACTCCCCTCTCATTACCAGAGCCAGCGGGGAATACAAGACCCCTGTTTCCCTTCACTCTCCCTTTATGAATGGGTTGTCGGGGCGGGAGAAACACTTGATGGGCAGGCGGGGGAGGCAGGAAGAGGAGGCGTCCCACCCAGAGCATCATTTTCTCAATGGAGGGATGAAAAGGCCTGCAGGCTGCTATTCATCCCGACTCTTGTCTCGTCCCCTCCCCATTCTTTAGGGCTGCCATTCCAGCTGTTATTGCTGTCTAACCCCGCTGACCTCTGGTGTGTCCTCAACCATGGGAGGAACTCGGCCAAGGGAGAGGGGGTCTGCTCCCCCTACCGTTTCAATGCCAGTCTTATTTGCCACCCATTGACTCGGCTGCCCAGGGTTCTGTCCTGACCCACAGTTTGGTGGCGGTGCTCAAGGTGGCTTGGCCATGGGTACCCGGGCAATCTGTGAAGCCTGGTTGCAACCGTGATGGATGGGTTGATTTGGGGGCGGCGGACTAAATCTATTTGCTTATTTAAAGGTACAGTGGTACCTCAGGTTACATACATTTCAGGTTACATACGCTTCAGGTTACATACGCTTCAGGTTACAGACTCAGCTAACCCAGAAATAGTGCTTCAGGTTAAGAACTTTGCTTCAGGATGGGAACAGAAATCGTGCTCCGGCAGCACGGCAGCAGCAGGAGGCCCCATTAGCTAAAGTGGTGCTTCAGGTTAAGAACAGTTTCAGGTTAAGAACGGACCTCCGGAACGAATTAAGTACTTAACCCGAGGTACCACTGTAAAGGTAAAGGGGCCCCTGACCATTAGGTCCAGTTGTGGCCGACTCTGGGGTTGCGGCGCTCATCTCACTTTACTGGCCAAGTGAGCCGGCGTACAGCTTCCAGGTCATGTGGCCTGGTGAACCAGAGCAGCGCACGGAAATGCTGTTTACCTTCCCACCGGAGTGGTACCTATTTATCTACTTGCACTTTTGACATGCTTTCAAACTGCTAGGTTGGCAGGAGCAGGGACTGAGCAACGGGAGCTCACCTTGTTGCGGGGTTCGAACCGCCGACCTTCTGATTGGCAAGTCCTAGGCTCTGTGGTTTAACCCACAGCGCCACCCATGTCCCTATTTGCTTATTTATATGTGCACAAATCTCCCTTTGTGTACTTTGTAACTTAAGGAGATTCACCAGTGTCGAAGCAATGGTTCTTCAACATCAACTTCGTTGAACTGATCATGTTGGGCGCATGCCTGATTATCATCTTCCAAAGCAACTGCTCTATTCCGAACTTAAAAATGGAAAGCGTAATGCTGGTGGTCAACAAAAGAGGTTTAAAGACTCTCTCAAGGCAAATCTTTAAAAATGGTAGTATAAACACCAACAATTGGGAAACACTTGCCTGCGAGCGCGCCAGTTGGAGAACAGCCTTTACCAAAGATGTCACAGGCTTTGAAGACAATCGAACTCAGGACGCAAGGGAGAAACTTGCTAAGAGGAAGACATGCTTGGCAAATCCACACCGTGATCAACTCCCGCCCTGGAACCAATGTCCCCACTATGGAAGGACATGTGGATCCAGAATTGGCCTCCACAGTCAATTATGGACTCATTGTTAAAACCGTGTTTATGGAAGACATTCTTACTTGGCCACAAGTGATCGCCAAAGAGAGAAAAGAGACAAATATACCGTAAAAAAAAACCCCACTATTAAAGAGTGAACTCCATCTTTGGGCTGGCAGGCTCCTGTGACAGCTGGGTCCACCTAGATTACTATCTGTGAACCACCCTGAGACCTGTGGGCATAGGATGGTATACAAATTTAAATAATAATAATAATAATAATAATAATAATAATAATAATATGTCCACACTTGGTGCTGGAGGAGACTCTTGAGAGTCCCATGGACTGCAAGAAGATCAAACCTACCCATTCTGAAGGAAATCAGCCCTGAGTGCTCACTGGAAGGACAGATCCTGAAGCTGAGACTCCAATACTTTGGCCATTGTATGAGAAGAGAAGACTCCCTGGAAAAGACCCTGATGTTGGGAAAGATGGAGGGCACAAGGAGAAGGGGACGAGAGAGGACAAGATGGTTGGACAGTGTTCTCGAAGCTACCGGCATGAGTTTGACCAAACTGCGGGAGGCAGTGGAAGGCAGGAGTGCCTGGCGTGCTCTGGTCCGTGGGGTCACGAAGAGGCGGACACGACTAAACAACAACACAATGTCCACACTGATGGGCAGCAGTGCTCAGACCTACCTGGAGAAGCCAGAGATTGAACATGGAGCCTTCTGCATGCAAAGCAGGTACTCTACCACTGAGCTAGGGTTCTTCTCTTGCATGGAAGGGTAGTGTACCTTGTCTGGGGGCTGGGGCTGGAGAAGGTCAGGAGACCCTCTAGGGAAATAGCATGGGTAGGTTCTGATCTCTCAGCACCAGCAATTCCTAGCCGTGGTGGAATACCTGATTCCAGGCCACAGGGAATTCAACTCGGGGGCCTTATTTCCCTCTTTTAACATTTCGACATTATCATTGTTTTTTTGTTTTCCCCCCAAAGCAATATTTTAACTCCAAAGTTCACCTGCTAATCCTTAAAGCTGCTGAGACACCAGAATCAATAGGATGGGATTTTGCGATTCTCATTATTGTTATGTATTGTTCTTGCCGAGCATTCTGTATTAATATTTATAAATGCTTGGGAAGTCATATATATGAAATTTATATGAATAGAAATGAGAGGGGGGGCGGCTTCCTTCCTACAGAGAACTATTGTATCCAATATACTTTATTACCTTTTTGGACAATGGCAAGGAAATGAAATGATTTGCTAAACAATCTACTTGATGCTAGGCGGGGTTGCTGAACTGGGAGTGTGAACTGGGTGCGGAGGAAATGAATCAAAATGCTTCAGGTAGGTTGATATGATAAGTAGAGACCTGTAGCCCAGTTAGGGTGGCTATATATGCATCACCCAAAACAAAGGCAAGGCACATTTTCTGCAAACTGATTTCTGTAATTTAACTGGGTGGGGATCTCACCCTACTGGGGAGCAAGACTCTGCCCAGGAGATCTGTGTGTGCCTTCTCAGCCTGTAGTTCAGGTGCTCACAAGTTGATCGGCAACTTGAATAGCTCCTGCGGGTCTCTAATAATAATAATAATAATAATTTTTTATTTATACTCCGCCCTTCCCGGTTCAAAAACCGGGCTCAGGGCGGCTAACAACAAATTTAAACCACTTAATTGTAAAAGCAGCACAAAATACAGTATAAAAACATGAATAACAATAAAATTCAGAAATCAATTTAGGGGAAATAAGTATTAGATAATCCCCAGGGCTAGCTGGCTAAATTAGTCCTATTTGGGCCAGCAAGGAGACCAGGGGAGAATTAGCTGTGGGATCCCAGAGCGTGTAGTTTTCATAAAAAGGGGAGGGGGAGGGAAGGAAGGGGAATAAAGCCTAAGTTGAAAGCCAGGCGGAATAGCTCTGCCTTACAGGCCCTGCGGAAGGAGATTAAATCCTGCAGGGCCCTGGTCTCATGGGACAGAGCATTCCACCAGGACAGAGCCATCACTGAAAAGGCCCTGGCCCTGGTGGAGGATAGTCTGACTTCCTTAGGACCCTGGACCTCTAAACTATGGTTATTCATGGACCTTAAGGTCTTCTGCAAGGCAGACCAGGAGAGGCGGTCCCATAAATATGATGGCCCTAAGCCATGGTTATTTCTATTTATATATCAGACTTGGACCAGGCAGCTTCATATAGAGGACTGTCCTCAGTAAATTGGAATATAGGACATTCCTCCAGATACACAGGAAAATCAGCCTAACCACCATCCCCGTCACATCAGTTTGGCTTCCTTCTGCCACAATAAAACCAACCAAGAGACTAAACAGTAGGACTGTGTCCCAGATATGGCCGGATCCTGCACTCAGGGGCGGATTTGGGTAATATTTCATAACATGGCACCCTGCATGGCAAGGCAAAAAATTAGATCTTATCAGTTATGGATCTTCTCAATGTTTCACCCCCTCTGCTTGGCACCTTGTGTGGCAGAACCGCCCGCACTGACCTAAATCCTGCGCTGCATTTTCAAATCAACTCAGGATTTGGCCAGATCAGGTTGAGGCAGGCCCAGATCCCCCTGGGTCAGATTGTGTCCAGTCTGGTGCCCTCCATATATTGCGTGTGTAGGTCCCCGGGCCACCCCTCAAATAACTTCACACATAACACGTAATTTTAGTTTTGGTTTTTGGGCACTATTTTGGCCACAACTTTATTAAAATACAAAATCAGTGAGTGGTTGTTTAGACATTGGTTATGACTATCTGTCCCCCTGCCTGGGACAGAACTGACATCCCAAGGTCCGATCGGTAGCCAGTAGAAGGGAAAGTCAAACTTGGGGGTCATTTGAGCTAAGCGTCAGACCCACGCCGCTCACCCCAGCAGCTCCCCAAAAGCTTGCCGGCCCTGGTGCCATGACAGGGATTGGACGGCCCTGATCCCATGACAGGGATTGGACGAAATCGTGGCAAGCCCCAGGATTCCTTTAACGGAATTCCCTTCAGCGCAATAGGAGGGGCAGGCACAGCCTATCCTGACCCCTCCACCACCAGCATATTATAACCAATGCCTAACCGCAACCTTACAAGTTGTGACGAATTGCTGAGTAGCAGGCAAAAACCAAATGGCACAGCCAATCACCAAATGGCAAAATTCCTACTAGGCCCCTGCGCCAAGGCAGACGATCCCATGACAGGCAAAGCAAGGTCAACCGGAAAAGAGGGCGGGCGGGCGGGTGATCCGATGCACTCTGCAAAGAGAAAGAGAAACCAGAGTGCACCAATATTTAAAGACTATGGTCCCACCCACCCAATTTGCAACATACAATTTGCCCCAGCAACCCGGTTACCCAATCACAATGCCAGGCAACAACTATTAACCTGCCTGGCAACAAGAGGCCTGGCCCGGCGGCCCACACCGCAACACGTGCTCTCATTTATTGGAGAACACGCTTTCTTGAACTATAACTCCCATCAATCCCAGTCATTGGGCATCTTGGCTGTAGGTGATGGGAATGTGATATTTACAGCATCTAGAAGACGCCAGTATTGCCTATCGTGGCCAATGCAGTATGCATGAACAAATCGAAATACTTACTGCTCCATTTTGTTGATTCTGGCTTCCGTTACCCACCCCAAGTCTTTGGGGGGTGGGAGGGCTACCAATCTAAACAAATAAATCCCGAGCCACCTAAGCCTATGTGGAACGATGGCCTCTTTATGAATATCTGGAAAGCGACCAAGTCCTTTCCGTTGCGGCTACTTCTGCAAATAAATAATAATTAGAAAAGAGATTGAATTTCTGCCGCGAGCACCTTCGCAGTACACGCAAGAAAGAGAATACCTGAATAGTTTAAGCAATAACACACAAGATGGGCTTCGTTTTACAGTTTTGCCGCCACCGCAGGGGCTGCTAATCTGAAATGATTTTATCCGGAGGAAAATGGGGTTTACCAATGGCTTTGGCCAAGAGCCCGCAATAGCAAATGCCACTCCTCTGGATGGCGGAACAACAAAAGGGGCGGTGGAATTAACTGCCCAAGTGTGTTTTTGTTCTCTTCCATCAACACATTTCCCGTGTTGTCCCTTTTTTTCAGAGGGAAAATTATATAAAACAAAGAAAACACTCTAAAGGAGCTCTTGGTGTCCAGCTACTTATTTGTTGGGCATACGGCGGCATCGTCAAAGTGATGTTTTCTTTTCCCCCAAACCTTTGTGCTTTTCTCCTCTGGTTCAGCGCAGGTAGAGCTTTCCTGCTCACTGAGTCAGAAAACTGGGTAATCAAACCTGGAGTCCTGCCCTGAAGCACTAACCAATACCTGATACCTTAAGCACATTCGTTTCCCAATAACAGCGCCCAGTGATGAGGTCTCTCAGTGGGGGCATCGGTTTACCCCCTGAAGCAAAGGGGCTTAATTGCCTTCATTATCGGACTTTGGCGAACTGCAAAAACATTGTTCCTGGCCACCAATGAACCCAGCCCTGCTTTCAAGCCAGATCATCCTCGTTTTGTCTTGAAAGCCGAGTTGTATTGGCTTTCGAGGTGGAGATAACGGACGCTCAAATTTTGGCAACATCGCGCAATAAACTTTTAAAAAAAATGTTTATTTTGTGGGCGAGGGAGGGTTAGCTGTGCTGGAATTCTAAATGGATATTCAACTTGTAAGATGCATCATTAAATACACTGTATATATCAACCCACCCTTTATGACATCAAAGCTGGAAAAAAAACTACTTTGGAAAGAGAGCATCATGCCCAATACTTTTTTTTATAATAATAATATTTATTAAAGTTTTAAAAATACAAAAAAGTGGGGTTTTTTTGGCTGTGGTGATCTTTGTTTTCGTGTGTGAGTGGGGTGGGTGGGTGTTTTGGATCAGGTTAGCCATATTGATTTGTATGCTGTTTGTGGATTATTGTCATTGTCTTGTTGGGCTGTGTATGTGATAAAGGGGAGCCATACCGGGGTGAAGACGTCTTCTTCTATTTGTCCCCGTGTCAGTTTCAGTTTATTGGTTAATTTTTCTAGTAGGGCTGTTTCCCATACTATTTGGTACCATTGGTCCATGCTTACTCCTGACAAGCCTCTCCAGTGTCTGGTTATGGTGTTTCTGGCTGCTGAAAGTAGGTGGGTTATGAGTTCTTTGTGGTGTAAATGGGCATTGTTGTCTTGGAAGATGTTTAGTAGGGCCAATTCTGGGGTGATGTCTAATACTTGCTTAGTTATTTTACTTATTTCTCGTATGGTTCTTGTCCAGAATAGTTGGGTTTTGGGGCACTCCCACCACATGTGGAGGTATGTGCCTGTGGAGGTGTACCCTCTCCAGCATTTTGGTGAGGTTCCTGGGCGTATTAGCGCTAGTTTTCTTGGTGTTAGGTGCCACCTGTAGGTGAGTTTCCAAGTGAGTTCTTTTCTTTTCGTTGATATGGATTTAAAGGGGGGTTTAGACTACATTCTG
Source organism: Podarcis siculus (assembly GCA_034642415.1). Lineage (NCBI taxonomy): Eukaryota > Metazoa > Chordata > Lepidosauria > Squamata > Lacertidae > Podarcis > Podarcis siculus. The sequence continues at coordinate 6,361,844 of JAXCMG010000059.1, forward strand.
GTCCATTGAGTGGGGTTAATCTCATAGCCTATGTCGTTCTCCCATGGTTTTTTTGATTGCGTCTAAGGGGTTTGTGTGATTTTGGAGTAGTATTTTGTATATTGCGGATACCGTCCCTTTACCATTTCCCTTTGTTGTTAGGAGGAGGTTTTCGAAGGTTGTCAGGGGCTTACACACAGATGTGCTTGGGACAAAGTAGACTTTGAAATGCTAATATTTAAGAGTTGGTATGTACAGGCAAACAGCCTCCGCATGGTAGCACCTGACACCACCCTCCTTCTTTTTAAAAACATTTTTTATTAGTTTTTTAAGATATCATTTACAAGAATAATTAAACATACTTTTATATCTTATGCAAATTTTTTATGACTTCCATCAATCATATCTGAAAATTTTCCAGTCTTTTCACTTAATTTACATTTCTTACTTTCACTATGACATTTAAGTCTCATAACTAATATCTCTATTCTTTCTCTACTTTGCAAGGTTTCATATATTCCTCCTTACAAAACGTCTTGTAGTCCTACTAGCCTAATTTGTTGATTACAGTTGCTCTTCAAATAATTCGTATATTTCTTCCAATCTTCTATAAATCTCTGGTCCCGCAGGTTTCGAATCCTTCCTGCCATTTTATCCAATTCTGCGTAGTCCATTAGTTTTGTCTGCCATTCTTCTTTTGACGGTGTTTCTTCTTGTTTCCATTTCTGGGCTGACAATACTCTTGCCACTGTTGTTGCATATAGACACAATTTAACATCTTGTCTGTTAATATCCTCACCTATAATACCAAGTAAAAATGCTTCTGGTTTAAAAAAAATGTATATTTCAACATCTTTTTCATCTCATTATATATCCCAGAAGTTTTTGACACCACCCTCCTTATGGGCACCCCAGTGCCTGAGCTTAGCACCACATACACCCTTTGTTCTTCCAGGACTTTTCCTGAGCTCCCTCCACGCCCCCCATGTCCTGGGACCTACTGACTCAGCTCAGGCCACTGCTACACTCAAACTAATGGTAGGGCCGGCCCTGGAAGACATCACGGTTTGAAACCATTGATAGCACCTGGTATTCTGGATCTGTTCTTCTGATATCACCTTTCAAAACGGCTTTTGTTACTCTTTGAGAACCGCTACAGCTGAAAAACGGTATGCGATAAGAAATCTCCGTTGGAAAAACACTCCCAGAGATTACAGATCGGCAGATCCTCATGTTAGAATATCTACAATTAGCAAAACTGACGGGATCAGTTAGAGGAATATCGAAACGAAAAACAACTAGAGAATGGATAATATTTAAGAATCATGTAAAACTTTATTGCACAAATAACTCCTTATTAGCAGAAACTGAGTGATATTTGTAAAGAAAAAGATCAAAGGTATACAAAGCAGAAAGAAATGATATTATATAATGTAAACCTGTAAATAAGAATGTTATATCAAACAGGATAATGAGAAGGATGGAAAGGATTGTGTCGATGAACACTTTTACTATGGAAATAATTTTGTCTTTTTTTATTTCTTTGTTTCTTATCTTTGCTACTTCTTTATTTTTTATTTCTTTATACATTTTCTATTTTATATAGTTTTCTTTTTTTAACCTGTTAAGAGATAGTACATAATGTTTGTATAGACATGCAAATATTTTAATCAATAAAGAATATTAATAATAATAAAAAAAATCCCCAGACATCTCACAGAATTACAGAATTGCAGAGTTGCGAGCAAGCCCCAAGAGTCATCTAGTCTGACCCTCTCCAATGCAGTAATCTCAGCTAAAGCATCCACGACAGATGGCCATCCAACCTCTGCTTAAAAACCTCCAAGGAAGGAGAACTTCTCCAGTGCAACTTCTGTGCATCACAGTCGCTTCTGAGGGGAATGTCCTTCTGAGGCCCTCCTTCGTTTGCCTCTTCCTCAAGAGGTCCAAAAGGTGGAGACACAAGAACGGGGCCTTCTCTGCAGTGGCTCCCATTCTGTGGAATGCTATCCCCAGGGAAGTTTGCCTGGCGCCTTCATTATACACCTTTAGGTGCCAGGCAAAAAGTTTCCTTTTTAACCAGGCCTTTGGTTGATCTTATTGACATCCAACACCCTTTTAGAATGTGGCTTTGGGGGGAAGGTTATTGGGTTATTGCTTTTGGTTTGATTTTATATGTTGTGGCCTTATTGTAAACTGCCCTGAGACCTCTGGGTATAGGGTGGTGTATAAGTTGAATTAATAATAATAATAATAATAATAATAGAGGCAATGCTCACCTCACACAAGAGAGTGATAAAAGCTGCTGAACTTTGCAGTTGGTCTCTGAATATTGAGGAAAAGTTCTGATGGATAAACTATAGAAATCACAGGAGTGACATCACATGCACAAGGCCGGCCAGTATATGGACATCAGTTCCTTGGGACGCGGGTGGCACTGTGGGTTAAACCACAGAGCCTAGGCTGATCAGAACGTCAGCGGTTCGAATCCCCGCAACAGGGTGAGCTCCCGTTGCTTGGTCCCTGCTCCTGCCAACCTACCAGTTCGAAAGCACGTCAAAGTACAAGTAGATAAATAGGTACCGCTCTGGCGGGAAGGTAAACAGTGTTTTTGTGCACTGCTCTGGTTCACCAGAAGCGGCTTAGTCATGCTGGCCACATGACCCGGAAGCTGTACACCGGCTCCCTCGGCCAATAAAGCGAAATGAGCGCCGCAACCCCAGAGTCGGCCACGACTGGAGCTAATGGTCAGGGGTCCCTTTACCTTTTATCAGTTCCTTGATAAGTGAGTCGAGAAAGTCCATCCGTCAAGAATGAGGAAATGGCCTTTGCCATTTTGGTTGCCCGCTGCGCCCTGGGGCTATAATTTGCCAAGTAATTTCCCTTGAACATCTGCCAATGCTCTGTGTGGTAAGCAACAGCCAGCCAGCTAGGGATGTTCTACCATACTGGCACATCCCAGTCTACGAGAGGAGCATTTTCCTCCTCCTCCTCTTCTCTTTCAGTGCTCCCCGCATCTAAAATGAGCTTGTGGTAAATCCTGTCAACTCAACACCTGACAAAAGCGCTTCGACGTCAGATGTAAAGAATGCCACCTACGGCTTAATGTCTGGCTTTAGAAAATACAACTGAAAGAGAGAGAGAGAGTCAGAGCGGGGATGGGGGGGGGGAGAGAGACTATCAAACCACTCCCGAACGTTGCAAACAATGAGTCCTTTTGTCTTCTTCAAGCCCAGTTAAGTCAACCGAGTGGAAATGCTACTTCCATCCTTAATCGACAAATGAAATTAAAGTTGTTGAAAGATGTCTGCAAAACCAGGAAGGCCTCGCTTCTTGCTGAGAGCAGAAGAAAAGCTGAAACCCACCAAATATTTTAGCAGCTTTATTAAATTTCCAATTATATCTGGGATCGTTGCTAAGCGCATGCTTGCAGACGCACCACGAGCATGAGACGCGCAGGTTGGCTCACAGGAGGGTGATTTAGAGGTTTAAAGGTTTCTTCAGCGCAAAGAAAAAAGAAAAAGAAAAAAGAGTGTTAATGAAGGAGGCTTGACAATCCGTGACGTTTGTGCGGAGCCAAGGAAGTCAGAGCGGCGTTTCCAGGCGGTTAGAGGAAGAGATCCCAGGTTCCCAGCAGCGGAAAGAGATGACAGAACTGGTTGGCACATTGCAGTCTGCAGCAGGAGGGAGTCACATATACACCAGGCAAGCAAGGGGCCCTTTAGCTATCCTTGGCACCAAGGTCTGCCTGCAATCTCCTTTCAACCAAGAAGAGGGGAATTAATAATAATAATAATAATAATAATAATAATAATAATAATAATATTAATAATAATTTATTTGTACTCCGCCCATCTGGCTGAGTTTCCCCAGCTAGCTCTCAATCGAGTGTTAAAAACAATACAGCATTAAATACTAAAAACTTCCCTAAACTTCAGCACTGCTGGACAGGACAGCATCCCCACCAGCACACCTGAGGGCAGCAGGGAGAGGAAGCCCGGCACACAAAGCTCTGCTTCTCAGGAGGATCATAGCAGAGGCAGCAGAGGCTGTTGCTGTTACCCCAGTGCCACCCCAGCTGCCTCACTCTGCTTAATTCAGGGGTTTAAGTTTAAGATCTTAAACCAAGACTTGTACAACAGAAAATGCTATTTAGAATCTATTGGACTCCCCTAAAAAGGTAAAGGGGAACGCGGGTTGCGCTGTGGGTTAAACCACAGAGCCTAGGACTTGCTGATCAGAAGGTTGGCGGTTCGAATCCCCGTGACGGGGTGAGCTCCCATTGCTTGGTCCCTGCTCCTGCCAACCTAGCAGTTCGAAAGCACGTCAAAGTGCAAGTAGATAAATAGGTACCGCTCCAGCAGGAAGGTAAACGGCGTTTCCATGCGCTGCTCTGGTTCGCCAGAAGCGGCTTAGTCCTGCTGGCCTCATGACCCAGAAGCAGTACGCCGGCTCCCTCGGCCAATAAAGCGAGATGAGCACCTCAACCCCAGAGTCGGCCAAGACTGGACCTAATGGTCAGGGGTCCCTTTACCTTTACCTTAAAAAAGGTAAAGGACCCCTAACCATTAGATCCAGTCACAAACGACTCTGGGGTTGCGGCGCTCATCTCACTTTACTGGCCAAGGGAGCCTACGTTTCTCCACAGACAGTTTTTCCAGGTCATGTGGCCAGCATGACTAAGCTGCTTCTGGCGAACCAGAGCAGCGCACGGAAACGCCGTTTACCTTCCCGCCGGAGCGGTACCTATTTATCTACTTGCACTTTGATGTGCTTTCGAACTGCTAGGCTGGCAGGAGCTGGGACCAAGCAACGGGAGCTCACCCCATCGCGGGGATTCAAACCGCCCACCTTCTGATCGGCAAGCCCTAGGCTCAGTGGTTTAACTCACAGCGCCACCTGCGTAAAGTGTATAAAAAGGTGTAAAAGGTTTGTATAAAAAGGGACTATCTGGTGTAGCTCTTTGTCGGAGATGTAATATGGGCAATGCTTCTTGCAAACATGTTTTTACTGTGTCCCACACTTCCCAAGTTTGGGGAGAAGGTGCTGGACTACATAAACAAGAAACTATGGGGGGGGAAATTAAGATTTTCATAGGTGAATATGCTCTTGAACTATATACCCATTGTATGGAAATTGACAGCAGGGCGGTGTAAATGGATTCTGTGTGCTGAGGCTGAAACTGATGAACTGGAAGAATAGAGAGATGATTCCCCTTCACTGATGGCTTGACAAGTTGTCAACATTGGCAACAGCTTATAGACCCAGACTGGATAAATGCAATGATATTTGGAATGAGTTTACACATTAGGTTATTGGCAATTATATGTGTATTATTAGGATAATCAGAATATACACATGTATGGTAAGGGGGGAGTCCCCCCCTTTGTCACTCTCACTCACTTTTTTCCCTTTCATTCTCTCTCTCTCTCCCCCCCCCCCTTTTTATGAGTGGAATTCTCTTAATGAAATATTAATACTTAATGCAGCGGTGACGAACCTCATTCCTAGCAGCTGAATTCAGCCTCCTGGGCCTCTCAGCCTGGACCCTGGGACTCTCCCCAGCCAAACCCCTTCTCCACAGGCCACAACAATCCTGTGTTGTAGGTCAGGTCAGGATGTGGCCATTGTTGGTCCTCCCTGGTCTTTCAATAGCTTTAGATACCATTGGCAATTGTATCCTCCTGGAGTGGCTCTGTGGATTGGGAATTCGAGGTACATGGTTTGATTGATTGTCTCACAGTTTATTCATCATCAAACCTTTTATTGGCATCACATACAAACATCCATAGCAAATCAATATAGAATTCCCGCCTTCCCAGTGACACAAAACATTTGTCAAATGAAAGAGGCAAAGCAGTCTAACATGAACTCATGGTTTATTGGCTGCTGACCATGGTTAAGCTGTGGTCCGAAGCCATGGTTTGTGGCTGGCTGAGGAACCTTTGGTTTGTTCCCACAATGGCTTGGCATTCTGGGTAAGCCTAGGGTACTTTGTGAAAGATCCCAAACTCAAATCTCACTTCCGTCACGAACTCGGCAGGTAGCCTTAGGTAGGCCTCTGTTACCTCTCAGCCTCAGTCATCCCCACACCATCTGTAAAATGGGGATAATAAGAAACACGTAATTTCAAAAGAACTGAAAGTGGTACTTTGCATGAATGTACACTGCAGTCTTGCTGTGACTTTCGGGAAAGTAGAAATCGCTGGTTTTTGAATTGCACAAAACTTTGACTAAACAGAGGCAAAAGTAGAATGAGTACACACAAACATTTCTTTCAAAACACCTTCAGCTCTGTGAGGGAGAAGCCATCTCCAGGCTAATACGGACTGACCTTACAGGGCTATTGTGTCATTCTTGTCTCAGTCTTCAGGCAACGTAGATGAACAAACTAAACACCTGTATTCTAAAGAGACAGTGAGGTGCAGTGGTTAGGGTGTCAGGTTAGGCCTAGGACCCTTGTACCTACGGGACCGCCACTCCTGGTATGTCCCATGGAGGACCTTACGGCCTTCAAATAAAAACATCTTGGAGGTCCCAGGCCACAGAGAGGTTAGGCTGGCCTCAACCAGAGCCAGGGCTTTTTGGGCCGTGGCCCCAATCTGGTGGAACGCTCTGTCACAAGAGACAAGGGCCCTGTGGGACTTGACATCTTTCCTGCAAGACGGAGCTGCAAGACAGAGCTGTTCCGCCTGGCCTTTGGCCAGGGCACAGCCTGACCCCCTCCTTCTGTAATCCTCATAGAACTCTAGCCCAATGGTTGCCATTAATTTGATTCTGAATTGATTTTAGAATGTATTTCAATTAATTGACTGTGATTTTATGTAAATTGTGCTATTTTTACTGTTGTTAGCCGCTCTGAGCCTGGCTTTGGCTGGGGAGGGCGGGATATAAATAAAAAATTATTATTATTATTATTATTATTATTATTATTATTATTAAGGTTCAGATTCACACTCAGCCCTGTTGCTCATTACGCTGAGCTTGGGCCAGTCACAACATCCCACCCTAACCCACCTCACAGGGTTGTTGTGAGGATAAAATGGGGAGTGGAAGAACCATGTACACGCCACCCTCTACCTCCTTGGACCTGGGAGACCAGGGTTCAAAACCCTACTCAGCCACAAAGGACTGACCTTGGCTAGTTGCGCTCACTCAGCCCAACCTATCCCACACAATCATTGTGTGGATCAGATGAAGAGGGGGAGACCCATGTATTTCACCTTGGAGGAGGAAGAAGAAGAAGAAGAGGAGGAGGAGGAGGAGGAGTTTGGATTTGATATCCCGCTTTATCACTACCCTAAGGAGTCTCAAAGGGGCTCACAATCTCCTTTCCCTTTCTCCCCCACAACAAACACTCTGTGAGGTGAGTGAGGCTGAGAGACTTCAGAGAAGTGTGACTGGCCCAAGGTCACCCAGCAGCTGCATGTGGAGGAGCGGGGAAGCGAACCTGGTTCCCCAGATTACGAGACTACCGCTCTTAACCACTACACCACACTGGCGAAAAGAGGAGAAAGGTGGCATATCATATAATAGAATCCTAGTTGGAAGGGACCCCAAGGGTCATCGAGTCCAACCCACAACAATGCAGGAATCCTGCCCACGGCCATCTCTGGGTGGGCTTGAACCACCAACCTTCTGCTTAACAGCCAGATGCACTGACCCACTGAGCAGAAAAACATTCTGACAGGAAGAGTTGGAGGGTAGGACTCGAACCCATGGCTTCAAGCTACAGGAAAGGAGATTCCAGCAAAACTTCAGGAAGAACTTTCTGACAGTAAGAGCTGTTCGACAGTGGAAGAGTCTCCCATGAGAGGTGGTGGACTCTCCTTCCTTGGAGGTTTCTAAGCAGAGGTTGGATGGCCATCTGTCATGGGTGCTTTAGCTGAGATTCCTGCATTGCAGCAGGTTGGACTAGATGACCCCTGGGAAACTTTGCAACTCTACGATTCTATGAGCCGTGATGTGCTGGAGGACAGCAACCATTAAATAGAACTGCAACAATTAAAATAAAAGAAATAATAACTTGGAGAAAAGCAGGGGGAATAACTGCAGTCATAAATGCATAAAATCTAAATGCCAAGTTTCATTACTCGTATATCTAGTTGGGTTAGGGCCAGATTTAGGTTGGATGAGGCCCTAAGCTGCTGAAGGTATTGGGGCCCTTTATATGTCCAGCTGTCCTTTGTCAACAACAAATCGTCACTTTTTTGTGTTGAATATATGCTATATGGTCATTTATGGATCTAATACAGTGATGGCTAAACTTGGCCCTCCAGCTGTTTTGGGACTACAACTCCCATCATCCCTAGCTAACAGGACCAGTGGTCAGGGATGATGGGAATTGTAGTCCCAAAACAGCTGGAGGGCCAAGTTTGGCCATCACTGACCTAATAGGTACGTATCTAAAGCCATTTGCGCATGTTTCCATGCAACCAGTCCATGCAGAATGTAGGCACCCTTTATATAAAAATGAGAAAACCAGTGATATTTTGGGAGCAGGCTAGCAGGCAGGGCCCATGACTTACATCATAGGAGCCTAGGTAAAGGTAAAGGGACCCCTGACCATTAGGTCCAGTCATGGCCGACTCTGGGGTTGCGGCGCTCATCTCGCTTTACTGGCTGAGGGAGCTGGCATACAGCTTTCGGGTCATGTGGCCAGCATGACTAAGTCACTTCTGGTGAACTAGAGCAGCGCACAGAAATGCCGTTTACCTTCCCGCCGGAGCGGTACCTATTTATCTACTTGCACTTTGACGTGCTTTCGAACTGCTAGGTTGGCAGGAGCTGGGACCGAGCAACGGGAGCTCACCCCGTAGCGGGGATTCGAACCGCCGACCTTCTGATCAGCAAGTCCTAGGCTCTGTGGTTTAACCCACAGCACCACCCATGTCCTTTCATCGGAGGCTACACAACACCAAAAACACTGTTGCTGTATGTAGGTTTTATTTTATTTGTTTCTTTATGTTATATTTTGGAAATGTACATCCAGTTTTTTCCTTTAAATTTTTGGGAGCCCCTAAGAGATTGGGGCCTTAAGCTTTAGCTTGTTTTAGCTTATACTTAAATCCAGCACTGAGTTGGGTATTTGATAAAAACCAAGGAACTACCTTGAGAGTCCCATAGACTGCAAGAAGAACAAATCTGTCCATTCTTCAGGAAATCACCCCGGAGTGTTCACTGGAAGGACAGATCGTGAAGCTGAGGCTCCAAGACTTTGGCCACCTCAAGAGAAGAGAAGACTCCCTGGAAAAGACCCTGATGTTGGGAAAGATGGAGGGCACAAGGAGAAGGGGACGACAGAGGACGAGATGGTTGGACAGTGTTCTTGAAGCTACTAACATGAGTTTGACCAAACTGCGGGTGGCAATGGAAGACAGGAGTGCCTGGCGTGCTCTGGTCCAGGGGGTCATGAAGAGTTGGACACGACCAAACGACTAAACAACAACAACAACAAAGGAACTCCCCTCTCCTCCCTGGGTCTTTAAAAGGTGGCCTATTTCCTTTCCCCCCTTCTTACCATTAGAAAAAGAAAAAGAAAAGTCAGGCGAAGAAGAAGCGGAAGGAGATGCAAGGGCTCGTTCTAGTGTGACAATTAAATCCAACCATTTAGCAACTTGCATCTGTAAACAGAGGAGAGAGCGCCTCAAAAGGCGTCTCCAGCGTGCCAGCGAGGAGAAGGGAAGTTTTAAATCTGACGCCCGCATTCTGAAACACATTCCAAAATGTAAATACGCACACGCAAGCATGCGGCTACATATTTTGAAGGAAACCATTGCAAGGCTCCCTCTGTCAAAGATGCTCCCCCCCTTTTTTTTGCAAACTGAGAGATTTTTTGCAAACTGAGAGAGATGCTCCCCAGGTCTTCTCTGGCCTGCCCTCTGCTGGAGAGAAGCCGCAAGCGCAGGCCACGCTGCCTCCAATTAAAATTTGGCACCTTCCGCTCGCATCTGCTTTAGGAATCCAAAGCGTGAAATTTGGAGTAGCAGGTTTAATATTTGATCCAGCCAAAAAAATTTTGCTACAAGGACTTACCTATGGTAGTGGGGTTTTGTGGGGGGGAGAGGGGGGGAGTTATTATTCCTGGTTCTCTGCGGTTTTTTCGTTTTTCGTTTTTTTTGTTCCCTTGCCACCCAGCCTGTCCAAACTCAAAAAAAAATATCTGTCACCAAAGTAAATACGTGGCAGGCATAATTTCATGGCTGTGCAAAAATTTGTTTAATTTCCCATCCGGTACAAATAATTACTTAGCATAATACCACTTAAAATCTGGGCTCTTATCAGGAAACCGCTGATGGCACATTAGGGGGGGGAAAGAGAAAAGAAACAAAAAATATATAACTTGAGAAATAATTATGGTATCGTGGCAGGGTGGGGGGGGTGAGGTTTGCACTGATCTCCTACAGCGAGGGTCAATCTGACAGCGGACACCAGGTAATATGCAGTTAACACGGCGGCCCAGGTTTGACCAAAACATCCACAGAGTCATAGAATTGTAGATAGTTGGAAGGGACCCCCAAAGGCCATTTAGTCCAACCCTCTGCAGTGCAGGAATCACAGCTAGATGGCCATCCAGTTTCTGTTTAGGAAAATCCAGCAGAGAAGAGTCGACCACCTTCCGAGGTGATCCGTTCCACTGTCAAACTGCTCTTGCTGTCAGAAAGATCTTCCTAATCTCTTTTCTTGTCATTTGAATCCTTTGATTCAGGTCCTACTCTCTGCAGCAGTTGAAAACAAGCAAGCTCCATCATCCATGTCCTTCAGATATTTGAAGACAGCAATCACAGCTCCTCTTTTCCAGGCTAAACATACCCAGCTCCTTCAACCGTTCCTCATATGGCTTGGTTTCCAGACCCTTGGTCATCTTGGTCACCCTCCTCTGCACATGTTCCAGCTTGTCAACATCCTTCTTAAATTGTGGCACCCAGAACTAGACACAGCATTCCAGGTGTGGTCTGACCAAGGCAGAATAAAAAGTTAAAGGTACCCCCTGACCGTTAGAGGTCCAGTCACGGATGACTCTCGGGTTGTGGCGCTCATCTTGCTCTATAGGCCGAGGGAGCCGGCATTTGTCTGCAGACAGCTTCTGGGTCATGTGGCCAGCATGACTAAGCCACTTCTGGCAAACCAGAGCAGCGCACGGAAACGCCGTTTACCTTCCTGTCAGAGTGGTACCTATTTATCTACTTGCACTTTGACGTGCTTTCGAATTGCTAGGTTGGCAGGAGCAGGGACTGAGCAATGGGAGCTCACTCCATCATGGGTATTCGAACCACTGACCTTCTGATCGGCAAGCCCTAGGCTCTGTGGTTTAGACCACAGCGCCACCCGCGTGGCAGAATAGAGTGGCACTATTACTTCCCTTGATGGGGACACTATACTTCTGATGATGCTGCCTAGAAGAGCATTAGCTTTCTTTTGCTGCTGCATCACACTGTTGACTCGAGTGCAGCTTGTGATCTGCTAAGACACCCTCCTAGATCCTTTTTCACATTGTGTTCAACCCACATCTGATGGTCTCCAGCTATTGAGCGTTTGCCTGGTTGTTCTTTGAGCACGTGGTTACTCACTGCTTTGAGCCATGGGGAAGATGTTGGGTAGGATCCAGACAAAGGCTGCAATCCTAGCCTCACTTACCATGGAGGAAGCCCTATTGAATTGAATAAAGCTTACTTCTGAGTAGAATCGCACTGTATGTTGCTTCCACTGAGGTCCCACTGAAATCAATGGGGACTGAGGTTGATTCACGACTGACTTGTCCCATTGTTGTAAAAAGTCCGTAGTTCAAGAAAGTCTGGGTCTAGCCCATGGCAAATGGATAAATGCTACAGTCTAAAGAGCCCTGTGGGAAAAGGCTGTAGCTGTCAGTCAGTCTACTTTGATGTTGCATAAATTTCTCCAAGCAGATATTATTTCCAGGTCCTGCTATTCAAGATATTTCCAACTGGAGACACTGGGGAACAAACCAGTGATCTCCTCCATGTTGGCTGGTACCCAGGGGAACTGGTAGGGCAGGAGGCAGGGAGCCCAACACCAGGGGGCGCCACTCAGCCAATGGCAGGCTGAGTCAGCTATTTCTAGCTTTGTCCCCATCTGTGTCATGGACTGGTTGGGTGCAGAGGAATGGTGGGAGGAACCAGCTGGGGAACCCACAAAGAAAGACGGTTCAGCATGGTGGTGGGACAATGATGAACGGTCCGAAGACTGGGAAGAGAAGGAGTCAGAAGCTGAAAATGTAACAGGGCTTAGTGAGCAAGGAGAATCCATGGCAGAGAGAAGTTCAGAATCAGAGGCAGAAGCTGAAGAAGGAGAGGAGGGAGGCCAAGAGGCAGAGATGAGTCAGGCTGGTGAAGAGGCACAGGTGTCTCCCCCTCCTGCTGCGACAGCCCCCGGTCTCCCCAGAACCAGAAGAGGCATGAAGAGAGCAGAGACATGTCGGAGGAGTCTCAGATTGCTTGGGAAGGACCAGGGGGAGCAGGAGGCTTAGGCAGTGGACCTTTAGTCTCGGCAACTGCTTCATGGGGTCAAGACCTGAGTTGCTGTGTTGATTAGGCCTGACACTCCTGTGCAGATCCTGATTTGCTAATGAATGATCTCTACCCACTGGATAAAGGAATCTGCCTTATAAGAGTTGGCCCTTTTCCCTTTAGACATTGCCTGTGTATTGGTTATTGGCGTGGGCTCTCGCCCAACCAAGTACATAAGAAGAACCTGCTGCCCATCAGTGGAAGCTCTTAAGTTGGACCTGAACGCAACAGCCCTCTCCCCTTCCTCCTATTTCCAGCAACTGGTATTCAGTCTTGTCCAGTCTCAGATAGTGCTGGCAGAACATATACATTGTGGCTGCCAGCCAGTGCTGGCCTCATTCTCCTCCAAGGATCTCCTCCTCTTCTAAAGTCATCCAAGTTGGTGACCATTCCATAGTCATGGTGAAGAAGTCCTTCCTTTTTTGTCTCAACACTTCCAACGTTCAACTTCCTTGGATTCTCCCTGAGTTCTGATATTATGGACAGGAAGAACAACTTTTCTCTGTTCACTTTCCCCCACACACCATGAATAATAATTTTACACACCTCTGTCACATCGCGTCGATTTAGCAGGAGGCAGGTGTAAACCTTTCTCCTAAGGCATCCTTTAATCTATCAAGCAGTCTGCTTTTCAAATGCTGTTGCTGGAGATTTTACTTTGGTTCGATAAGCAGTTGAGAAATATCTTAAATAGAAAGATCAGTGAGAATTTAAGTGCAAATACTTTTTTTACACACACACACACACACACACAAACACTTATGATCTAGATACCAGAATTGTGACTGTACTGTCATAATTATGTACGCTAAGGATCAACTATTAAGACATTGTGTGAATTATATTATATATTTATACTCTCAATGTAAAATAGTTTTTAAACATTTGAAGATAGTGTTTTATACGGCAGGCCCCTTATATTGTCTAATTAGTTTAACAAGATGATAAAGTTGATGAGACTTTTTAACGTAGATGTTTACATTATATACTATTTTTTAGAATAGTATTCTATTACAAAGAAAAATGAGCAAAATAATCTAACAGCTTGCCCAGCGGTGAGCTTATATGCTGAATATTGAAAAATGTGACAACAGTACTTTTACGTAGAGCAGATTTTCACAGCATCCTGAAAAATCACGGAGACTGGTGGTTCTTCATTGCACTCGGAAAAAGCGCAAGACATTTTGGCAGGAGGGAAATGAACACACTACTCTTGGTGCCAGATTTATTTGTTTTCCATTTCCATAAAAGAAGGGCACCCGTTTTTATCTTCTGAAGCAATATTGGGTCCTAAAATGGCCACCCCAGCTTGCTTACTCGCGAGCATGTCTGCTCAAACTCCTTGGGACTGAAGGCTGTGGAGCAGCACCGCTGCCTTTTAAAAGTAGGTGCCTTTAAAGGAGAACAAACGGTTGCTTAACTTCGCATTTTTTTCAATTTTTTTATTACCAAGTACTAAGCAAGCTCTCTCTTTCTGTCTTTCTCTCTCCCTTTGTCGACAGAGCGAAGGGGTGGGGAAGAGGAACGACTTGTGATTTCTTCTTGGCCCCTTCCCATGGAGAAGTTACTTTCAAGTCAGCGAAAGTCCTTAGCCTATGATTAAAAGTCTTTGCCAATTAGCGCTCGACAACTCCTATTCATCCCCTCCCGGTTCAAGATGAGTAGGAGACTAATAAGGCCGTGTGATAAAAGGGCAAAAGGCACCGAGACAGCCAAAAAAAGGTCTTAATGAGCCCTCCTTCGTTTATTTGTCCCCCTAACAGCTGAACTGTTGCGTCCATTGATGCTGTTCAAAAGGCCGTGCTCTGAGCCCGGCAGGCTCCAGTGGGCATCTTCAAACCGCCGGAGAAAGGGAGCGCAGGATTGTCTCCCTTGGTGTCACGCCAAGACCAATAAAGCCCTGGCCGATCAGTCAACGAAACTCCAGCCCCCACCATTAGCCCCACTGCCACCACCCTCTCCCAGCCCGCCCCCCTCCCCTCTCATCCATCCCTCTTTGAGATTTATTTCCTGGCCGCGGCGGACAAGGAGGCAGATGGAGGGTTCGGGGATTGTGCCGTAGTCAAGACCTCGTCAACGGCTGTCACAGGAACCCTTGTTGTACAGCAAACTCGGTGATGGGCACCTCTTGGTCTCAAGAAAAAAGGAGCTCCCCATCCCATCATACAAACCCAACTCCCTGCCCTCAACGGCTTATGACATCACAAAGGACACTCGAAAACAGGGGCCCGCAATGGCATCCTGTAGCACTTTTAAAAGAGAATTAGTGGTTTTAATTATGGCCGTCGTCTGAAAGGGAGCCCAGTGGAGTTCACCAGGAGGCCTTTTTGATCAAGGACCTTGGCTAGAACAATGGTGCGGAACTGTGACTACGTAGGGAGGAATAGTCGGGGTGGGGTGGGGGTGCGGGGGCTCTCTCCCCCCTCCGCCCCTGAATAGCTCGCCAGTGATCTTTGAATGCCAAGCGAGCTCCTAAAACCTTCCCTCTTCATTAAGCGGACATTTCTATACAGGGGCCTGCGTAAGTGCTCTGGAGTCTAGCGGCTACACAATTGGAGCAGGGTGCAGGGGGGCCGAGAATCCCTACAGATTCTGGCTACTACTTACCCAAGTGCTGAAGGGCCCTGAGTGACTTAATTCATTAAAACAGGTTGCTATTAATTAACTGTCATAATCAAATAAAGAGCCATTATTTGCATTTCTTAACGCCGTTCCCTTTGAGTCCGCAAGCGAGGAGGTGGTGCGTGGAGTGGGGGGAGATTCTTTTAACACAAAAAAATAAAATTAGGGGGGGGGGGTAAGAAAAAACCCCAGCACACGCACACAAGAGAGAGAGAGAAAAAAAGAGGGTGAAAAGAAAAACACTCTCCCCCTACCCGCTTTCCACAAATGCTCCTTTTCAACATGTGAGCAGCAGGACCGGCAGCTAATTACAAGGACCAGATCGGCAAAAGGAACAAACAGGGGAGGCAAAACGCAAATAGGAAAGTAATTAGGAAAATGCAGAAATGTGTTTACTTGGCAACCGGTTTGTGCAACTGAGACGAAGGGAACAAGGACGGCCCCTGGTTGTTTGAGAAACTCGGGGAGGCCGGTGGCCCCAGGAGGACCGCCGGAATTAAACTTCTGCCCCTTGGCTTCCTTTGAGTACTGCGGCCACTGCAAGGAATGAGGAGACCTCACTCTGGACCTGCTGGGTGGATGTTTGGTGGCAAGCCGGTCTTTGCTTTCCAGTGGGCAATCTGGGTCAGGCAATCAGTTCGGTAACAAAATAAGGGTTGGGGTTACTGGGAGACTCAGGCACCTGGTGACATTCTACAGGGAACCAGACAGAGGGCCTTCTTGGTAGTGGCACCTGCCTTGCAGAACACCCTCCTGTCAGATGTCAAACAGATAAACAACTACAGTGGTTCCTCAGGTTACATAAGCTTCAGGTTACAGACTCCGCTAACCCAGAAATAGTGCTTCAGGTTAAGAACTTTGCTTCAGGATGAGAACAGAAATTGTGCTCTGGCGGCGCGGCGGCAGCAGGAGGCCCCATTAGCTAAAGTGGTGCTTCAGGTTAAGAACAATTTCAGGTTAAGAACGGGCCTCACAGAACGAATTAAGTACTTAACCTGAGGTACCACTGTATTTGACTTTTAGGAGACATCTGAAGGTAGCCCTGTTAAGGGAAGTTTTTAATGGCTGATGTTTTTGTGTGGTTTTAATATTTTGTTGGGAGCTGCCCAGAGTGACTGGGGCAACCCAGCCAGAAAGGGGGGGGGCATATTATTATTACTATTATTATTATTATTATTATTATTATTATTATTAACCCTGTTTCAAGAGACTGTGGCCCTTTCCCCTTTCTCATCAGCTCCAGCATGCAAGGGCAACAGGCAGGGACAAAGATGGCGGCCATTCCTCCTCTGGTCGCTGCTATGGAGAAACAACCTGACTGTTTGCAGGCGCTGCAACTGTCTCTTGAAGATTCCCACACAGCCCATTCACTCTCAGCGATTTTGCAGCGGCAAGAGGATGCTACAAAACAGGCAGGAAAACAGGGTAATTTATCTGTTTATTCGATGAATGATCGTGCACCCACAGGTTAAAAAAACACACCTCTCAGAGCAGCTAACGCAACGAAAAACGAAAACAAAATTGCAATATATACATTAAAAAAAAGCAAATGTAGAGGAGCATTAGAAAATTGCCCTTCCAAGAGAATGAGGGAGGTGTTCACAGAGAGATCCAGCACCTCTTTTTCTGGAAAAGTAGCACCGGGTTCAACTAATTTGAGTTTTTGTCTCCATCCTCCTCCCTGCTGAGTTCCACAAGGGCAACTCTGAGATTAAGGAGGTGGAAGCTAACAGGCACTGGAGATGGATGTAAGAGACAAGTCAGGCAGGTTGGGGATGTTTAAGGGTCAAAACCAGCACCCTGAATTAGCCCACCCACCCACCCAAAAGAGATCGGGACACCTGTCTTAAAACAGCCGAAATGCACCCAGTCCCAGTTAGCAACCTAGTGGGTGCGTTTTCTACTAACCACAGTTTCCAAACTCAACGACAGCTCCACATTCAGTGCATTATGAGCATATGAAGCTGCCTTCTACAGAGTTAGATTATTTGTTCATCTAGCCCAATATTGCCTTCTCTGGCTGGCAGTAGCCATCATCATAAGGATAATGAATTTTGTATTGATGGTGAGTAATCCTGATTAAGACCGAATGCCAGAATTCAGAGGAAGATATAAACTGCTTTATACCATGCCAGGCCAATGGTCCATCTAGTTCAGTATTGTCTGCACTGATTGGCAGCAGCTCTCCAGGGTTTCAGGCAGGGGGCATTCCCAGCACAACCGACAGGTGCTGGGGATTAAACCTGGGACCTTTTGCATGCAAAGTGGACGCTCAACCGCTAGATTTATGGTCCCACCTCTTTGGATAATTACAACAATCCTGGGATGCCACCAGAAAATTTGGAACTTTTGTTCGGAGGCTGCAAATGGTTCACGGAAAGCAGGGCTGTGCCTCCTCTGGCTCTCCAAATAACGGGCTGGATTTAGTAGCCCTCAAGAGACTCCGTTGAAAGTTCCCATCGACTCGTTTGCAGAGGACTTATTTGGCAATGAGCACGGCCCCTCCGATCGCTCCTGATCTGGCTGAGGGGTGTTGGCACATCTTCCCATCAAGTCTCTCCTTCACTTCAATTCTCAATGCATTTTCCTGTTGCTTTTCTGACTGCAAAAAGGCTGTTCCTTTCTGAAAGTGGATTTGTTGCACTTGGGCCGCAGAACACTTCCATCCGTTTTAAACATCTGCCCTTCCATTTGTGCACAAACTACTGAGAGCACTGGATGACTAAAGGTTTCAGTAAGGTAAAGGTAAAGGGACCCCTGACCATTAGGTCCAGTCGTGGCCGACTCTGGGGTTGCGGCGCTCATCTCGCTTTATTGGCCGAGGGAGCCGGTGTACAGCTTCCGGGTCATGTGGTCAGCATGACTAAGTCGCTTCTGGCGAACCAGAGCAGCGCACGGAAACGCCGTTTACCTTCCCGCCGGAGCGGTACCTATTTATCTACTTGCACTTTGTGCTTTTGAACTGCTAGGTTGGCAGGAACAGGGACCGAGCAACGGGAGCTCACCCCGCCGCGGGGATTCGAACTGCCGACCTTCTGATCGGCAAGCCCTAGGCTCTGTGGTTTAACCCACAGCGCCACCAGTACTATTGGCAAAAAGAGAAATGCTTCTCTGTCTACTTTCCCGGCTTGCACATTGTTTTGGTTTGTTTGTTTGATGCCATTTCATAAAGCCTCTATCATTTCACCCCTTTCTTAGGCCCTCCCCCAGTGCCAGATTTATGTATAAGCTTGCAGTTCGAAAGCACGTCAAAGTGCAAGCAGATAAATAGGTACTGCTCCAGCGGGAAGGTAAACAGCGTTTCCGTGCACTGCTCTGGTTCCACATGACCCAGAAGCTGTACACTGGCTCCCTCTGCCAATAAAGCGAGATGAGCGCTGCAACCCCAGAGTTGTCCGCGACGGGACCTAACGGTCAGGGGTCCCTTTGCCTTTAAACAAGCTAGAGCTTAGGGCCCCACTCTCTTGGGGCCCCCAAAAAAATTTAAAGGGGGAAAAACTGGATGTACATTTCCAAAATATAAGATAAAAAACCAATAAAATAAAACCTACATGCAGCAACAGTGCTTTGTGTTGTGTAGGCTCCTATGATGTAAGTCATGGGCCCCGCCTGCTAGGCTGCTCCCTAAAATATCACTGGTTTGCTCATTTCTATATCAATTACTTTGATAAAACACATATTTTGTTATGTGCAAATGGCTTTAGATACCTATTAGGTCCATCAATTACCATATAGCATATATTCAACAGAAAAAAACAGCGACCATTTGTTGTTGACAAAGGACAGCTGGACGTATAAAGGGCCCCATTACCTTCAGTAGCTTAGGGCCTGATCAAACCTAAATCTGGCCGTGCTCTTCCATTTTTTTTAACAAAGTAAGCAACCAAGAGCTTGGCTTCGCTTCCACCCATAGACTGTTCAACTTACATTTTCTTCCTATATTTCATTATTTCCCCAAGAGTTATTTTCTATGTGTTGTCCACAGCTCCTTCACTTTGTGCCTTGCTGAAAAGCCTCCCCGCCCTTTTTCATTTGTCTCAACCCCCGAAGTTCCTTCTTCAGGTGTTTCACGGCTTGCAGGATACTGCCCTGCTGGGGCTCGTCTGCTGCTTTCTCCGTGTAGAGGAGGAAGTGCTTGATGGCTTCTGACAGCAGCAGTTCCGGGTCTTCCCTTTCCGGCTGAAGGTGCAACATCCTCTCGCAGGCAATCGCGTAGTTCTTGTGCCAGTTGACCGGGTGCACTTTGTGGGTGCTGACAATCTCCCTGTACAGCTAGGGACAATGGGGGGAGAACACAGTTTTGAAGGCTCTTCAAAAATCAGGATGGATCTGATTTAAACCAAATTGATTTAAATCACAATTTAAATCACTAGTCAAATATTTACAACCAGATGAAGGTTTCATTTTGGGAATAATAAATTTTCAGAGTAGTTTTTACAGTTACAGTGGTACCTCTGGTTACGTACTTAATTCGTTCCAGAGGTCCGTTCTTAACCTGAAACTGTTCTTAACCTGAGGTATCACTTTAGCTAATGGGGCCTCCTGCTGCCGCCACCGCACGATTTCTGTTCTCATCCTGAAGCAAAGTTCTTAACCCGAGGTACTATATATGGGTTAGCAGAGTCTGTACCCTGAAGTGTTTCTAACCCGAGGTACCACTGTATATCAAAAAATACTGATTTATACTGTTAGAAATACATAGACCGATCATTATGAAATTGTTGTGAGGTTTAGTAAGTTACCGTAGACAGTGGTGCCTCGGGTTACATACGCTTCAGGTTACAGACGCTTCAGGTTATAGACTCTGCTAACCCAGAAATAGTGCTTCAGGTTAAGAACTTTGCTTCAGGATAAGAACAGAAATCATGCTCCGTCGGCGTGGCGGCAGCAGGAGGCCCCATTAGCTAAAGTGGTGCTTCAGGTTAAGAACAGTTTCAGGTTAAGAACGGACCTCCGGAACGAATTAAGTACTTAACCCGAGGTACCACTGTATACCCGAGTATAAGCCGACCTTTTCAGCACATGTTTTATGCTGAAAAAGCCCCCCTCGGCTTATACTCAAGTGAGGCGGGAGGTGGCTGCTGCGCTGTGCCCACCCCAACCGCGGCTCTTATGCCTGCTCTTGCGAGTGGCAGAAGCAGCGGCAGAGGGACAAGTGGCCAGAAAGGAGCCCTTTTGGGCTGCTTGCTCTTCCTCCACCACTGCTGCCCACCACCCATAGCTGTCAACGTTTCCCTTTTTTTAAGGGAAATTCCCTTATTCTGAATAGGATTCCTCGCAAGAAAAGGGAAAAGTTGACAGCTATGCCACCGCCAGGTTTGTGGTGTGGTGAACCAGCTTATACTCGAGTCAAGAAGTTTTTCCAGTTTTTTGTGCTAAAATTAGGTGCCTCGACTTATATTCGGGTCGGCTTATACTCGAGTATATACGGTAACTGTTTATATTTGGACAACTTTTCTGCTGCACTTTATTGGAAGGAGAAAAACAATCCTTAATAAGAATTTAAACAATTTATTTAACTAAAACAATAACATTATAGCATATGTATGCATGTTTGTTGACTAATGTGGTCAAACTTTTTTTTTAAAAAAACAACTTAGTTTTAACACTCATGAAAAACTTAAAGCAAATTCTTATATCCTGATGAATAGCCTTTGGACAATAATGTAACTGAAACAGAAAACTATCCTTAGAAATATTTTTCCTCCAAAAGCATTTTATTTTAAAAATCTGATTTAATTTTTTTTAAAAAAATGATTTAAATAGAAAAAAAGAAAAAAAATCTGATTTAAATGAAAAAACTTTTTAAAAAAATCATTGATTTTTATCCACCCTGCTTCCAAAACATTTGCAGAAAACCCGCAGAAATGTCGCATGTTCATACCATGCCCTCATTTTTCTCAAATTTTAAAGTAACACTCACTTAGGGTTTTTTTTTAAAGGTCACTTGATGCACCAAATATCCATAAAACATAAGTATTCGTTCAAAACTGCAGAAAAGTAGTACATGTTCAACAAACACACAGTGTAAGACACAGCTCAATCTGATGCATATTTATGCAGAGGGAAGTCCCACTGAATTCAATAGGACTTACTCCCAGGTAAGTGTGCACAGGATTGAAACCTTAGAGGTTTTGTGCCCGCAGCTGACAAAGCCTCAGGCAGTGATTGGCTGTGCTGCTGTGATGCCACAGGAAGACTAGTCCAGCGGAGCGAAAAGGAAGGGAAATGAGAGAGCTTTGGAAAGGAAGATGCTAGAGAAGGGAGCGAAGAATGGAAGTTTCCTTGGGGATCCAGGTCAGAAAGCAGGACAGCACTCTATCATACACACTAAGCCTTCCTCTCTGCTTCTTTAAATTAAGGAATACAAGGTACCTACCTTGTAAGCGTATGTATAAAGCTGGGCTTTCACATCCGTAGACACACGAGCCGTTTCCGCTAGGTCAAAAATGAAGAAGGCTGTCTTCATCCTGCGAAAAAGTGGAAGCTGTTAGGAGCTCAGCCTACACTCGAGTAGGACCCTGGTAGAGACACATGCCCGACTGGCATGTTCTCTCCCTCCTGGTCGATCGTTCGGGAGCTTCAAAAGCTTTCTTCAGCCCAAACATCACAGCGACCGATGCCAACCGATATCGGCACACCTAGGGATCCACAGAGTTTGAGCATCATGTGTAACAGACCTCAGCAACTCAGCATTTTGGCTAATCTACTTCATTTACCTATAAACACACATGGAGCACTGCAACATGGCTCCCTCTCTCTCTAGCATCAGACAACAAAGAGAAAGAACAAAGGACAATAGTCCCATTTCACAGAACACAGTAATACAAACATCCTGTCTTCGTCACATCCCACTCTGTGGAGTCAAAACATACACTGTCATGTGATAGACCACAATCCCATGACTGCAATCACAGAGCAGGAATTCTAACAGAAGGACATTACTGTCAGGGTTAAGGGTTCTTTAAATACCAGCTGGGGCCCCTGAACCAGGGTTGGCTGAGCACACAGAGCCAGAGAAACTATTCCAGAGGTGTGGTGCCCAAGATGGTGGCAGTAAAGAATAATAAAATTCTAGAGTTGGAAGGGAACTCCAGGGTCATCTAGTCCAACCCGCTGCAATGCTGGAACCTCAACATGCAGGGGGCCCCATCCAATTTGAAACCGTACAGGACCCTGCTTAGCTTTGCAAACAGGCTAGCAGTTGTATTGCTGTATTATTGCTGAGTTGGGGCTAAGCAAAGGAGGCTTCCAAGCAGCCTTCCTCTACTTGACGGTGTTGGACTACAACTCCCATCATCCCTAGCTAGCAGGACCAGTGGACAGGGATGATGGGAGTTATAGTCCAAAACCAGCTGGAGACCCAAGGTTGAGAAACACTGCTTGAAATTATTTGCATTCACAAAGGTTCACGCCGACACTAATTGCACCTGGCTGCAGGTCACCAAATGCTGCTTCCTATATTTCTCCAATGCCTTCATTGTGCCACCTGCTTATTAATTACAGAATTGCAGAGTTGGAGGGGACCCCCAGGGTCATCTAGTCGAACCCCTGCATTGCCGGAATCTCAACACGCGGTTCCCCCATCCAATTTGAAACCATACTGGACACTGCTTAGCTTTGCAAACGTGCAAGCAGTTTTACTGCTGCAGCTTGTGGCGCAATTATCACTGGAAGGTAGGAAGCTGCCTTATGGCCAGACCACTGACCCATCCAGCTCAGTATGGTCTACACTGAATGGCAGCAGCTCTCCAGAGTTTCAGGACAGGGGATCTGGAGGTGCAGAGGACCGAAGCTGGAACCTTCTGTGTGCTGCACCACTGAGCCATGGCCCTCTCCTTAAAGGAAGCCAGCTTAAACTGCGTAGGGCCATTGGTCAATCTAGCTCAGGATAGATGTCACTGATTCGTGGTGGTTCTTGGGGGGTTTCAGGAAGGGGCACTCTCAGTCCTACCTAGAGATGCTATCAGGGACTGAATCAAAGACCTTCTGCATTCAAACCAGGTGATCTGCCACTGAGCTATAGTGATTCTTCAACATCAGCTTCAACATCAACATCAACGTCGGACCGGTCATGTTGTTCGGATGCCTGATTATCGTCTTCCAAAGCAACTACAGTCATACCTCGGGTTACAGATGCTTCAGGATGCATGTTTTCAAGTTACAGACCCACCGAAACCCGGAAGTACCAGAATGGGTTACTTCTGGGTTTCGGGGGTCACGCACTCGCAGAAGCGCTAAATCACGCTTTGCGGATGCACAGAAGCGCTGAATCACAACCCGTGCGTACGCAGACACGCTGCTGCAGGTTGCGAATGCTGCGGGTTGCGAACGTGCATCCCGCACGGATCATGTTCGCAACCCGAGCGTCCACTGTACTCTACTTAAAAATGGACTACTTAAAAATGGAAAGCGTAATGTTGGTGCTCAAAAAAAGAGGTTTAAAACTCTCTCAAGGCAAATCTAAAAAAAATGTGGTAAAAGCACCAACAACTGGGAAACACTGGCCTGTGAGTGCTGCAACTGGAAAACAGCCTTTACCAAAGGTGTCATGGGCTTTGAAGACACTCGAACTCAGGACGAAAGGTAGAAACGTGCTAAGAGGAAGGCACGCTTGGCTCTCACCTGGCTTGCCACATCTCTTCATTTGCCACCAACTCCCATGAAGATGAATCGAACCTTTAAGAAGTGAACAACAGGAGCTGATTAACTGGCTCATCAGACATGAAAAGGTCACAGAGAGACTGAGAGTATTAAACAGGGTCACACTGTACAAACACTGGAATTTGGCGCTCAAAGACATTCTGCGTCGGGGACAGCAGAATTCTGCGGGGCGCCTGAATCGTGGGATGTCGAGCGCATTTGCACACCATGTCTCATTCTGCAAAGCATTCTGGTTATGATGGAAGAGCAAAGAGCAACACAAGACACACACAAAAACTCCCTCTAATTCTTATTTAGTTGCCACTCTAGCTCCTGAGATTTCAGCAAGCACAATCCACGTCCCCACAGGCATATCTTCACAATCAGAAGGAGTAGAAGCTTGATTTTTAAAACACCTTTCATGTTTTGGCCATAACATAGCCCTGTGGATGTTGCTGGGTTACAATTTCCATCACCCTTGACCACTGGACCATGCTCGCTGGGGCTGATGGGAATTGTAGTCCAAAGCTCCCGGGGAAGTCTGGTGTAACGCACCGTATTTTCCGCTCCATAAGACGCACCTGACCATAAGACGCAGCTAGTTTTTGGAGTACGAAAGGGGGAAAGCCCCATTTTGGGGGGGATCTGCTCACAGCTGTGCAGTTTCTTTTGCAAAGGGGAAAAACCCCTTTTCTGAGGATCAGCTCAAAGTTTTGCAGCTTCTTTTGCAAAGGGGAAAAGCCCCAGTTTTTTGAGGATCAGCTCAAAGTTGTTGAGCTTACTTTGCAAAGGGAAAAAATCCTGTTTTTATGGAGTTCAACTCACAGTTCTGCAACTTCTTTAGGAAAGGAAAGGGAGCTATTTCTACAGTTTCCAGACAGATAATCTCAGCAGCCAGTCACATGTCGCTGGGGAAACAGTCTCCTTCCGCAGAACATTCAACAGTGGAGGCCTGGGCAAGGGGGCAGGGCCAGAAAGGGAGCCAGCAACCGACCACACATTCGCTCCATAAGACACACAGACATTTCCCCTTACTTTTTAGGAGGAAAAAAGTGTGTCTTACGGAGCGAAAAATACGGTATAAGCCATCCCACCCCCCATTTCTGAGGCCAACACCATGGCTCAAGAGCTACAGTTGCCAAGGAAGATTGGGGGCAACTAGGCCAGATGTAACTGCAGCCAAGTTCCTCATCCAGGTTTGCAAACTTTCAAACGCAGCCACCAGTTCTGCTGTTCTCACCTCCCATATTCCTCGCTCCAGTTGTAGAGGTTTCTGGTTCTCTCGATCCATTCTCCGGGGTCGAAGGGAGTTTCCGAAGGCACCAGCTTCTCGCAAGAGCCCCACGGCCAAAGGGAGTGGCTTTTCTTCCAGGTGGGGTCACCTTCGTGGAGCCCAATGCAGACAAAGGTTTCTTTGCTGTTGCAAACAAGCCACACACAAAAAACAAAAAGCAAAATATAAATGGGAAACTGGAGCTGCAAAAAAAATCATCACCACCAATATTATTTATTAATTTATATTCAAGATTGGATTTACTGCAATGCACTCTGTTAAAGCAGCAATTAAAACATTCACAGCAGGGGGTTAAAGTGAAGAGGACAGGGGGAACGCTCATCTAAACATGGGTACTTTAAGAGCCGGCAGAATGCCAATACTGATGGAGGCCTCTCGTATGTCAACAATGTTGCTTGGTTCTGGGTAACAAGGAAACCACCACATGCAGAAGGCAGAGTTTAACAATTAAAACTGTTAAGAGAGCGATTAATTAGGCTAGACTTCCCACAGCAATTTAGAATCTGTGGAGAAGATGTTGCTGGACTAGAGAAATCTTTAGTTTGCTCTCACCATAAAATTAAAGACTCAGAGGACCTTGCAGGTCATGTGTTCCAACACTGAACACAACTGACACCCACCTTCCTGTAACTTACGGTCACTCTGGAGCAACACAGAACATATATTTTGCCTTCTGCTGTGCAATAAAAATGTGTACCATCTCAGGATCATTGGGGAATGGGGAGAGCGTAGAGAGACGATTTGCCAGGTACTCTGGTCATATTCTGGCTTTAATGGCCAAAACTCAACACTTTGAACTGAGCTCAGAAAAAGACTGGTAACCAATATGTACACAGCCCTATACAGAAAACCGATAATTGTAAGGATATAGCTATTCTTATTAACAGACTAAACATATGGAAGAACTTTCTGACAGTAAGAGCTGTTTGACAGTGGAAGTTGTGGACTCTCTGTCCTTGGAGGTTTTTAAGCAGAGGTTGGACGGCCGTCTGCCATGGATGCTTTAGCTGAGATTCCTACATTGCAGTGGGTTGGTCTGGATGACATTTGGGGGCCCCTTCCAACACTATGATCATGTTAAGACTTCTTAGTTCTTTGTTATGCAAATGTCTCCAAGCGACTGACAGCACACTTAGAAAACATGGCTAGAAATACATTACACCAATAAAAGAATTTGTACAAAGTACCCACAACTCATTATTTTTAAGGACCCATCTTATTTCTGAAATATTAAGTTGTTTTAAACTGTTTTCAATACTCCCAGTACGTTTCCGAGCACAATCCAAAGTGTTGGTGCTGACCTTTAAAGCCCTAAACGGCCTCGGCCCAGTAGATCTGAAGGAGCGTCTCCACCCTCATCGTTCTGCCCAGACACTGAGATCCAGCACCGAGGGCCTTCTGGCGGTTCCCTCATTGTGAGAAGCGAAGTTACAGGGAACCAGGCAGAAGGCCTTCTAGGTGGTGGTGCCCTCTCTGTGGAACACCCTACCATCAGATGTCAAGGAAATAAGCAGCTATCTGACATTTAGAAGACATCTGAAGGCTGTTCCCTGAACATCTGTTTAGGGAAGTTTTTAATAACTGATGTTTTAATGTATTTTTAACCTTTTGTTGGAAGCCGCCCAGAGTGGCTGGGGAGACCCAGATGAATGGGCGGAGTAGAAATAAAAATAAAAATAAAATAAAAATAAAATCAATAGTTTTGTTGTCACCCACCCTGGGACATTAGGGTGAAGGTAAGTAATGAATTATAATCACAACAAAAATGTGTGTGTGCTCAACATACACACAACACACACCTACACCCATTCTTGATGTAAACATGACTGTTCAGGAGGAAAGCTGTACTTTGGATTGCAGGTTCAGACACTATAGAAAGCAAGGGTGGTTAACTTTATTTTTTAACGAGCCCAGGA
The DNA here is from genome assembly GCA_034642415.1 of Podarcis siculus. Lineage (NCBI taxonomy): Eukaryota > Metazoa > Chordata > Lepidosauria > Squamata > Lacertidae > Podarcis > Podarcis siculus. Next base: position 6,388,825 of record JAXCMG010000059.1, read on the forward strand.
AGAATCAGAGCATTATGTGGGGTGACACCAGAAGCCTACTTTGTATTTAAAAAAAAAAATTTGCTGCTGCTATCAAACTTGGGGCAGGTGAGTAGTTTTTGGGGACACAGAAAAATGCTTAAGTGGTCCCAATAAGGGCCCCAGGTGGGAGATTAGCCTCCCCTAACACAGAGCAATTTGAGAATGCAACTGATGCAATTTTTATGGGGAAAAGGAATGCCATTATGTGAACAGGAATGCTTACTGTTTATTTACTTTGAGAAAGTGATGGAGGTTAAATGTGGTCGTCCCATCGGGCAGCGTCCCTTCCAGAGGATTCCATCGGTTCCCAGGAAAAATGACGCCAGGCAAATGTTTTGACATCTTCAGTAAGTACCAGTGGTAAGTCATCATCTAGGGCAGGCAAGAAGAGATGAAATTAAAGACGAGGCCTGTGGGCTTCTCCGACCCGAAGCACCATCGATGTAAATAAACATACCTAAAACCTGACACTAAGGCTGCTGTGATGGCCTGGGATTTGGACTCGGATGCTGAACCTGAGGGACCCCAGCCTGCACAGGAGTCCCCGCCTCCAGAACCAGCTGAGCCGGGGCTGGGGCTTGAGCCTGAAGGGTCCTCACCTGTGCTGGATCCTCAGGTGCAGGCACCAGCTGAGTCTGCTCTGGCCCCTGAGGTGATGGAGGACCCATTGCCTGCAGGTGCTCCACTCTCAGCCCCGTCAGGGGAAGCGGAGGTTGCCTCTGGGTCTGGTCACCCTCCAGCCTCTCCTGAGCTGCAGAGGCTCAGGGCAGAGAGGCGGAGGGAACTAAGTTCCCGCAGGAGGAGTGCTCGCCTCCAGGCCAGGAGAGGCGAGTCACCAGAGGATCGGTGCTTTCCCATAGAAAGTAATGCAAAATGGATTAATCCGTTGCAGACTTCTAAAAACAACCCCTAGAACATTGTATTTCACTATTAATATACTTCTTCTTAATTGTATTTCAGTTCAACAATTACTTTGATAAAATACATTTTTTTGTTATGTCCAAATGGCTTTAGATACCTATTAGGTCCACGAATTCCCATATAGCATATAAAGGTAAAGGTAAAGGTACCCCTGCCCGTACAGGCCAGTCTTGACAGACTCTGGGGTTGGTGCGCCCATCTCACTCTATAGGCCGGGGGCCAGCGCTGTCCGGAGACACTTCCGGGTCACGTGGCCAGCGTGACATCGCTGCTCTGGCGAGCCAGAGCCGCACACGGAAACGCCATTTACCTTCCCGCCAGTAAGCAGTCCCTATTTATCTACTTGCACCTGGGGGTGCTTTCGAACTGCTAGGTTGGCAGGCGCTGGGACCGAGCAACGGGAGCGCACGCCGCCGCGGGGATTCGAACCGCCGACCTTTCGATCGGCAAGCCCTAGGAGCTGAGGCTTTTACCCACAGCGCCACCCGCGTGTTGAATATATAGCATATATTCAACACAAAAACCAGTGACAATTTGTTTTTGACAAAGGAGAGCTGGACATATAAAGGGCCCCCATTCCCTTCAGGAGCTGAGGGCCTCATCAAACCTAAATCCAGCCCTGGCTAGGAGTGTCACCTGCCTGACCTGAAATTCTGGTTTAAACTGCTCTCGGCACCAGCAAGTCTGAGCTACATGGACCCACGTCTGGCCAGCACAGCAGCTTCTTGTTTTCCCATGCCTTGCAAGGAACTGTCATCCCGCACTCTGTAAAGCATGCAGACCTCGCTTTCCACCTACTTCTTGGTCCACCAAAGTAACGTCAGGTCTCACTCCCTCACAATAATGGAGGTAACGGAGAGAATTGCCGGGCAAGTCCCCTCTCAGCAGGACGATGGCATCTGGAGGCATGGAGGACAAAAGGTTCCTCGCAAAGCGGTCGACGACGTAGTTGCGGCTTTGGTCGCAGACGCTGGGTGGAAAGAGATAATGGGAAAGAAAAGGGAAAGCTGTTTTGTGTTGCTTTTAGTCCATCCCCAAGTAGCTCAGCTAGATAAACAGGAGAGAGAGAGACAGCGCGGCTTTGAATCCCAGGATTTGTAGCATTTGCAAACCCTTCCAAGAGCAATGACAGGCCACAGGGCAGCGTAGTGTTTGTTTATTAAGGACCTGACATTCTCTATTATTAATAGTGGATGGATGCGGGTGGCGCTGTGTAGATAAATAGGTACCGCTCCGGCGGGAAGGTAAACAGCGTTTCTGTGCGCTGCTCTGGTTCGCCAGAAGCGGCTTAGTCATGCTGGCCACATGACCCGGAAGCTGTACACCGGCTCCCTCGGTCAATAAAGCGAGATGAGTGCCGCAACCCCAGAGTCGTCCGCGACTGGACTTAATGGTCAGGGGGTCCCTTTACCTTTTTATATTAATAGTGAAATACAATTAAGAAGAAGTACAGGGTGAGTCTTTTAAAAGAGGCCCCGTGGAACATGTGTACTCTGTATCCACGGGGCCTCACCCTGTATATTAATAGTAAATTAATTAAGCTCTAACTTAAAATGATTTTTTATTCATAGCAAAAATAATGCAAATACATTGGCATTTGGCAATAACAAAAGGTCCTTTAGAAACACAATTTACAAAGACTCATAATTTTGGGGGGCCCCCAAAAGAGTGGGGCCCTAAGCTATAGCTTGTTTAGCTTATACGTAAATCCGGCACTGCCCTGATGCAGCGTTTTTGCTAATAATAAGATCCCAGGTGGCACGTTTTTAGAAGACGCTCCCACCGTGCCCAAGCAGTGCAAAGTCTTAAAGGGTTCTAAGCAAGAGCTAGGGTAGCAAGATGATTGGACTACAAGCAGGGAGACCTGGGTTCAAATCCATGCTAGGCCACATTCATCATTCAGCCCAGACACTGAGTTCCAGTTCCAAGGGCCTTCTGGTGGTTCCCTCACTGCGAGACGTGAAGCTACTGGGAACCAGGCAGAGGGCCTTCTCAGTAGTGGCACCCATCCTGTGGAACTCCCTCTCGTTGGATGTCAAACAGATAAACAACTATATGACTTTTAGAAGACATCTGAAGGCAGCTCTCTGTACAGTATAGGGAAGTTTTTAATGGTTGATGTTTCATAGTGTTGTTAATAGTTTGATGGGAGCTGCCTAGAGTGGCTGGGACTACCCAGTCAGATGGGCAGGGTACGAATCAAAGAATAAAAAAAAATTGTAGTAGTAGTAGTAATAGGCCACTCGCTATCTTTCAGCCTAACCTACCTGGCAAGGGTGTTGTGAGTAGGGACATCAGACAATTTCAATGGGAATGGAAATGGAAGGGAAAATAGCTGATGTTTGCTTACATGTCCATGTCCAGAATGGAAATCAAACCAGTTCGGGATTTGTTGTTCCTGCTCCTTCTGATATGTAACCGATTACGTCCCCCTCCCCGTTTGCATTCCCTTTCCTTTGCACAGGGTGGAATGGCATGTAGCAGCAGGGCAGCCAGATGAATAACGTAGCATTTGGCGAAAGGTGAACTGCAGTGGAACGGAAGCGGCGCTGCATGCGATGGATACAAGGCAGAACAGAAGACGGTGCCTCCTTACAACACGAGTTGCGTGGCTAAATAAGGAAGCGGGAAGCAGGTGTGGCTGCCCTGAACCACTTGAGGGAACAGTGGGAAATGAACACCACGCTAATTGGACTTTTAAGCCCACTCTGCAAAGCTGAACCCACTGTGCTCTTTCTTGCAGTTACCTGTAATTAGAGTAGATTTGCCCGGTAACCAGAACGGCAGCAAGAAGCCATTCCAGGCAGCGGAGCACTCGCCTGTTTCCAGCTAACCCCTCTGCAAAAGAGAAAAGCGAGGAGAAACCGAGACCGGCTAGAACAGCAACAACCGCATTGCTCTGCATCCAGAATCGCTCGACCTGCAGAAGGACAGACAGACAGCGTTTCCCCAACTGCGTAGAAATGTTATGGGTATTAGACTCAAAGAAATGCAGAGTTGGAAGGGACTACGGGGGTCATCTAGTCCAACCCCCTGCAATGCAGGAATCTTTTGCCCAATGTGGGGCTCATGCTCCACCAACTGAGCTATCCTAGGTATCATAGGTAAAGGTAAAGGGACCCCTGATCATTAGGTCCAGTCGTGACCGACTCTGGGGTTGCAGCGCTCATCTCGCTTTATTGGCTGAGGGAGCCGGCGTACAGCTTCCGGGTCATGTGACAAGCATGACTAAGCCGCTTCTGGCGAACCAGAGCAGCGCACGGAAACGCCGTTTACCTTCCCGCCGGAGCGGTACCTATTTATCTACTTGCACTTTGACGTGCTTTCGAACTGCTAGGTTGGCAGGAGCAGGGACCGAGCAATGGGAGCTCACCCCGTCACGGGGATTCGAACCGCCGACCTTCTGATCGGCAAGTCCTAGGCTCTGTGGTTTAACCCACAGCGCCACCCACGTCCCAGGTATCATAGTAAGGATATATTAATTATAACTGATTCTCTAGAGACCCGTGTGTTTGGATTAACACAAAATGGTTTGTGCCTGTTTTTAAAATGCAGGGCTTGCACCTAAAGAGACCCAGTAGTGGACTTTAAATCTCACTGTTAGGCAGATTTACTGACGCCTAAGAATAGGTTTTTAAACCTTTGTAATACATCCCAGCTCTTAAGGCACCTGGCCTTGAGACCACAGACTGCAAGGTAAGTTTAAAATGTTTTACTTACAGTCACTAGGTCTCAGAGTTGAATTTTCCTTAGTAGCAACAATAAAATGCAGGTAAATGTGCTTAGCTGAAATATATACAGCAAAGCAGCCTCAGATACATATGAGAGGCAGAGAACAAAATTGAGGTATTTCTGCTTCCTTGCTTGCCGCGTGATAGACAGAGAAAGAAAGGAACAGGATACAAGGCTTACTTCCTCCCTCCTTGGAGAAGAAGGGATGTGACATCACAGAGGCTACTCTAGTAATTGAGAACTCTGTGGTCCTTAACCCCTTCACATACTAACTAGCACTGTTAGGTTTGACTGCAAATCTCCCACATAATGCATGTTTCCAAAACGCTGCATGGAGTTCAGCTTTGGTGAATATAGACCTAGGAGATGGTCTTTCGATTTTCCGAAATCTAGAGGAAGGGCCACAGCTCACTGGCAGAGCATGTGCAGAAAGCCTTAGGTTAAATCCCTGGCATCACCAGCAAAGAAGGTTATCTCTGCCTGGGACAGGTGGGATTTTCAGGTTTAAATTTTAGTTGCATGTAATTTTAGTTACAGCCTGGTATCTATTTTCATTTTGCCAGTTTATTAGGAGCAGGTATAAAACAATAAAAACAAGGGAACACATCAACATTATATAGAAAAGAGAAAAGTGTAATGTATGCTGAAAATTATTAGGTTTCCTCCAGTCCTCGACAAATTCAAGCAGAGATACAGCACTCATGTCCATAACATGTTTTCTGCGAAAAAGGGAAGGACCCAAGAGTTGATGAACACTATAAATTTAATCAGTCTCATTATCTGAGATATCACTATCAGTTTCTCTTTTTGCTTCTTCGTATTTGTCACCCTATCTATCACAGACTTTCTAAAAGCTGAAAGTTTGCCCTGATTGAAACAAACCTCTACAGCCGTTCACATGTCACAGTGCTTTTTCTTTTTCATTCTTTTCCAGAAACCCGCCCCCCCCAAAAAGAAATGGGCTTTGGGGAGGGGAAATGGAAAAATACTTTCCCACAAAAAAACTTTTCTCTCCCTCCCCCAGACATTCATCTCTCTGCTCAGATATCACAGAGCATTTGCTAAATCCTGAAATAAGCTTTAAATTAAATTAAAACCGTGTATTTTGTTTTTTAAAAAAACAACAACATATTTAGCAACCTTGAAAGCAAACATACCACTCCTTTAAACAGCGGCTTTGAAATATCCAGATTTGCTCTCCAAGCAAAGAAAAATGAATAGGCAAGGAGCATTGAAGTGAACAGCCAGACTAACTGTGGCTTCTCCATCTTGGGCCTAGAAGATGAGGAGAGGGGAGAGAGACTGTGATTAAGAGAGCGATTAAGGTGAAAAAAATGCAAAAGACAAAGCTGTGCTTTAATTGAAGAACGGCAGAAGATGCAGCACACACAACTAACATCACAAAAGGTGCATCAGAGATGTGATTCCAAAGACAGCCAGGCGACAGGTGGTTGCCGTTGGCTTAAATCATTATTTTTAATGTGATCGTTAAAACTACGCTTCAAACAAGGTTCCCAGACTGCAGTGAAATGAAATAAATCAGCTACACAGCGATAAAATCACTAATCGGTACAATAAGGGAGCGGTCCAAACGCCCCACGAAGGCCTGGGTTTTAGCAGCGCACAATGGAGGAGGATACGAGAACAACTTTTTGAAGAGTAAACCCACAAACAAAAACCTGCTGCTACCTCACTGCTGCACACAAACACGCAATGATCGCAAGGGCTTGGGTGATGGCGGAGAGCTCCGTCCTCATGTCAGTCACTTGGAAACTGCATAAGGCATCAAAAGTCAAAATATTAGTAGTGCAATAGCTAAAAGCAGGTGTTGCAACACCCGTCAGATCAATGCATCCACAAATCACGGCAGTACAACCGCTGGCAGGAAAATCACGGGGTCTCAGGAGCCATGGAGTGGAAGTCATGATGTCCTATTCTGACAATTGGAAAGACTAAATTGATGCAACATGGCAGGCTTGGGCAGTTGCTGGGGCCCTGCATGGCCCACAGTTGACACCTGCCCTGGGCCACCCTTTAAAGATGTATTTTGCCCGAGGTTCCAATGAATATTTGGCTGCTGGTTCCCACGGTGTTTCAGAGTGAAATGACTCAGCCTGCGTCAAAACTCAACTGTGGTTCCCCAGACATCTACACCGTCCAATTGCCATATTAATCTGCACATTAATCCTCTCAAAAATGTGTAATAATAATAATAATTAATTATACCCCACCCTCCTCAGCCAAGACTGGGCTCAGGGTGGCTAATACCAGGTATAAAAACAATTGATTAAAATACAACATTAAAATGCAGCCTCATTTCAGTAGAAACTCAAATCAAAAACTTTTTGGGGATGAAAACGTCAAGTCTTGACCACGGCCAACTATCCGGACTGGTCCTACGTGGGCCACAAAAAAAGCCAGGGAAGTCCTCAAAAAGGAGTTCCCTCACAGAAGGAGAACGGAAAAATGAAAAAGCGGGAGGGAATCAAGTTGATTCCAAGCCAAAGGCCAGGCAGAACAACTCTGTCTTACAGGCCCTGCGGAAAGAAATCAGATCCCGCAGGGCCCTGGTTTCATGAGACAGAGCATTCCACCAGGTCTGAGCCAGTGTTGAAAAGGCCCTGCCTCTGGTTGAGGCTAATCTGACTTCCTTAGGGCCCTTAGATTGTTAAACACATTTTTTTGAAAAGCATCTTCTTTCAAAACATGCAGGTCCAACGTTATGTCAGCATTTTCATTTTTAAATACATTCCGATACATCTGACATGTCATTTGGGAAGTGGAAGAGACCAGTGGATAATGAAGTTCTGATCTGCACGTTGGTTCCAGGAGGTATGAAGCTGGTCAGCTGTGTGAGACTTCACGGAGATCAACCCCCCTGAGCATCGCTGCCCTGGAACAAAATGCTGCCGCCTGCTGCAGCCGAATAATCCCCAGGGCCTTCTGTGTGGCTGCTCCAAAAATTTGGAACTCCCTCCCTAGAGAAGCCAGCCTGGCTCCCTCCTTGTTATCCTTCTGCCGGCAGATGGAGACCTTTTTGTTCCAATGTGCTTTGGGGAACGGACCATTTTTCACGAAAGGGTTGGTGTGCCGTGCTGCTTTTATTAAAATTATTTGTATGATGTGTGTGTGTGTGTATAATTTTCTCAATGTTTAATTGGATTTTAAATTATTTTTCCTATGTTTTTAGCAGCTCCTATTTTTATCAATTGCCTTGAGTCCCTAGCAATGAAAAAGGAAGGGTATACATATAATACACAAAATAATAATAATAATAATAATAATAATAATAATAATAATAATAATAAT